>JBBBDQ010000672.1:0-67500 GCA_037127315.1 Ascarosepion bandense
ACAGGGTGATGCGCAGGGATCTACATAAGAGAAAAAGTTTAGATAGGAGGAAAGTAAAGAGAAAGACTAACCAGTTCCAGGGGTTGTCAGAGAAAGGGCAAGAGAAGAATGGGATGACAGTCGCCAAGGTAGAGAGAAAGGAAAAGATATACAGGGAGGTGTGCAAGGGGCTACATAAGAGAAAAAGATTAGATAGGAGGAAAGTAAAGAGAAAGACTAACCAGTTCCAGGGGGTGTCAGAGAAAGGGCAAGAAGGATGGGATGACAGTCGCCAAGGTAGAGAGAAAGGAAAAGATATACAGGGTGGTGCGAAAGGGGCTACATAAGTGAAAAAGATTAGATAGGAGGAAACTAAAGAGAAAAACTAACCAATTCCAGGGGGTGTCAGAGAAAGGGCCAGAAGGATGGGATGACAGTCGCCAAGGTAGAGAGAAAGGAAAAGATATACAGGGTTGTGCGCAGGGGGCTACATGAGAGAAAAAGCTTAGATAGGAGGAAAGTAAAGAGAAAGACTAACCAGTTCCAGGGGGTGTCAGAGAAAGGCAAGAAGGATGGGATGACAGTCGCCAAGGTAGAGATAAAGGAAAAGATATACAGGGTGGTGCGCTGGGGTCTACATAAGTGAAAAAGATTAGATAGGAGGAAAGTAAAGAGAAAGACTAACCAGTTCCAGGGGGTGTCCGAGAAAGTGCAAGAGAAGGATGGGATGACAGTCGCCAAGGTAGAGAGAAAGGAAAAGATATACAGGGTGGTGCGCAAGGGGCTACATAAGAGAAAAAGATTAGATAGGAGGAAAGTAAAGAGAAAGACTAACCAGTTCCAGGGGGTGTCAGAGAAAGGGCAAGAGGAGGATGGGATGACAGTCGCCAAGTTATAGATAAAGGAAAAGATATACAGGGTGGTGCGCAGGGGGCTACAAAAGAGAAAAGATTAGATAGGAGGAAAGTAAAGAAAAAGACTAACCAGTTCCAGGGGGTGTCAGAGAAAGGGCAAGAAGGATGGGATGACAGTCGCCAATGTAGAGAGAAAGCAATAGATATACAGGGTGATGCGCATGGGGCAACATAAGAGAACAAAGATTAGATAGGAGGAAAGTAAAGAGAAAGACAAACCAGTTCCAGGGGGTGTCAGAGAAAGGGCAAGAGAAGGATGGGATGACAGTTGCCAAGGTAGAGAGAAAGGAAAAGATATACAGGGTGGTGCGCAGGGGGCTACATAAGAGAAAAAAATTGGATAGGAGGACAGTAAAGAGAAAGACTAACCAGTTCCAGGGGGTGTCAGACAAAGGGCAAGAAGGATGGGATGACAGTCGCCAAGGTAGAGATAAAGGAAAAGATATACAGCGTGGTGCGCAGGGGGCTACAAAAGAGAAAAGATTAGGTAGGAGGAAAGTAAAGTGAAAGTCTAACCAGTTCTATGGGGTGTCAGAGAAAGGGCAAGAAGGATGGGATGAGAGTCGCCAATGTAGAGAGAAAGCAATAGATATACAGGGTGATGCGCATGGGGCAACATAAGAGAACAAAATTAGATAGGAGGAAATTAAAGAGAAAGACTAACCAGTTACAGGGGGTGTCACAGAAAGGGCAAGAGAAGGATGGGATGACAGACGCCAAGGTAGAGAGAAAGGAAAAGATATACAGGGTGATGCGCAGTGGGCTACATAAGAGAATAAGATTAGATAGGAGGAAAGTAAAGAGAAAGACAAACCAGTTCCAGGGGGGTGTCAGAGAAAGGGCAAGAGAAGGATGGGATGACAGTCGCCAAGGTAAAGAGAAAGGAAAAGATATACAGGGTGATGCGCAGGGGGCTACATAAGAGAAAAAGATTAGAAATGAGGAAAATAAAGAGAAAGACTAACCAGTTTCAGGGGGTGTCAGAGAAGGGGCAAAAAGGATGGGATGACAGTCGCCAAGGTAGAGAGAAAGGAAAAGATATACAGGGTGGTGCGCATGGGGCTACATAAGAGAATAAGATTAGATAGGAGGACAGTAAATAGAAAGACTAACCAGTTCCAGGGGGTGTCAGAGAAAGGGCAAGAGAAGGATGGGATGACAGTCGCCAAGGTAGAGAGAAAGGAAAAGATATACAGGGTGGTGCGCAGTGGGCTACATAAGAGAAAAAGTTTAGATAGGAGGAAAGTAAAGAGAAAGACTAACCAGTTCCAGGGGGTGTCAGAGAAAGGGCAAGAGAAGGATGGGATGACAGTCGCCAAGGTAGAGAGAAAGGAAAAGATATACAGGGTGGTGCGCAGGGGGCTACATAAGAGAAAAAGATTAGATAGGAGGAAAGTAAAGAGAAAGACTAACCAGTTCCAGGGGGTGTCAGAGAAAGGGCAAGAAGGATGGGATGACAGTCGCCAGGGTAGAGATAAAGGAAAAGATATACAGCGTGGTGCGCAGGGGGCTACAAAAGAGAAAAGATTACGTGGGGAGGAAAGTAAAGTGAAAGTCTAACCAGTTCTAGGGGGTGTCAGAGAAAGGGCAAGAAGGATGGGATGAGAGTCGCCAATGTAGAGAGAAAGCAATAGATATACAGGGTGATGCGCATGGGGCAACATAAGAGAACAAAATTAGATAGGAGGAAATTAAAGAGAAAGACTAACCAGTTACAGGGGGTGTCACAGAAAGGGCAAGAGAAGGATGGGATGACAGACGCCAAGGTAGAGAGAAAGGAAAAGATATACAGGGTGATGCGCAGTGGGCTACATAAGAGAATAAGATTAGATAGGAGGAAAGTAAAGAGAAAGACTAACCAGTTCCAGGGGGTGTCAGAGAAAGGGCAAGAGAAGGATGGGATGACAGTCGCCAAGGTAAAGAGAAAGGAAAAGATATACAGGGTGATGCGCAGGGGGCTACATAAGAGAAAAAGATTAGAAATGAGGAAAATAAAGAGAAAGACTAACCAGTTTCAGGGGTTGTCAGAGAAAGGGCAAAAAGGATGGGATGACAGTCGCCAAGGTAGAGATAAAGGAAAAGATATACAGGGTGGTGCGCAGTGGGCTACATAAGAGAAAAAGTTTAGATAGGAGGAAAGTAAAGAGAAAGACTAACCAGTTCCAGGAGGTGTCAGAGAAAGGGCAAGAGAAGGATGGGATGACAGTCGCCAAGGTAGAGATAAAGGAAAAGATATACAGGGTGGTGCGCAGGGGGCTACAAATGAGAAATGATTAGATAGGAGGAAAGTAAAGAGAAAGACTAACCAGTTCTAGGGGGTGTCAGAGAAAGGGCAAGAAGGATGGGATGACAGTCGCCAATGTAGATAGAAAGCAATAGATATACAGGGTGATGCGCATGGGGCAACATAAGAGAACAAAGATGAGATAGGAGGAAAGTAAAGAGAAAGACTAACCAGTTCTAGGGGGTGTCAGAGAAAGGGCCAGAGAAGGATGGGATGACAGACGCCAAGGTAGAGAGAAAGGAAAAGATATACAGGGTGATGCGCAGGCGGCTACATAACAGAATAAGTTTAGATTGGAGGAAAGTAAAGAGAAAAACAAACCAGTTCCAGGGGGTGTCAGAGAAAGGGCAAGAGAAGGATGGGATGACACTCGCCAAGGTAAAGAGAAAGGAAAATGTATAGAGGGTGATGCGCAGGGGGCTACATAAGAGAAAAATATTAGATAGGAGGAAAATAAAGAGAAAGACTAACCAGTTTCAGGGGGTGTCAGAGAAAGGGCAAGAAGGATGGGATGACAGTCGCCAAGGTAGAGATAAAGGAAAAGATATACAGGGTGGTGCGCAGGGGGCTACATAAGAGAAAAAGATTAGATAGGAGGAAAGTAAAGAGAAAGACTAACCAGTTAGAGGGGGTGTCAGAGAAAGGGCTTGGGATGACAGTCGCCAAAGTAGAGATAAAGGAAAAGATATACAGGGTGGTGCGCATGGGGCTACATAAGACAAAAAAGATTAGATAGGAGGAAAGTAAAGAGAAAGACTAACCAGTTACAGGGGGTGTCAGAGAAAGGGCAAGAGAAGGATGGGATGACAGTCGCCAAGGTAGAGAGAAAGGAAAAGATATACAGGGTGATGCGCAGGGGGCTACATAAGAGAAAAAGATTAGATAGGAGGAAAGTAAAGAGAAAGACTAACTATTTACAGGGGGTGTCAGAGAAAGGGCAAGAAGGATGGGATGACAGTCGCCAAGGTAGAGAGAAAGGAAAAGATATACAGGGTGATGCGCAGGAGGCTACATAAGAGAAAAAGATTAGATAGGAGGAAAGTAAAGCGAAAGACAAACCAGTTCCAGGGTGTGTCAGAGAAAGGGCAAGAGAAGGATGTGATGACAGTCGCCAAGGTAGAGAGGAAGGAAAAGATATACAGGGTGATGCGCAGGGGGCTACATTAGAGAAAAAGATTAGATAGGAGGAAATTAATGCGAAAGACTAACCAGTTCCAGGGGGTGTCAGAGAAAGGGCTAGAGAAGGATGGGATGACAGTCGCCAATGTAGAGAGAAAGGAAGAGATATACAGGGTGGTGCGCAGCGGGCTACATAAGAGATAAAGATTAGATAGGAGGAAAGTAAAGAGAAAGCCTAACCAGTTACAGGGGTTGTCAGAGAAAGGGCAACAAGGATGGGATGACAGTCGCCAAGGTAGAGAGAAAGGAAAAGATATACAGGGTGGTGCGCAGGGGGCTACATAAGTGAAAAGGATTAGATAGGATGAAAGTAAAGTGAAAGACTAACCAGTTACAGGGGGTGTCAGAGAAAGGGCAAGAAGGATGGGATGACAGTCGCCAAGGTAGGGAGAAAGGAAATGATATACAGGGTGATGCGCAGGGGACTACAAAAGAGTAAAGATTAGATAGGAAGAAAGTAAAGAGAAAGACTAAACAGTTACAGGGGGTGTCAGAGTAAGGGCAAGAGAATGATGGGATGACAGTCGCCAAGGTAGAGAGAAAGAAAAATTTACAGGGTGATGCGCAGGGGGCTACATAAGAGAAAAAGATTAGATAGGAGGAAAGTAAAGAGAAAGACTAACCAGTTCCAGTGGGTGTCAGAGAATGGGCAAGAAGGATGGGATACAGTCGCCAATGTAGTGAGAAACAAAAGATATACAGGGTGATGCGCATGGGGCTACATAAGAGAAAAAGATTAGATAGGAGGAAAGTAAAGAGAAAGACTAACTAGTGACCGGGGGTGTCAGAGAAAGGTCAAGAAGGATGGGATGACAGTCGCCAAGGTTGAGATAAAGGAAAAGATATACAGGGTGGTGCGCAGGGGGCTACATAAGAGAAAAAGATTAGATAGGAGGAAAGTAAAGAGAAAGACTAACAGTTCCAGGGGGTGTCAGAGAAAGGGCAAGAAGGATGGGATTACAGTCGCCAAGGTAGAGATAAAGGAAAAGATATACAGGGTGGTGCGCAGGGGGCTACATAATAGAAAAAGATTAGATAGGAGGAAAGTAAAGAGAAAGACTAACCAGTTCCAGGGTGTGTCAGAGAAAGGGCAAGAGAAGGATGGGATGACATTCGCCAAGGTAGAGAGAAAGGAAAAGATATACAGGGTGGTGCGCAGGGGGCTACATAAGTGAAAAGGATAAGATAGGAGGAAAGTAAAGAGAAAGACTAACCAGTTCCAGTGGGTGTCAGAGAAAGGGCAAGAGAAGGATGGGATGACAGTCGCCAATGTAGAGAGAAAGGAAAAGATATACAGGGTGATGCGCAGGGGGCTACATAAGAGAAAAAGATTAGATAGGAGGAAAGTAAAGAGAAAGACTAACCAGTTCCAGGTGGTGTCAAAGAAAGGGCGAGAAGGATGGGATGACAGTCGCCAAAGTAGAGAGAAAGGAAAAGATATACAGGGTGGGTGTTGAGCAAGGGCCACATTAGAGAAAAAGATTAGATAGGAGGAAAGTAAAGAGAAAGACTAACCATTTCCAGGGAGTGTCAGAGAAAGCGCAAAAAGGATGGGATGACAGTCGCCAATGTAGAGAGAAAGCAAAAGATATACAGGGTGATGCGCATGGGGTTACATAAGAGAAAAAATATTAGATAGGAGGAAAGTAAAGAGAAAGACTAACCAGTTACAGGGGGTGTCAGAGAAAGGGCAAGAGAAGGATGGGATGACAGTCGCCAAGGTAGAGAGAAAGGAAAAGATATACAGGGTGATGCGCAGTCGTCTACATAAGAGAAAAAGATTAGATAGGAGGAAAGTATGGAGAAAGACTAACCAGTTCCAGGGGGTGTCAGAGAAAGCGCAAAAAGGATGGGATGACAGTCGCCAATGTAGAGAGAAAGCAAAAGATATACAGGGTGATGCGCAGGGGGCTACATAAGAGAAAAAGTTTAGATAGGAGGAAAGTAAAGAGAAAGACTAACCAGTTACAGGAGGTGTCAGAGAAAGGGCAAGAAGGATGGGATGACAGTCGCCAATATAGAGAGAAAGCAAAAGATATACAGGGTGATGCGCATGGGGCTACATAAGAGAAAAAAGATTAGATAGGAGGAAAGTAAAGAGAAAGACTAACCAGTTACAGGGGGTGTCAGAGAAAGGGCAAGAGAAGGATGGGTTGACAGTCGCCAAGGTAGAGAGAAAGGAAAAGATATGCAGGGTGGTGCGAAGGGGGCTACATAAGAGAAAATTTTAGATAGGAGGAAAGTAAAGAGAAAGACTAACCAGTTTCGGGGGGTGTCAGAGAAAGGGCAAGAAGGATGGGATGACAGTCGCCAAGGTAGAGATAAAGAAAAGATATACAGGGTGGTGCGCAGGGGGCTACATAAGAGAAAAAGATTATATAGGAGGAAAGTAAAGAGAAAGACTAACCAGTTACAGCGGGTGTCAGACAAAGGGCAAGAGAAGGATGGGATGACAGTCGCCAAAGTAGAGAGAAAGGAAAAGATGTACAGGGTCATGCGCAGGGGGCTACATAATAGAAAAAATTAGATAGGAGGAAAGTAAAGAGAAAGACTAACCAGTTCCAGGGGGTGTCAGAGAAAGGGCAAGAAGGATGGGATAAGAGTCGCCAATGTAGAGAGAAAGCAATAGATATACAGGGTGATGCGCATGGGGCTACATAAGAGAAAAAAGATTAGATAGGAGGAAAGTAAAGAGAAAGACTAACCAGTTACAGGGGGTGTCAGAGAAAGGGCAAGAGTAGGATGGGATGACAGTCGCCAAGGTAGAGAGAAAGGAAAAGATACACAGGGTGGTGCGCAGGGGGCTACATAAGTGAAAAGGATTAGATAAGGAGGAAAGTAAAGAAAAAGACTAACCAGTTCCAGTGGGTGTCAGAGAAAGGGCAAGAGAAGGATGGGATTACAGTCGCCAATGTAGAGAGAAAGGAAAAGATATACAGGCTGATGCGTAGGTGGCTACATAAGAGAAAAAGTTTAGATAGGAGGAAAGTAAAGAGAAAGACTAACCAGTTAACAGGGGGTGTCAGAGAAAGGGCAAGAGAAGGATGGGATGACAGTCGCCAAGGTAGAGATAAAGGAAAATTATACAGGGTGGTGCGCAGGGGGCTACATAAGAGAAAAAGATTAGATAGGAGGAAAGTAAAGAGAAAGACTAACCAGTTCCAGGGGGTGTCAGAGAAAGGTCAAGAAGGATGGGATGACAGTCGCCAAGGTAGAGAGAAAGGAAAAGATATACAGGGTGATGCGCAAGGGGCTACATGAGAGAAAAAGATTAGATAGGAGGAAAGTAAAGAGAAAGACTAACCAGTTCCAGGGGGTGTCAGAGAAAGGGCAAGAAGGATGGGATGACAGTCGCCAAGGTAGAGATAAAGGAAAAGATATACAGGGTGGTGCGCAGGGGGCTACATAATAGAAAAAGATTACATCGTAGGAAAGTAAAGAGAAAGACTAGCCAGTTACAGGGGGTGTCAGAGAAAGGGCAAGAGAAGGATGGGATGACCGTCGCCAAGGTAGAGAGAAAGGAAAAGATATACAGGGTGGTGCGCAGGGGGCTACATAAGAGAAAGAGATTAGATAGGAGGAAAGTAAAGAGAAAGACTAACCAGTTCCAGGGGGTGTCAGAGAAAGGGCAAGAGAAGGATGGATGACATTCGCCAAGGTAGAGAGAAAGGAAAAGATATACAGGGTGGTGCGCAGGGGGCTACATAAGTGAAAAGGATTAGATAGGAGGAAAGTAAAGAGAAAGACTAACCAGTTCCAGTGGGTGTCAGAGAAAGGGCAAGAGAAGGATGGGATGACAGTCGCCAATGTAGAGAGTAAGGAAAAGATATACAGGGTGATGCGCAGGGGGCCACATAAGTGAAAAAGATTAGATAGGAGGAAAGTAAAGAGAAAGACTCACCAGTTTCAGGGGGTGTCAGAGAAAGGGCAAGAAGGATGGGATGAAAGTCGCCAAGGTAGAGAGACAGGAAAAGATATACAGTGGGGTGCGCAGGGGGCTACATAAGAGAAAAAGATTAGATAGGAGGAAAGTAATGAGAAATACTAACCAGTTCCAGGGGGTGTCAGAGAAAAGGGCAAGAAGGATGGGATGACAGTCGCCAAGCTAGAGAGAAAGGAAAAGATATACAGGCTGATGCGCAGGGGGCTACATAAGAGAAAAAGATTAGATAGGAGGAAAGTAAAGAGAAAGACTAACCAGTTAGAGGGGGTGTCAAAGCAAGGGCAAGAAGGATGGGATGACAGTCGCCAATGTAGAGAGAAAGGAAAAGATATACAGGGTGGTGCACAGGGGGCTACATTAGAGAAAAAAGATTAGATAGGAGGTAAGTAAAGAGAAATACTAACCAGTTCCAGGGGGTGTCAGAGAAAGGGCAAAAAGGATGGGATGACAGTCGGCAATGTAGAGAGAAAGGAAAAGATATACAGGGTGATGCGCAGGGGGCTACATAAGAAAAAAGATTAGATAGGAGGGAAGTAAAGGGAAAGACTAACTAGTTACAGGGGGTGTCAGAGAAAGGGCAAGAGAAGGATGGGATGATATTCGCCAAGGTAGAGAGAAAGGAAAAGATACACAGGGTGGTGCGCAGGGGGCTACATAAGTGAAAAGGATTAGATAGGAGGAAAGTAAAGAAAAAGACTAACCAGTTCCAGTGGGTGTCAGAGAAAGGGCAAGAGAAGGATGGGATGACAGTCGCCAATGTAGAGAGAAAGGAAAATATATACAGGCTGATGCGCAGGTGGCTACATAAGAGAAAAAGTTTAGATAGGAGGAAAGTAAAGAGAAAGACTAACCAGTTACAGGGGGTGTCAGAGAAAGGACAAGAAGGATGGGATGACAGTCGCCAATGTAGAGAGAAAGGACAAGATATACAGGGTGATGCGCAGGGGGCTACATAAGAGAAAAAATTAGATAGGAGGAAAGTAAAGAATAAGACTAACCAGTTCCAGGGGGTGTCAGAGAAAGGGCAAGAATGATGGGATGACAGTCGCCAAGGTAGAGAGAAAGGAAAAGATATACAGGGTGGTGCACAGGGGGCTATATTAGAGAAAAAGATTAGATAGGAGGAAAGTAAAGAGAAAGACTAACCAGTTACAGGGGGCGTGTCAGAGAAAGGGCAAGAGAAAGATGGGATGACATTCGCCAAGGTAGAGAGAAAGGAAAAGATATACAGGGTGATGCGCAGGGGGCTACATAAAACAAAAAGATTAAATAGGAGGAAAGTAATGCGAAAGACAAACCAGTTCCAGGGGCTGTCAGAAATGGGCAAGAGAAGGATGGGATGACAGTCGCCAAGGTAGAGATAAAGGAAAATATATACATGGTGATGCCCAGGGGGCTACATAAGAGAAAAAGATTAGATAGGAGGAAAGTAAAGAGAAAGACTAACCAGTTCCAGTGGGTGTCAGAGAAAGGGCAAGAAGGATGGGATGATAGTCGCCAAGGTAGAGAGAAAGGAAAAGATGTACAGCGTGATGCCCAGGGGGCTACATAAGAGAAAAAGATTAGATAGGAGACTAAAGACAAAGACTAACCAGTTCCAGAGGGTGTCAGAGAAAGGGCAAGTGAAGGATCGATGACAGTCGCCAAGGTAGAGATAAAGGAAAATATATACATGGTGGTGCGCAGGGGGCTACATAAGAGAAAAAGATTAGATAGGAGGAAAGTAAAGAGAAAGACTAACCAGTTCCAGGGGGTGTCAGAGAAAGGGCAAGAGAAGGATGGGATGACTATCGCCAAGGTAGAGAGAAAGGAAAAGATATACAGGGTGGTGCGCAGGGGGCTACATAAGAGAAAAAGGTTAGATAGGAGGAAAGTAAAGAGAAAGACTAACCAGTTACAGGGAGTGTCAGAGAAAGGGCAAGAAGGATGGGATGACAGTCGCCAAGGCAGAGATAAAGGAAAAGATATACAGGGTGGTGCGCAGGGGGCTACATAAGAGAAAAAGTTTAGATAGGAGTAAAGTCAAGAGAAAGACTAACCCGTTCCAGGGGGTGTCAGAGAAAGGGCAATAAGGATGGGATGACAGTCGCCAAGGTAGAGATAAAGGATAATATATACAGGGTGGTGCGCAGGGGGCTACATAAGAGAAAAAGATTAGATAGGAGGAAAGTAAAGAGAAAGACTAACCAGTTCCAGGGGGTGTCAGAGAAAGGGCAAAAGAAGGATGGGATGACAGTCGCCAAGGTAGAGAGAAAGGAAAAGATATACAGTGTGGTGCTCAGGGGGCTACATAAGTGAAAAGGATTAGATAGGAGGAAAATAATGAGAAAGACTAACCAGTTCCAGTGGGTGTCAGAGAAAGGGCAAGAGAAGAATGGGATGACAGTCGCCAAGGTAGAAAGAAAGGAAAAGATATACAGGGTGGTGCGCAGGGGGCTACATAAGAGAAAAAGATTAGATAGAAGGAAAGTAAAGAGAAAGACTAACCAGTTACAGGGAGTGTCAGAGAAAAGGCAAGAAGGATGGGATGACAGTCGCCAAGGTAGAGATAAAGGAAAAGATATACAGGGTGGTGCGCAGGGGGCTAAATAAGAGAAAAAGATTAGATAGGAGGAAAGTAAAGAGAAAGACTAACCATTTACAGGGGGTGTCAGAGAAAGGGCAATAAGGATGGGATGACAGTCGCCAAGTAGCCAGAAAGGAAAAGATATACAGGGTGGTGCGCAGAGGGCTACATAAGAGAAAAAGATTAGATAGGAGGAAAGTAAAGAGAAAGACTAACCAGTTCCAGGGGGTGTCAGAGAAAGGGCAAGAAGGATTGGATGACAGTCGCCAATGTAGAGAGAAAGCAAAAGATATACAGGGTGAGGCGCAGGGGGTTACATAAGAGAAAAAGTTTAGATAGGAGGAAAGTAAAAGAAAGACTAACCAGTTACAGGGGGTGTCAGAGAAAGGGCAAGAAGGATGGGATGACAGTCGCCAACGTAGAGATAAAGGAAAAGATATACAGGCTGGTGCGCAGGGGGCTACAAAAGAGAAAAGATTAGATAGGAGGAAAGTAAAGAGAAAGACTAACCAGTTCCAGGGGGTGTCAGACAAAGGTCAAGAAGGATGGGATGACAGTCGCCAATGTAGAGAGAAAGCAATAGATATACAGGGTGATGCGCATGGGGCTACATAAGAGAAAAAATATTAGATAGGAAGAAAGTAAAGGGAAAGACTAACCAGTTACAGGGGGTGTCAGAGAAAGGGCAAGAGAAGGATGGGATGACAGTCGCCAAGGTAGAGAGAAAGGAAAAGATATACAGGGTGATGCGCAGGGGGCTACATAAGAGAAAAAGATTAGATAGTAGGAAAGTAATGAGAAAGACAAACCAGTTCCAGGGGGTGTCAGAGAAAGGGCAAGAAGGATGGGATGACAGTCGCCAATGTAGAGAGAAAGCAATAGATATACAGGGTGATGCGAATGGGGCTACATAAGAGAAAAAAGATTAGATAGGGAGAAAGTAAAGAGAAAGACTAACCAGTTACAGGGGGTGTCAGAGAAAGGGCAAGAGAAGGATGGGATGACAGTCGCCAAGGTGGAGAGAAAGGAAAAGATATACAGGGTGATGCGCAGGGGGCTACATAATCGAAAAAGATTAGATAGGAGGAAAGTAATGAGAAAGACAAACCAGTTACAGGGGGTGTCAGAGAAAGGGCAAGAAGGATGGGATGACAGTCGCCAACGTAGAGATAAAGGAAAAGATATACAGGCTGGTGCGCAGGGGGCTACAAAAGAGAAAAGATTAGATAGGAGGAAAGTAAAGAGAAAGACTAACCAGTTCCAGGGGGTGTCAGAGAAAGGTCAAGAAGGTTGGGATGACAGTCG
This sequence comes from Ascarosepion bandense, assembly GCA_037127315.1. NCBI lineage: Eukaryota > Metazoa > Mollusca > Cephalopoda > Sepiida > Sepiidae > Ascarosepion > Ascarosepion bandense. Next base: position 12,171 of record JBBBDQ010000672.1, read on the forward strand.
CCAATGTAGAGAGAAAGCAATAGATATACAGGGTGATGCGCATGGGGCTACATAAGAGAAAAAAGATTAGATAGGAAGAAAGTAAAGAGAAAGACTAACCAGTTACAGTGGGTGTCAGAGAAAGGGCAAGAGAAGGATGGGATGACAGTCGCCAAGGTAGAGAGAAAGGAAAAGATATACAGGGTGATGCGCAGTGGGCTACATAAGAGAAAAATATTAGATAGTAGGAAAGTAATGAGAAAGACAAACCATTTCCAGGGGGTGTCAGAGAAAAAGCAAGAGAAGGATGGGATGACAGTCGCCAAGGTAAAGAGAAAGGAAAAGATATACAGGGTGATGCGCAGGGGGCTACATAAGAGAAAAAGTTTAGATAGGAGGAAAATAAAGAAAAAGACTAACCAGTTTCAGGAGGTGTCAGAGAAAGGGCAAGAAGGATGGGATGACAGTCGCCAAGGTAGAGAGACAGGAAAAGATATACAGGGTGGTGCGCAGGGGGCTACATAAGAGAAAAAAATTAGATAGGAGGAAAGTAAAGAGAAAGACTAACCAGTTACAGGGGGTGTCAAAGCAAGGGCAAGAAGGATGGGATGACAGTCGCCAAGGTAGAGATAAAGGATAATATATACAGGGTGGTGCGCAGGGGGCTACATAAGAGAAAAAGATTAGATAGGAGGAAAGTAAAGAGAAAGACTAACCAGTTCCAGGGGGTGTCAGAGAAGGGGAAAAGAAGGATGGGATGACAGTCGCCAAGGTAGAGAGAAAGGAAAAGATATACAGGGTGGTGCGCAGGGGGCTACATAAGTGAAAAGGATTAGATAGGAGGAAAATAATGAGAAAGACTAACCAGTTCCAGTGGGTGTCAGAGAAAGGGCAAGAGAAGAATGGGATGACAGTCGCCAAGGTAGAAAGAAAGGAAAAGATATACAGGGTGGTGCGCAGGGGGCTACATAAGAGAAAAAGATTAGATAGAAGGAAAGTAAAGAGAAAGACTAACCAGTTACAGGGAGTGTCAGAGAAAAGGCAAGAAGGATGGGATGACAGTCGCCAAGGTAGAGATAAAGGAAAAGATATACAGGGTGGTGCGCAGGGGGCTAAATAAGAGAAAAAGATTAGATAGGAGGAAAGTAAAGAGAAAGACTAACCATTTACAGGGGGTGTCAGAGAAAGGGCAATAAGGATGGGATGACAGTCGCCAAGTAGCGAGAAAGGAAAAGATATACAGGGTGGTGCGCAGAGGGCTACATAAGAGAAAAAGATTAGATAGGAGGAAAGTAAAGAGAAAGACTAACCAGTTCCAGGGGGTGTCAGAGAAAGGGCAAGAAGGATTGGATGACAGTCGCCAATGTAGAGAGAAAGCAAAAGATATACAGGGTGAGGCGCAGGGGGTTACATAAGAGAAAAAGTTTAGATAGGAGGAAAGTAAAAGAAAGACTAACCAGTTACAGGGGGTGTCAGAGAAAGGGCAAGAAGGATGGGATGACAGTCGCCAACGTAGAGATAAAGGAAAAGATATACAGGCTGGTGCGCAGGGGGCTACAAAAGAGAAAAGATTAGATAGGAGGAAAGTAAAGAGAAAGACTAACCAGTTCCAGGGGGTGTCAGACAAAGGTCAAGAAGGATGGGATGACAGTCGCCAATGTAGAGAGAAAGCAATAGATATACAGGGTGATGCGCATGGGGCTACATAAGAGAAAAAATATTAGATAGGAAGAAATTAAAGGGAAAGACTAACCAGTTACAGGGGGTGTCAGAGAAAGGGCAAGAGAAGGATGGGATGACAGTCGCCAAGGTAGAGAGAAAGGAAAAGATATACAGGGTGATGCGCAGGGGGCTACATAAGAGAAAAAGATTAGATAGTAGGAAAGTAATGAGAAAGACAAACCAGTTCCAGGGGGTGTCAGAGAAAGGGCAAGAAGGATGGGATGACAGTCGCCAATGTAGAGAGAAAGCAATAGATATACAGGGTGATGCGAATGGGGCTACATAAGAGAAAAAAGATTAGATAGGGAGAAAGTAAAGAGAAAGACTAACCAGTTACAGGGGGTGTCAGAGAAAGGGCAAGAGAAGGATGGGATGACAGTCGCCAAGGTGGAGAGAAAGGAAAAGATATACAGGGTGATGCGCAGGGGGCTACATAAGCGAAAAAGATTAGATAGGAGGAAAGTAATGAGAAAGACAAACCAGTTACAGGGGGTGTCAGAGAAAGGGCAAGAAGGATGGGATGACAGTCGCCAACGTAGAGATAAAGGAAAAGATATACAGGCTGGTGCGCAGGGGGCTACAAAAGAGAAAAGATTAGATAGGAGGAAAGTAAAGAGAAAGACTAACCAGTTCCAGGGGGTGTCAGAGAAAGGTCAAGAAGGTTGGGATGACAGTCGCCAATGTAGAGAGAAAGCAATAGATATACAGGGTGATGCGCATGGGGCTACATAAGAGAAAAAAGATTAGATAGGAAGAAAGTAAAGAGAAAGACTAACCAGTTACAGTGGGTGTCAGAGAAAGGGCAAGAGAAGGATGGGATGACAGTCGCCAAGGTAGAGAGAAAGGAAAAGATATACAGGGTGATGCGCAGTGGGCTACATAAGAGAAAAATATTAGATAGTAGGAAAGTAATGAGAAAGACAAACCAGTTCCAGGGGGTGTCAGAGAAAAAGCAAGAGAAGGATGGGATGACAGTCGCCAAGGTAAAGAGAAAGGAAAAGATATACAGGGTGATGCGCAGGGGGCTACATAAGAGAAAAAGTTTAGATAGGAGGAAAATAAAGAAAAAGACTAACCAGTTTCAGGAGGTGTCAGAGAAAGGGCAAGAAGGATGGGATGACAGTCGCCAAGGTAGAGAGACAGGAAAAGATATACAGGGTGGTGCGCAGGGGGCTACATAAGAGAAAAAAATTAGATAGGAGGAAAGTAAAGAGAAAGACTAACCAGTTACAGGGGGTGTCAAAGCAAGGGCAAGAAGGATGGGATGACAGTCGCCAATGTAGAGAGGAAGGAAAAGATATACAGGGTGGTAAACAGGGGCTACATTAGAGAAAAAAGATTAGATAGGAGGAAAGTAAAGAGAAAGACTAACCAGTTACAGGGGGTGTCAGAGAAAGGGCAAGAGAAGGATGGGATGACAGTCGCCAAGGTAGAGAGAAACGAAAAGATATACAGGGTGATGCGCAGGGGGCTACAAAAGAGAAAAGATTAGATAGGAGGAAAGTAAAGAGAAAGACTAACCAGTTCCAGGGGGTGTCAGAGAAAGGTCAAGAAGGTTGGGATGACAGTCGCCAATGTAGAGAGAAAGCAATAGATATACAGGGTGATGCGCATGGGGCTACATAAGAGAAAAAAGATTAGATAGGAAGAAAGTAAAGAGAAAGACTAACCAGTTACAGTGGGTGTCAGAGAAAGGGCAAGAGAAGGATGGGATGACAGTCGCCAAGGTAGAGAGAAAGGAAAAGATATACAGGGTGATGCGCAGTGGGCTACATAAGAGAAAAATATTAGATAGTAGGAAAGTAATGAGAAAGACAAACCAGTTCCAGGGGGTGTCAGAGAAAAAGCAAGAGAAGGATGGGATGACAGTCGCCAAGGTAAAGAGAAAGGAAAAGATATACAGGGTGATGCGCAGGGGGCTACATAAGAGAAAAAGTTTAGATAGGAGGAAAATAAAGAAAAAGACTAACCAGTTTCAGGAGGTGTCAGAGAAAGGGCAAGAAGGATGGGATGACAGTCGCCAAGGTAGAGAGACAGGAAAAGATATACAGGGTGGTGCGCAGGGGGCTACATAAGAGAAAAAAATTAGATAGGAGGAAAGTAAAGAGAAAGACTAACCAGTTACAGGGGGTGTCAAAGCAAGGGCAAGAAGGATGGGATGACAGTCGCCAATGTAGAGAGGAAGGAAAAGATATACAGGGTGGTAAACAGGGGCTACATTAGAGAAAAAAGATTAGATAGGAGGAAAGTAAAGAGAAAGACTAACCAGTTACAGGGGGTGTCAGAGAAAGGGCAAGAGAAGGATGGGATGACAGTCGCCAAGGTAGAGAGAAACGAAAAGATATACAGGGTGATGCGCAGGGGGCTACATAAGAGAAAAAGATTAGATAGGAGGAAAGTAAAGAGAAAGACTAACCAGTTCCAGTGGGTGTCAGAGAAATGGCAAGAAGGATGGGATGACAGTCGCCAAGGTAGAGAGAAAGGAAAAGATATACAGGATGATGCCCAGGGGTCTACATAAGAGAAAAAGATTAGATAGGAGGAAAATAAAGAGAAAGACTCACCAGTTTCAGGGGGTGTCAGAGAAAGGGCAAGAAGGATGGGATGACAGTCGGCAATGTAGAGAGAAAAGAAAAGATATACAGGGTGATGCGCAGGGGGCTACATAAGAAAAAAGATTAGATAGGAGGGAAGTAAAGAGAAAGACTAACTAGTTACAGGGGGTGTCAGAGAAAGGGCAAGAAGGATGGCATGACAGTCGCCAAGGTAGAGAGAAAGGAAAAGACATACAGGGTGATGCGCAGGGGGCTACATAAGAGAAGAAGATTAGATAGGAGGAAAGTAAAGAGAAAGACTAACCAGTTCCAGGGGGTGTCAGAGAAAGGGCAAGAAGGATGGGATGACAGTCGCCAAGGTAGAGAGAAAGGAAAAGTTATACAGGGTGGTGCGCAGGGGGCTACATAAGAGAAAAAGATTAGATAGGAGGAAAGTAAAGAGAAAGACTAACCAGTTCCAGGGGGTGTCAGAGAAAGGGCAAGAAGGATGGCATGACAGTCGCCAAGGTAGAGAGAAAGGAAAAGACATACAGGGTGATGCGCAGGGGGCTACATAAGAGAAAAAGATTAGATAGGAGGAAAGTAAAGAGAAAGAATAACCAGTTCCCGGGGGTGTCAGAGAAAGTGCAAGAGAAGGATGGGATGACAGTCGCCAAGGTAGAGAGAAAGGAAAAGATATATAGTGTCGTGCGCAGGGGGCTACATAAGAGAAAAAGTTTATATAGGAGGAAAGTAAAGAGAAAGACTAACCAGTTACAGGGGGTGTCAGAGAAAGGGCAAGAAGGATGGGATGACAGTCGCCAAGGTAGAGATAAAGCAAAAGATATACAGGGTGGTGCGCAGGGGGCTACATAAGAGAAAAAGATTAGATAGGAGGAAAGTCAAGAGAAAGACTAACCAGTTCCAGGGGGTATCAGAGAAAGGGCAAGAAGGATGGGATGACAGTCGCCAAGGAAGAGATAAAGGAAAAGATATACAGGGTGGTGCGCAGGGGGCTACATAAGAGAAAAAGATTAGATAGGAGGAAAGTAAAGAGAAAGACTATCCAGTTCCAGGGGGTGGTGTCAGAGAAAGGTCAAGAAGGATGGGATGACAGTCGCCAATGTAGAGAGAAAGCAATAGATATACAGGGTGATGCGAATGGGGCTACATAAGAGAAAAAAGATTAGACAGGAAGAAAGTAAAGAGAAAGACTAACCAGTTACAGGGTGTGTCAGAGAAAGGGCAAGAGAAGGATGGGATGACAGTCGCCATGGTGGAGAGAAAGGAAAAGATATACAGGGTGATGTGCAGGGGGCTACATAAGAGAAAAAGATTAGATAGGAGGAAAGTAATGAGAAAGACAAACCAGTACCAGGGGGTGTCAGAGAAAGGGCAAGAGAAGGATGGGATGACAGTCGCCAAAGTAAAGAGAAAGGAAAAGATATACAGGGTGATGCGCAGGGGGCTACATAAGAAAAAAGATTAGATAGGAGGGAAGTAAAGAGAAAGACTATCTAGTTACAGGGGGTGTCAGAGAAAGGGCAAGAAGGATGGGATGACAGTCGCCAAGGTAGAGAGAAAGGAAAAGATATACAGGGTGGTGCGCAGGGGCCTACATAAGAGAAAAAGATTAGATAGGAGGAAAGTAAAGAGAATGACTAACCAGTTACAGGGGGTGTCAGAGAAAGGGCAAGAAGGATGGGATGACAGTCGCCAATGTAGAGAGAAAGGAAAAGACATACAGGGTGATGCGCAGGGGGCTACATAAGAGAAGAAGATTAGATAGGAGGAAAGTAAAGAGAAAGACTAACCAGTTCCAGGGGGTGTCAGAGAAAGGGCAAGAAGGATGGGATGACAGTCGCCAAGGTAGGGAGAAAGGAAAAGATATACAGGGTGGTGCGCAGGGGGCTACATAAGAGAAAAAGATTAGATAGGAGGAAAGTAAAGAGATAGACTAACCAGTTCCAGGGGGTGTCAAAGAAAGGGCAAGAAGGATGGGATGACAGTCGCCAATGTAGATAGAAAGGAAAAGATATACAGGGTGGTGCGCAGGGGGCTACATAAGAGAAAAAGATTAGATAGGAGGAAAGTTAAGAGAAAGACTAACCAGTTCCAGGGGGTGTCAAAGAAAGGGCAAGAAGGATGGGATGACAGTCGCCAATGTAGAGAGAAAGGAAAAGATATACAGGGTGATGCGCAGGGGGCTACATTAGAGAAAAAGATTAGAAAGGAGTAAAGTAAAGAGAAAGACGAACCAGTTACAGGGGTTGTCAGAGAAAGGGCAAGAGAAGGATGAGAATACCAGTGTTATGAGTTTCAAAAATAGAGAGAAAGAAAAATATAAAATGTGATGTAGAAAGAACTGGACTCAAATGGTTAAGAGATGGGTATTGACATTGCATTTTAATTCCTGGAGGTTGTAGCCGTCAGCAAATCAAGTATATGGAAGAGAGTTCCACAGGCAGGAAATGCGAGAAAAGAAACTTTTGGAATAGAATTATCTACTGCATTTGTTTGATCAAACTGTAAATGGATGGAACCGAGTTACCAGTCTGGTTGCACAAGTAAAGTCATGTGAAAAGGGCACCAGTGATTTGAGTTCGTCGGAGCTGGAGCCATGAAAATATTTATAGAACAGACAGAGGGAAGCCGTATCTCGTCGGTGAGAAATTGGCTGGAGTCGAGCTGCCAAGTCGGTACCTATCACATTACTGATTCTCTTTTGGAGCCTTTCGAAAACACTAAGTTCCGTAAAAGTTATAGCTCTTTCCAATATCGATGTCGGTTGAAAGTAGCAGATGATGTCATTGAATTCCTTCTTGTCTTTTAAATTGTAGTTGTTGAATGTGATATGTTTCTGTTGTTATTTAGTGCTTTTGATTATTTTAGAATTTTGTATCGGCAAACTTCAAGGTTCGGAGAAATATTGTCCGCGTAAAGTCTACATGTTTCCTTATTTGTAATCCATAATATCGCTCAAGATTTACATCAATCTTAAAAGTGACAGCGATTAGGCACAGATAAATGCTAGGATGGTGAATGTTAATTTTTAATACTTGAAAGATTGGTAAGCAGCATTTTTATAAACTTGTTATTTTGCGAGTCGATTTAAAATGCCGATTAAGGCTGCTACAATGCTGAAATAGTTCATCATCTCACCGCCCACAAACTGTTCTCCGACAGGCAATATGGATTCCGATTTGACAGGTCCACAGCCGACCTGCTAACTACTGTAACGGAGTACATGCTACAGGCCCTTGATGAGTCTGACGAGGCTCGCGCGGTTGCTCTGGATATCTCCAAGGCTTTCGACAGGGTTTGGCACCCTGGCCTCCTATGCAAACTACGCGGTTATGGTATTACCGGTCGCCTGCTTGACCTAACCCAATCTTTCTTAAATAACCGCAAAATGAAGGTCGTTCTGAATGGGCGTGCCTCTTCGTCCTACAGCACGAATGCTGGTGTCCCACAAGGCTCTATCCTGGGCCCAACGCTCTTCCTTATTTTCATCAACGACCTCCCAGATGAGATCAGGTCCCAAGTAGGCATCTACGCAGATGACACTACAATATACTCCCGCTCCAGTAAGAAACCTGTCGTGGCGGACAGACATAATCTCGCTGCTGACCTTGAGCGGGATCTACACTCTGTGGTGAACTGGGGCAAGAAGTGGCTTGTCAACTTCAATTCATCTAAGACCAAGCTGTTGTCTGTCAACCATTACAGGCAACCTCTTCTGCCTCCCATAAGCATGGACCAGATGATTCTCCCGGAGAGTAATACACTACGCCTCCTCGGACTTACCCTGTCCTCAGACCTCAAATGGAAGCACTATATTGAATCCATAGCAAAATCTACTGCTAAGAAGATTGGGTCACTATGTCGATCCAGGATGTTTTTTCCACCTGAATCCATCCTGCATATATACAAGTCAACCATCCGTCCGTGCATGGAGTACTGCTGCCATTTATGGTCAGGTGCCCCTGCCGTTCTCCTCAGTGTTCTTGACAAGCTCCAAAGGAGAGTCTGTAATGTGATAGGTACTGATCTGGCGACTCGTCTGCAGCCACTTTCCCATCGTCGAAATGTGGCCTCCCTCTGTCTCTTCTATAAATACTTTCATGGCTTCTGCTCGGATGAGCTTAAGTCACTGATGCCTCCTCAACAGGTGTTTACCCGTTCAACCAGACTGGCAACTGGGTCCCACCCATTCACAGTCAGGTTAGCCAAACGCAGACGACAATTCTACTCCTGCAGCTTCCTCTCTCGCACTTCCCGCCTGTGGAACTCACTCCCGTATTCTTGCTTTCCTGACGGCTACGACCTCCAGAAATTTAAAAGCAAAGTTAATACTCACCTACTAACCACTGGCCTCTAGCTCTCTCCCCTCCCCTGTATAACCTTCCCTTTCTCTCCGCCCATGTACCTGTCATTGCACCTGCTTTCTCAGTTTTCTATTGTTCCTTTCTAACTAGCTTGTACTCCTCACTCTTTTCTAATTAATCTTTCTACATTTATGTAACCCCCTGCACATCAGTGGCGTTTCTGCCTTGCTCGGGGTGAAATGATTAAAAAAAAAAAAAATCTTAGGATTCCATTAACTCTGCCCTCAACTATAGCTTACATGGCAGTTCCAAATTGGTTCTCTAGCATTTGATGGTGAACATTCTAGAAAAAGAAAAAAAACCTGAATTTAAAAGCGCTGAGTAAGCAATAAGCTTGCCAGTGATATCAGTTCAAAATCCTCTGTGGGGATCCATAAATACGTCTTTTCTAAAGAGGTTTTAGAAAAATGCAGCTATGTTAAGATTTTAGGCTGAGTAGAGTATTAAGAGACGAGAAAAGTTTACTAGAAACAAAGAAGAGAGTACTGGATTTGCGATGTTTGTCCTTCAATACGGCAGTGAATGCTGGACAATATCATCGAAGATGAAAGAAAAAGCATGTAAGCAATGATGAGGTTTTTAAAAGGATGAAAACGAAAAGGAAATTAATACTGGGCATCAGGAAGAGACATTTGAAATTTCTGGGACATGCAATGAGGAAGGAGTTTGGAAAAACTGATACTAACAGGCCAGATAGACGGAAGGAGAGACAGGGGAAAACAGCGTGTAACATACTTGACTGACCTGTGCAGGTAGATGGCAGAACGGGCGTTGCGCGGTGTAACGGGGAAAAGCGTGTTGAGGGCCATCAGGGATAGGGATACGTGGAAAGTCATGATCGCCTACGCCCTGAAGGGACAAAGCACATAGAAGAAAGAAGAAAGACGAATAAATTTATGGTTTTCTACCATTCTAATCCGAATTTTGTAATTACCTAAAAATATACACGGAATAATATACCGCTAGCCCGTCTGGAGCTTAAATCTTTTGAATTCGTTTAAAACTAAAAAAACAAACCGCAGGTTCTTGTACTTATAAATCCATGCTTAGGATATTGTTGCAACATCTGGTGTGGTGTTCTTGTCATTTATCAAGAAGTTCTTCCTAAAATCCGAAAAAAAGAATCGGCAATATTATTGGTCCTGATGACTCGTCTTCAGTCACATTTGCACCACCGTAAACTTTCATTTCTATGTCTTTCGGATGAGATCTTCATTATGACACAAAGACTTCTTGAATTCTGGTATCGAGATCTCAGCAATTTAGAGCTGAGCTAGACAACCGTAATTGCTAACAGTTTCTTTTCTCCTACTTCTCGCTTGTGACATTCTTTTTCAACGCCATGCTATTCAGGCATCTTTATTCTTTAAAATTTAAATACAATGTCAATTGCTATCTACGCTTCTCCTGATTATTATTTCTTTCCCTCCTCATTTTGAATGTCACTGTTTTTAATTTTTCTAAACGCTATAATTCCTTGTGTCTTATTAGCTTAACTACATTGCATGGGCTGCTACCTATTTTAAAAAATAAAATAAAACTTCGTGTTCCTTCAGAACGTTGCCGATAATTGCTTTCTAAAAATTCCTGTCCGTTTCTTGACTATTTTATTGCACAAAACTTGCTTATGAAAACTTCACTACCTTTCAAAAACCTGTAATCTATATCTAAATGGAACTTTGTCTGTGTGTGTGTGTTTGTGTCTGTGTGTGTGTGTGTGTCCGTTACCAATAGACTCCGAAACAGCTGAACTGATTTTCTTGAAAATTTAAACAGTTGTACTAAAAGCGTCTGCGAGTGTTCCTAGCTAGGTTTTGTGTCGAGGTACCATCGATATATATCGAAAATCGATAATCGAAAAAAATCGAGTTATAGAAGGAGTGGTCCGATTTTAAGCAAATTTGATACACTCATAAAGAAAGTCATAAGAAACGATATTCAGAAGTTTCAAGGTTGCAGTTCTTACAATAGTGCAGAAAATCGATAATAGACACACACACACACACACACACACATATATATATATATATATATATATATATATATATAAAGGCAAGATGTTTGTGTGTGTTTGTCTGTTTATCTCTCTGTCTGTATTTTTTTCAGCCCCTTTATTTTAATTTTTGCTTCGTGTTTGGCTCTAAGTATGTTTAATTGTAGTTCTTAATCTCAACCATGATACCATTTACTCAGAGGACTTATTTAGCCTTCAAAATTCAGTTTACAACAAAATAAACCTATTTGATATCGATACCAGGAAATCAAAATTTGACTTACATCCATTCATTTTTCTTTAAGTCTACGGTTACGCTTTAACAGAAAACAACTATTGCCTTTTAGTCTTTCAGAGTCTGAGCTCCAGGACCATGGATTAGCTTTCATTACACCCGAGCCACGCCGGGCTATACTGCTTGTGTTAGATAACGAAAGGTAGGTTTTAGGGCGTATTTGGGTATATATATCCGATTTTTTAAAACATCCATTAATTGCAATGAATGTTAAAAAATATACTTGTGCTGTTGCCTGTTGGTTCTGGTTGTCTTAACCAGGGTCTGGAGCAGTAAGAGAAACCCTGCTACTTGAACCATAATTTAGGGAGGAGAAAAGAGCTGAAGTTACGCCTTATTTCGTGGTATGAGTGCAAAGTAAGTGCAGACTATATTCGAACCACCAATATCATTTATGCTACCCTTACGTCCGAACAGTCATCATATTCATCAATCCCATGACCAGATGAGGTCGTAGGGTCGGTAGATTTTATTGAAAGCTTACTTATTCAATAATATTGTATCTATGGCAAAATACATTCCATTTCAGCTCAAATTTGAAGGATCTTCTTGCTTGTGGACTTGTAACCATTTATTCTAACGTTTGGTGATTGACTTCATTATTTAGGACAGCTATCCAATAATGCTGTGCCAAAACCCCATTGTCTCTGTCTGTATCTAATTGAACATAGTCAATCCCATTGTGCTAAATGTCCATTGACATTACCAAAAAAACATCTTTTGACATTAATCATCACCTTCCGCTTTTGAGAAACTTGGGTGAACCAGTATAGTGCCCGACGACCCGACCATTTAACAATTATTAGTGGGGTACATGGTACAAATATTCTTTCGTAGAACAAGTTAATATACGTAAAACAGATAGATATTATATACTAAATTTTTTCTCTTTGCGATAGTAAAGATTTCAGTGATAGAATTTTTACTAATTAACCCATAGCTGATGGGAGAAGTGGACTCATATCTTCCCCAAGTGTATTTGTTGTAACTGACTATAATATCACCGCACATATAAAATTATAACGACTGGTCCCGTTCGAAAAAGGAATCGCTGTTTTAACGTGATATGGTCACAAACATAATTTTATTGCAAAAGAATCGATTAATATAATAATATCTGGCATATTTATTATAGGTAAAATCTGTAAAGTGCCTATATATATATATATATATATATATATATATATATATATATATAGGCACTATATATATATATATATATATATATATAGGCACTGCCTATATATATATATATATATATATATATATATATATATATAGGCACTATATATATATATAGGCACTATATATATACAGGAGAGTCTCAATCCCAATTTGTTGAAAGATTCTTCCGACATCATAATATGGTTCAAAAACATCCCGAACAAGAAAAAAGCCTCATTCTTAAAATATTAGACTTTTAGCCTTCAATTTCATACGATTTATTAATCAATAGTATAAACTACGCCAGAAACTTTATAGATATCCCCAGTAATGAAACAGATATCATCCTAACTTCGACGGAATCCCTCCTAGCATACAACCTGGACCAAAAACATTAGGAATAGCTTCGATGTACAAATGGGAGGTTATGATTCAGTCCAAACCACGGATTTAGTCGGCGTATACATATTATATACACTCGGTAGAATTGTTGAACCAAATCAAATACGCATCTACAGGGACGATGGCATCATGTGCATCCCCGACACCAATGGTACCGTGACATAGAGAATTTCAAAAAAGTGATTAGAGCCTTCAAAACGCTGGGCTTCAAAATAGAAATCTCATCGAATCTCAGGATAGTTAACTTTTTAGATATCAGCCTTAACCTGTCAAAAAACCGTATAAAATAGTAACCAGGCTCCTAGTTATATTAACGTTAATTCCAACCACCCCAAATCGATAATAAAGCAAATACCCAAAAGAGTAGAAACGATAATTAATAAACTATCGTCAAACAGAGAAATATTCGATGAGAATAAAACAATATATAACGAAGCCCTTAAGAAGAGCGACTTTAAGGAAGAAATAGTTTACAAAGAAGAATTAGAAGAGAAGGCCAGAAACAAAACGAGAACTAGAAAAAGAAAAATAATATGGTTCAACTATCCTTTCTTCAAATTATCCAGGTTAGACATAGGGAAATACTTTTTAAATCTAGTCAACAAGCATTTCCACTAGCAGCACCCACTAAGTAAATTATTTAATAGGAAAACACTCAAAATTAGTTACTCTACCAGTAGAAATATGCAGAATATAGTTAATTCACACAACCACAGATTACTAAGAGACTTTCTCAACAAACCCCCAACAGACAACCCCCCCTGCAATTGCACCGATAAAACGAATTGTCCCGTGGAGGGTAGGTGTAATTACGAAAAAGCTAAATATGAAGCCACCATATGTCCAGTGGAGGAGTCCAACAACAAAAAAGCTAATATAGGGATATCCGCGGGTAGTGGGAAACAGAGGTTATACAACCACAGACAGTCGTTCTCCAACACATCCTAGAGAAACCAAACCGCCCTCTCTAAGCAAGATTGGAAGATCAAGGACGAAGGGCTCACCCCACTGGTCAGATGAAGGAGTGTGAAACACGCCAGCACTCTCAACAATTTCAGGGATAGGTGCAACTTATGCCTGGAGGACAAAATAATAATTATAAAATACAATAAGACAAAGGAACTATTAAATCAGAGGAATGAAATAATATTCAAATGTAGACATAAAAATAAATTTAAAATAGGGTAGAGAGACACTGATCGGACTTCAAATTAATGTGAATCTTATCGATTTACACGAACAAAATTGGACGGTTCTAGTATTTTACCTTTTCACATTTCTGTTACAATTTCTACTTTTATTTTTCATGCTTTTTATTTTTCTTTGTAAGGTTTACCTTGTATTTTTTATTTAATTTTTTCCCTCATATTTTTCATTAACTTACTCTTTATTATCTATTTGATTGTTTTATCTCTTACTGCTTATTTTTTTTTTTCAATTTTAAATTTTTGTTTTTGTTTTTCATCGTTTATCTTTTATTTCTTTATATTTTTATTTTTATTTTTTATATTTTTTTGTATGTTTATTTTGATCCTTACACTCCGGGATTTATTGCAAATTTTGATTCCCCATTGTCGAAACGGGCTTATTGTTTTCAAATTTCCGTTGTGTCAATTTAACTATGGATCACAAGCAATATCATAAATACCGAAGGGCTTTCGTTCATTCTTATAAATTAACTCGATTAATTTCTCACTTGGTCAAAGGGGAGGTGGGGAGCCTAGTGTCCATCAATGTTATCCCTAGGGTCCTTAGTCTCGGGATCCAGAGGATCGATTATGTGCGACTGTGACAACCCATATACGTATATACGTAGATACGCCGGTTTAACATTATCTATTATTAATATGACTCGTACATTACAACATTTCTGAGATCGCGGTTTAATAGAGTATTTTAAGAAAACAAAATCTCGAATGAAAGTTATTATTCTACTTATGGTGGGAACACACCATAATTAGAATCTCTAATCTTTTGGTACATTATATCACTAGTCGCGATACCAAGAGATTAAAGGTACTTTCACCAATAAGACTCCCTATTGAGGACCTTAACTTAGAGATATAAATTACCGGTAACTTTTCTTTTCCCCCATTTTCCCTAACTATAGTTATTACGGGCTAAAATTTGAGTTCCGTGATCGTTAAATCTCAAACGCTAATCCTTAATCTTGAACGTCATAAATATTATATACTCATGTTCTTATATCCTATGGCACTATTCCTCATTTTTCATTTTAATTTGTCCTTATTTTTTTCATCTACCTATCCATTATTATATATTACTCTTACTATGTATATATATATTTATTTATTTATTTGTTCTTTACATTCTATCTTATGAGTATAAATTACCGATAACTTTTCTTCTCTTCCTTTCCTTTAACTATATTTATAACGTGTTTAACTTCGAGATTTAAATGCCTTAAAATCACTTTAAATTAGAATCAACGTTTAAGGTATAACGAAGGTAATTAGAAATTCAAATTACATTAAAACTAAGACAGAGGTTTGTGCGTGCAACAAAAATATTCCAATGTGTACAAAATTAAGGTTCATAGGAAAATTTTTCCCGTTGATTTCTATGAAAACAGGTGGGGGCTGGAAAACACTATCAGAACAAATGGCGCCATAAGCCATCTCGTATAATACAGTATCGTATAGATTCGTATCTATTCGCCACGCCGTTATCGCGCCTCCTCACCCCTCACCCCTAACACCCTGCTTACAATTCCACCCCAATTCCTTTCTTCCCCGCGGGTTCCTCCATCTTAGCGCCGGCCGGTCAACCACTTCAGCTTGACCCCTTCTACTTTTTCCTCTTCTGGGTTTAACCTTTGCCCTCACCGCACATACCAATCGCCAACCTTCCCACACACATTACGCGGGGCAAGTTCTCAAATCTGTGAGTCTTGAATGAACGAGAGCCTTTTCGTATATAAACGTCAAAAATGCCCGTCCTAATATGGACATGTGGGCGTCTACCGCAAACCAAATAGAGGAGAAGGAATTTTCGCTTTTTAAATTTGGGGTGGGGGTGATATTTAGATTACCCATCGTTGTAGCATTTAGATCTGAAGAACCGCGCCAAGAACACAAAAGCGGCGAAATATGTGTAATCCAAACTAATAATTAAAAATCCGTTATATAAAATATTACTCTGTAAAATAAATTAATTTAACATTGAGTTCTCTCGAGTTGGACTCCTTTGGAATTTACCCGGATTACATACCAAGTGAACTATATATATATATATATATATATATAAACTTATTTATAAATGGACCTTTGTCTGTGTGGATGTGTGTGTGTCCGTTACCTATAGACTCCGAAACGGCTGAACCGATTTTCTTGAAAATTTACATAGTTGTACTATAAGCCTCTGCGAGTGTTCTTAGCTAGGTTTTTTGTCGAGGTAAACCCGATAAATATCGAAAATCGATAATCGAAAAAATCGGGTTATAGAAGGAGTGCTCCGATTTTAATCTAATTTGATACACTCAAAGACAAAGTCATAAGAAACGATATTCAGAAGAGTCAAGGTTGCAGTTCTTACAATAGTGAAGAAAATCTATAATATATAACTCTGCTTCACTTCCATTCCAGACTCTTGCACTACCAGACAGCTCTGCCCTCTCGGAAACTCTGACCACACCGTAGTTTCCGTCAACATTTCATACCACTCCCACAATACCCAAGAAATATCCTACTTCTACCAAAGAGCAGACTGGGATTCGTTCCGAGACTTCCTCTGTGACGTCCCATGGAACAACGGTTTTAGTCTTCCCGTCGAAGACTGTGCATCCGAGGTCTCCTAGGTTAAGGCTGGCATCGATGCCTTCATCCCTGCTAGGAATTTTCAGCTTAAATCTCATTCGTCTCCATGGTTTTCGCCCGTTTGCTCCGCCGCCAATGCCCACCGGAATCATTTCTTCCGGCTCTATCGTAGCTATGCGTCAGACCAAAACAGGCACCTTTTCGCCTCAGCTCGTAATAAGTGTAAAAAGATACTTACGAAGCTAACTTGTTATTTGTTGCCAGAATTAAGCAACGCATAGCATCCTCTGAGTTCGGTGCCAAAGACTACTGACGACTCTGTAAAAGAGTGCTTAACAAGAGCAAGTCCTCAATACCCCCACTAATCAATAAATTTGAGGTCCTCACGTCCTCAGCGGACAAGGCTGAATGCTTTGCTCGTAGATAATCGACCAATTCGAGACTGGACTCTTCTGGAGTTTCTACACCCTACTTCCGAACTAGAACTGAGGCTCAATTGAATGACGTCCACATTACACCCTCGCTGGTCTCTAACATAATCTCAAAACTTGACCCTCACAAAGCTTGCGGAGGGGACGAAATCCCAGCCGGCTGTAGTCTTTCTCTCACCGGCGCGACCTGGCAACCAAGATACAGTCACTTTCACACCGGCGCAATATGGATTCTCTGTGTCTCTTCTATAAATACTTTCACGGCTTCTGCTCCGATGAACTTAGATCACTGGTGCCCCCTAGGTACGAATTTGCACGAGATATTAGATTAGCAACTAGGTCCCCCACTTTTACACTGAACCGATAAAATGTAACCGCAATTTCTACTCCAACAGTTTCTTTTCTCGCACTTCCCGACTGTGGAATTCCCTTCCACATGATTGCTTCCCTGACGGCTTGAATCACCAGGAGTTTAAATGTAAGGTCAATAGACACCTCCTAACACACTAACACACATCCAATCTTACAAACACTCTCCCCACCCACCCAACCCTCAGCCTCTGTATCCTTGCCCATATATCTGCCTCCTTCTGACATTTCCTATATCTAACCACTCTCTCTTTACTTTCCCCTATATAACCCCATGCTCAATAGTGGCAGTGGAATGACTTGCTTGAGGTGAAATTATTATATATATATATATATATATATATATATATATATATATAATTCAGTTTACGACGAAAAAACTTGTTTGATATCGATACCAGGAAATCAAAATTTGACTTACATCCATTCATTTTTCTTTCAGTCTACGGTTTCGCTTTAACTGGAAACAACTATTGTTCTTTAGTCTTTCGTGCCAACGTCCAAAGAATCTGAGCTCCAGTACCATGGATTAGTTTTAAAGCTTTCATTATACCCGAGCAACACCGGGCTATACTGCTAGTATATATATATATTGACATGATACCACACAATACGGATTTAGACAAACATAATTTCATGTTCATTTTTTTTTAAACATCCGTTTCGTCAGAAGCTAATGGTTGTGAATTTTGATCATAACAGATTGATAAGGACAAAAATAAATATGAAGACAGTTTTTGATCACGCTTAAAAATAAAGGATATTGCAAATACGTAAAGTTTAGAAATAGAGAAAGAATTTGCGATTAAAATACATGAAAAAGAAAATTGATCCGATAGAGCGTAAAAAAGAAAGAATAATTCTCACATATCTCCGCATAAACGTAACGATCTTTTGAAATTCTCGTTCGGCTTGCACAGTAATGGCTGAAACAATTTTAAGCACAAAGCTTTTAAAATTGATAAATGGTGTTTTGATCGACCTGTATGCAAAATGGAAAACGAGTCAGTCTAAAAGTGAGAAGAGAATGACATATTATGTAACAGGTGTTGCCCAATTCAAAACTTGCACTGACTGCGACACACGAGTATGATCACATAAATTTAATCTAATATGCGTGACTGAGAACATGCTGGTTTATTCTCAACTCTAACCTAATACTCGTCCGTCCGATGTATTCAGCCTCACACTGATATATATTTTTTAATCATTTCACCCCAAACATGGCATTCCACTGCCACTATTGCGCTTGGGGATACATAGGGAGAGGTAAATAGGAAGAGTGGTTAGATATAGGAAATGTCAGAAGGGCGGGTGATAGATAGTTGGGTGGGTGGGAAGAGTGTTTGAAAGAATGGAAGTTAGTGTATTTGAACGAATAAAAGTTAGTTTGTTAGGAGGTGTCTATTGACCTTACATTTAAACTCCTGGATATTGTAGCCGTCGGGGAAGCAGTCATGTGGAAGAGAATTCCACAGTCGGGAAGTGCGAGAAAAGAAACCGTTGGAGTAGAAGTTGCGGTTGCATTTTATCGCTTTCACTGTAAAAGGGTGGGATCTAGTTGCTAATCTAGTATCTCGTGCAAATTCGAAACTAGGGGGCACCAGTGATCTAAGTTCATCGGAGCAGAAACCGTGAAAGTATTTATAGAAGAGACACAGGGAAGCCACGTCGCGCCAGTGAGAGAGAGGCTGCAGGCGGTCTGCTAAGTCGGTATCGATCACATTACAGACCCTCTGTTGTATCCTTTTCAATAAATAAGTAAACCTTCATTAAGATACTGTAGACGGTCTTTAGAAAATGCATGTAGAATCACGCGAGTGCCAAAAATAGCACGGAGTAAATTTACTCAAAAGCTTCCTAAAGGTTGAACAAAAATATAAAAAGTTCTTTTCTTTCTTCATCCCTTTTCTGTTTTCTATGAGAAGAGGTCAAAATATGGTGAAAGCAGAAAGGACATTTTTGCTATTAGAATACATACATCAAATGTAATTCGAAATAGTGAGAAACAATAAAAAGAAAAAAAAAGGAAAATAAAATTAGGTTAAAATGATATTGACACTTTATTCATTAGAAACTACTGTTCAAATTTCAAAGTGAAAGTTTATTCTGATTAGGTAAAAATAACACACACATAAATTTTATATCTTACCACATACATAAATTGCAAATCGATTTTTTCCTGTATTTAAATGTAAATCATTTTTGCAACCAATATCCGGCATTGAATGATGACGAGATTCTATCTCGAAACAGAAATTTCCGTTTCACAATATATATATATATATATATATATATATATATATATATTCTGTAACGTATTATGACCGAATTTAAAGTTGATTTTATTAAATCCGGTCATAACATAAGATTAGCAACTAGGTCCCACCCTTTTACAGTGAAACCGATAAAATGCAGCCGTAACTTCTACTCCAACAGTTTCTTTCCTCGCACTTCCCGACTGTGGAATTCTCTTCCACACGATTGCTTCCCCGACGGCTACAATCTCCAGGAGTTTAAATGTAAGGTCAATAGACACCTCCCAACACACTAACCTGCTCCTATTCTATCAAACACTCTTCCCATCTGCCCAACTCTCATCCTCGTTATCCTTACTCATCTGTCACCTTCCTCCTGACATTCCCTATATCTAACCACTCCTTCTCTTTACCTTCCCCTATGTAGCCCCATGCGCAATAGTGGCAGTGGAATGCCTTGCTTGGAGTGAGATGATTAAAAAAATAAAAAAATAAAAAAAATAACACGTTATATTGCATTTGAATACATGGTTCTGTTGTCATTTCGCGCTATCACGCTGTTTGACGTCATAGAACCGCATTGCAAATTTGCGAACTGCTTTTTTATTTTTGGTAACTATTGCCGTTGCCTAGCGGAGTTTTATGTCAACACAAAATAAAATCGTTGGTGATGGTGGACGTATTACATTCTTAAAAACCTCTCTGAAGATGGCTCATGTGAGCCGAAAGCTTAGAACCAAATTAATGAGGAATTATCCAAATGTTGGAGAATTTTTGTCTTTATTTTTAACTGAAATCAAAGCCAAAATAGTACGTTTAGAACGGCTCATGATTAAACATGATAGACATTCATTGTCTCTTATATTTAACAGTATATGTTTAGAAAATTATTTGCTGCCTCGATACACTATATATATATATATATATATATATTAGATAACCTCTATGTTTAACATAATCGGGGTAGTTGTTTCTCGTTCCACTCACAATGTCTTGGGATATCTTGTCTATTTCTTAATTCGAATTATTGCACGACTTGTTTTAACTGAGTCCAAGTACACACTACTCGGCCCAGAGATTTAACTCCAGAATAATATTCCCTAATATTAAACCGTCAATTTCCATCTCCCTTAATTTCTACCCATTTCTTATCCTTTGTTCCACACCCTCCCCATATTTTTCACTCACTTTAACCCCTTGCATCCCAGTGGTGGTTCTGTATTGCTTGGAGTGAGATGCTTATAGAAATACGATGTCATCAAATACAAGATTTGTTTAGAATTCAGTTCGAAAACCCGGTAGGAAATATTTCTGATGAATTCCGGAGTGAAAAACTGCTGAAATGTTGTGACCACAATATTAGAATGTGGACAATAATGAACATGTAAATAATGTGAATAGTTATCAATTTAAGATCAAAATTTAGTTAGCTTTTTATATTAAGAAATAATGAAATAATTTTTCAATCATTCCGAGAAAATGTGGATTTTGCATTTTATGCCTTTAAAACAAAATATTGACATCGATAGATTCAATTATGGTCCACTTCAGATCCCTCCCTGGTCTTTGGAATAGTTTCATACCTTGTTTACTCTTTAGGACTGAGTTCCCTGAAACCGTACATTCGAAATTGGTTTTATTCCCTTTCACTTCCAGTAGGACTTTCCGTCTTAGTGTCATTGTCGCAAATTTTGGATGAAGTGATAAAAAAACTTAGCATTTCCCACCCAAATAAAATCTTAAGTTACTTTCATTCTCCCGTAATACTGATACTGCAGAATATTTTTCGTAATATTATGTAGTCAGCGACACAGTACAAATATTATCGATCGGTTCTTGTCGACAAACTCCTGAAAATCGCCAACTAATCGATATCATCCTATCATCTGATTTCCGGTTAAATGTATTGCCATATAAGGTCAGAGATAAGTTTTCGTGAATGTTAATTGCTTGCAGTCATTCCTTGTAGAAATTTCTACAGAACGTCTGTCAAAATAACTACTGACTTGTCAGTTAATTAGGTGTGGTACTCAGACCTAGCAAATCAGTAATCTCTAATTAGACATAATATCAAGTTACCTTGATCATCCATCTCGACAAGATTTAGCTTGGCTATCTGATAATCAACCCAGAAGAGCATTTATTAAAAGTTTTAATACATTTTCATCTCAGCAACAACTGAGGAAGAATCGGCTCTGTTGCAGTTTTGTAAGTAATTTTTTGTTTTTTTAGTAAATGTTCACACATTCAGTCAGTCAGTTAAGTGCCATACATGAAACACGCTTGGGTGATCATGTCTCGAAAGAGACATGAGTGACTGGGCAGAAGATTATCCTACAGTAGGTTGCCATTGCTTTCTGCGGTAGACTTGTTGCCAGCCAAGGCTATAGAACCCAATCTGTCCTGTTATTTAACCCATAACTGGAAGGAAGAGACGGATTAATACCTTTCCCAAGGGTATTTGCGCGTAAGTGAATGCAATGAATTCAACTGGAATTCGAACTCGGCTCTCCGATTTCTTGTTCCGAGCCGATATCCACTGGACCACCATGCACATCCTCAGCTCAAAAGGCACTTAATACATTGTTTTACTGAATACTGTTTTTATATTGATGTTTGAGAAGGAATTAAAGGCAGATTAAAGAAAATATATGCAAGAGATAAGGATTGAGCTAGAATTGGAGAGTATGAAATTGTGGTCATCAGGGGACATTTCTTTTGGGAATCGTTTTCACAAAATAGTGGTTTTCCGGAAAGAGACGTCCGAGTAAAACTTCTTCACTCACACGCACTATCTGCTAGCCGAAGTCAATTCATCCACTCGTAATTCTCGCTTGTGGGACTCCATTCTATCTCTATTCTTTCCAGTCAACTTTCATTTAAAGATAATGTTAATTTATATCTGCTTTAATATCATCTCACTACTTTTTCCTCTTCTCTTTCATTGCTTGTGTTTCTGTTCCAAATTTTTATGCACCCTGGACACTATTGAATCTTAGTGGCTTATTGATGTAATGAATGTGCATACACTTGGGTTTCACCATACAGTAATATGATTAGCTGGTTTCAGCCATAAATACAGACTAAGGCGGGGACGCCTAGGACTAGGCCTATTTGGACGCCTATTGAGTACGCCTATTGCATACGTCTAAGCATACTGCATACGACTACGAGGAGTGCACTCGAGGTATAAGATTACTGATGTAATGAATATGCATACACTTGGGTTTCACCATACAGTAATATGATTAGCTGGTTTCAGCCATAAATACAGACGAAGGCGGGGACGCCTAGGACTAGGCCTATTTGGACGCCTATTGAGTACGCCTATTGCATACGTCTAAGCATACTGCGTACGACTACGAGGAGTGCACTCGAGGTATAAGATTACTGATGTAATGAATGTGCATACACTTGGGTTTCACCATACAGTAATATGATTAGCTGGTTTCAGCCATAAATACAGACTAAGGCGGGGACGCCTAGGACTAGGCCTATTGGAACGCCTATTGAGTACGCCTATTGCATACGTCTAAGCATACTGCATACGACTACGAGGAGTGCACTCGAGGTATAAGATTACTGATGTAATGAATATGCATACACTTGGGTTTCACCATACAGTAATATGATTAGCTGGTTTCAGCCATAAATACAGACTAAGGCGGGGACGCCTAGGACTAGGCCTATTTGGACGCCTATTGAGTACGGCTATTGCATACGTCTAAGCATACTGCATACGACTACGAGGAGTGCACTCGAGGTATAAGATTACTGATGTAATGAATATGCATACACTTGGGTTTCACCATACAGTAATATGATTAGCTGGTTTCAGCCATAAATACAGACTAAGGCGGGGACGCCTAGGACTAGGCCTATTTGGACGCCTATTGAGTACGGCTATTGCATACGTCTAAGCATACTGCATACGACTACGAGGAGTGCACTCGAGGTATAAGATTACTGATGTAATGAATATGCATACACTTGGGTTTCACCATACAGTAATATGATTAGCTGGTTTCAGCCATAAATACAGACTAAGGCGGGGACGCCTAGGACTAGGCCTATTGGAACGCCTATTGAGTACGCCTATTGCATACGTCTAAGCATACTGCATACGACTACGAGGAGTGCACTCGAGGTATAAGATTACTGATGTAATGAATGTGTACACTTGGTTTTCACCATACAGTAATATGATTAGCTGGTTTCAGCCATGAATACAGACTAAGGCGGGGACGCCTAGGACTAGGCCTATTGGAACGCCTATTGAGTACGCCTATTTCATACGTCTAAGCATACTGCATACGACTACGAGGAGTGCACTCGAGGTATAAGATTACTGATGTAATGAATATGCATACACTTGGGTTTCACCATACAGTAATATGATTAGCTGGTTTCAGCCATAAATACAGACTAAGGCGGGGACGCCTAGGACTAGGCCTATTGGAACGCCTATTGAGTACGCCTATTGCATACGTCTAAGCATACTGCATACGACTACGAGGAGTGCACTCGAGGTATAAGATTACTGATGTAATGAATGTGTATACACTTGGGTTTCACCATACAGTAATATGATTAGCTGGTTTCAGCCATAAATACAGACTAAGGCGTGGACGCCTAGGACTAGGCCTATTGGAACGCCTATTGAGTACGCCTATTGCATACGTCTAAGCATACTGCATACGACTACGAGGAGTGCACTCGAGTTATAAGATTACTGATGTAATGAATATGCATACACCTTGACTCTCCTCACGGTAATATGATTGTCAGGTGTCAGCCATAAATTCAGACTACGACTATTGGAACTCGTATTGACCACATCTATTGTATAAGCCTACGCCTAAGCATACTGCATAAGACTACGACAAATACTAGTCCATTACGGCAACTTGCTAGATTGTCCTAGCCAGTTACATTTACCAAAACCACTTAGCTACTTCGAATAATATATATATATATCCGTTTCAGGGACATATCGCTTATGAATAAAAATGTACAGAGAAAGGTTTCAATCGAAATTTTCCTTAAAACTTACGCATTACTCACATCTGTACAAATTTATATAATCGTCTTTCTGTATAACGTCTTCTTTATTATTTGAAGTATCATTTTCGACAATGAATTAATTATCAAGACTTTACTGCAATTTAGAACGAAGAAAATCATATAGAAGTTCATAATCAACATCTTAGTTTCTAAAAACATTTTCGTTATACTTGGTTTAAAGATTAAATTAAGATCTCTACTTATTGTTCTGACTCAGTCACGACGTCAAATATCTCAAGAAGATTATTAGTTCTTTAGTAAAATATGTTCCTTAAAATAACCATTGCACATTTTCAGGCTAATGATTTTGATGTCAGGAAGTGGAAGGTTTTTATTAAAGTCTATGTGGGTTGTGGTGCAGTAGATATCGGCTTAGAACGATTTCAAATTCCAATTTAATACTTGCATTCACCTACGCGCAAATACCCTTGGAAAAGGTATTAATCCGTCCCTTCCCTCCAGTTATGGGTTAAATAACAGTTCCGATTGGGTTCTGTAGCGATGGCTGGCAACCAGTCTACCGCAGAAAGCAATGGCAACCTACTGCGAGATATTTAACTGCCCATTCAGTCATGACTCATTCGAGACATGATCCCCCAGTATCACATATGGCACTTAACTGACTGACTGAATAGGAAAGTTTCTTTACTATGTCTTCTGAGACGATTTTTTCTCGTCAGAATCTATCTAACGTTCGCCCCTGCATTAAAATTAATATTATATCCGTTTTGGTTCCTCTGCTAAGCATTTTTGAGAAAAAAATATGCAATACATTTGGCCCTGACATCGCGTCATCAAGTTCAATCTCACGAAAGTAATATAGCTTCCCTGTTTTTCTTGGTAATTGTTATAGAAGAGATCAAGGGAGAACATATCCTGTCAGTGAAAAAGTGGCTGTAGTCGAACCCCAAAGTCGGTACCTATCCACATTACTGATTCTTCTTTGAAGCCTGTCGAGAACACTGAAATGAACAGCAGGGGGCGCCTGACCATATATGACAGCAGTATTCCATGCACAGACGGATGGTTGATTTGCATATGTGCATAATTGATTCAGGCGAAAAAATATCCTGGCCCAACACAGTGATCCAACTTTCTAGCAGTGGATTTAAAACGCCATAGTACATTCATAGGTAAGTGTCATCATTTTACAGTTAAAATGGCTCGATGTAATTGTAAGTTCTATGCTTAGTTCTTTTGCTTTTCCGTTAATTTTAATCTTGAAAGATTTTAATGCAATTTCAATCGTTATCTCTTGGCTGGTTCAATCACGTAATTTTATAGTTCTCTCTCTTTACTAATGCTATTTGTATCATATTTTGAACACTTTTTAATGACATAATTGTCTTGCTTGGGATTAGATGATCACAAAATACAATGCTCAATCTCACAGCAGTAATGCAGCGTTATAATTTCACTGCACCAAATGTATACAACATCGATGAAACAGGTACCAACAAAAGTGATAACTCAAAAAGGAATCAAGCAAGTTGGAAAAGTCACCTCTGCTGAACACAGCCCATTGGTCACTGTGGCATGTGGTGTCAATGCAACAGGCAATGCCGTTCCAGAAATTTTCATTTTTCCCAGGGTAAATTACAGAAATTATTTTATCCGAGATGGCCCCACCTTGTTGTATAGGGACTGCATACAAGTCATGATGGTTGACAGACACTAACTTTATGATCTTCATGAGACATTTTCAAAAACACACCCATTGTTCACAAGAGCAACAAATTTTGTTAATTCTTGGCAACCATCAGTCCCACTTGTCTACAGATATACTTGATTTTGCCAGAGTAAATGGGATTGTAATGGTATCCTTCCCACCTCACTGTTCCAACAAATTACAACCCCTTGACCGATCTGAATATGAGTCATTCAATAAGTTCATAAATGTGGCAAGTGACAGATGGATGGTGAACGATCCAGGGAAGACTATGACTATTTATGATATACCAAGTCTAGTTGTATGTGCATTTCCATTTGCAATGACACCAACTAATATTGCATCTGATTTCAGGGTTACTGGAATTGTATCATTCAATCGAAATATATTTGCTGGTGATGAATTCCTACCTGCAGATGTAACTGATAGACCAACATTAATTATTGAAGAAATTCAGATAAATGATGATCACACAGAGGAAGGCTCGCCATCTGAAAATACCAGAAAGCTTAATGACGGCCATGCTATGCCAGGCCCTTCATCCAAAGATCGCAATGATAAACACAATGAGCAGGGTCTCTCAATTAAGGTACTCTCACCTGAGGACATATTAACATTTCCAGAGGCAGGCCCAAAAAAAACAAAGTTGGCAACAGAGGCGGAACGGTGATACAAAAATTTTGACTGAAACACCAGTTCGAAATGAACTTTCCATTTGGGAAGAGGAGAGAAACAAGCAAAAGGGTGGTAGGCCCACTGCGAAACGAATGTTATTTCTAACATCCAAGAAGGCTAACACTATTAAGAAAAAGGATTGTTCAGAAGAACCGATAGAGGATGACACTTCATCTGAAAGTGATGAAGAGGCTGAATCTGAATATCTTAAACGGAATGTAAATTTGTTAAACCGGTCAGATGAAAATCTCGAGAGTCCACAGTCCATGTTGATATTGCCCTTGGTGACTTTGTCTTGGTTCAATTCACAGGGAACAATCTGTAAAGCACCTTGTTGGACAAGTAATGAATGTAGGTAGAGATGTAACCTCAAAGGTCATGGTCAAGCAAAGAGGACAGCAACCAAAGTTTATTTTTCTTACAGAAGATAAAATTGAGATCGGCAGCCATGATCTTGATGATATTGTTTTAACATTGCCCGAACTAAAGCAGATGGGTAGCACAAAAAGATGTGCTAGGTTTGTTTTTATACCAAATCAACCTTGTCGGGTCATTTATTGCCAAATAAACTTTATTTATTTTATAGTTGGCAATACGTTTTTCTTTCAACAATTTATTGTTGTTTTTTTATATAAGTCTTGTGTCTAGTAATATATTTTTCTTTTCGAGTATCAAGATTCATTCGGGTTTGTTTTTTTAAGAGCAGGCTCCCCAAGTCCTACCCTTGTTATTTAAAACATAACTGGAGGGAAGGGGCGGATTAATACATTTCCCAAGGGTACCAGTGCTTAAATGAATGCAGGGTATTCAAATGAAATTCCAACTCGGCTCATTAATTTCGCTTTCCGAGCCGATATCCATTGCACCAACACACATCCGTCACTATACATTTACAGCACCTGTTATTCACAAGCGGTCACCCATCTAAGTATTGAACAGGCTCAACGTGGCTTAACTTTGGTGATCGAGCGAGAACTGGTGTATTTCCACGTAAGCCTAGATGTGCTAGAAGTTTCATATTTTCTGTAGATTTTGTAGCTTATACCCGTGGATAGGCTAATGATGACAGGTTTTTATTGTGTGATCACCTACTTTATAGTGTTGTGGCCTAGCTAAGCCTTGACAGGAATTTCAGAAGTAACTTGAGCTTACTTAATATTTCTGGCTTGTATACCTAATGTGTTCTTCGGGGAGTGAGTTGCTACATAGCATTTGATTCCTCATTAGTATTAATCATATGTAAGCCATTGGTGGTCAGATCGAATTATTTAGGCCCTACTTGTTTTATGGCCAGATCTATTTTATATTAGGAGACGATATATTCATAATTTAATCCACCATTTATACATATTTTTAACCCCTTCTAAAATAGAAAATGCTTCAATGTGGGTGTAGGCTTTTATTTGTAAGTCTTTGTGCTTGTAACAATTTGCCCCAATGGAAAAGCACTATACGTTACAACTTACGCTAGCCATGTTACAACTTGCCCCACAATGGGGCATGTTCTAACATAATATTTTGCATTTTTACCATTTATTTGTAACAAATCAAATATAGATACTAAAATAATATATATCACATTGTATTGCCCGTTTATGTCTTTCAATTATGGCATAATCAGTTTTTATTTGTTGACAGGTTTTATGACTACAGAGCCCAAAATGTTAAAAAAGTTACAACTAGACCCAGTCTCCCCTACTCCATTTTCGGCCTAATCTGGTTTCTATAAAGTTAGAGGATAGCATGACTTGTTAGGAACATACTTGATCAGCAAAGTGAAATTATCATTTTACCTTCATCTGTAGCGATGAACCCTTAAGGTCGTCGTGTGTGAATTTGAGGCCCAATATTCGCTCAAGGCACAGTCACCTTCGATGGGACATACATTGAACGTGACTGGAAGTAGTTCGGTTTCTGAGATATAATTATATGAAAAGATAGAGAGAGCAGGAGATAAAGAGAAGAGAAAGAAATTTAGAGGGAGTGACAGAAGATTGGAAATATATTGTCGTGAAAAGAATAACTGATGGAAAGGGCAGGAGCTAGAGAGAGCAAAAGAGAGATGAAGAGGTGCATATAAAATTAGCAATAGGAAGAACAATATATGTACAAGTTAAGAAATAGAGATGAATAGATATAAAGAGAGAGAAGACATATACAAAGACATAGGTGAGGAGAGAATTGGTTTGGTTTAGTTTGCGTTTTACGGTATATCAACCTCGTTGCTAATAATAGATATTTGGACCTTGATAAATAGTTAGATAGCTTGGCATTTATACGTCCATATAAAGATATATATGTTGATATTTTTACCTTGACAAACATAGATAGCTTGATAATCACAGTTCGATATAGATATTATGATATTCCGGCCTTAGAGGCTCTTGCAAGTGATTTATCAGAGCTTAATCGTGGAATTGGGTTAAGTTATAAAAAGGAAAAAAAAAATTAATTTTGTTATGGATACCGATTTCAGAGAGGAAACTGTATATCTTGTTGTTGTTTGTCTCTTCGAAAACTCTTTTGCGGCTCTTATGGTTATGATATTTTAGAATTGGGCAGAGAAGGATAAAATAATTGTTGTGGAACCCAGACTCATCTCGACATGGACTCACCCACTGCTATATTAATAGGTGTGTGATAGCACTAGTGGGGGAACAGTCTGTAGCACTGTGCGCAAGACCGCAGTCGACTACCAAGGACTATACTGAATTCGTAAGCTCTGCTTACTGTACCTTCTTCTTTGTAAACTTTTCTGTAAATACACCTTTCTTTAACCTACACCTCGTGTTCCATTTTATATTTCCGTGGGCCCATTTTTGGCTCCACATCAATAATATTGATCTAGAGTGAGGTGGAGCGACAGAGGTAGAGAGGTAAATATAGAAACGAAAACAAAGATGAGAGAAAGAGAGGACAAAAGAGAGATGGATTAGGTTGACGGTAACTGAAAACCAAATGATAAAAATGCGTGGAGAGAGAAGGGAGACAGGGAGAAAAAGAGAGAGACAACCCCACGGAAAGGGAATTGAGAAAGAAATATATATTGACAGCGAAGGATAGGGAGGATAGATAATTATGAAGAGCGTGTGAAAGGTGGACAGAAATAGAGAGAGAAAGACACTAAAAGAGAGAACCAGTTCGAGAGAGGCAGAGTGAAAAGATAATGATAGAAACAAGGAGAGGGCGTGTGAGATTGTGTGTTGTGTTTAAGCAGAACGATCTGAATAATGTTTAAAAACTTATTTTAGAATTAATCTTATTCTTAGAGATATTTTAAGGTTGGCAATTTTTACAGATAATATCGTTTCCCTAAGCGATTTTGAATATTAATACAATGGAATAAACTGTATTGCAAAAATGTTTTTCGATTAATGATAAGAAAGAATGTATTAGCGTCAAGAAGCCTTGCTTTTTACATCATATAACATACATAAGAAATTTCCCTCTCTTTCATATATATATATATATATATATATATATATATATATATATATTTGATAGAATAAAGTAAAGAACAAAGAAGAAAAAATATCTCAATCTAACAAGTTTCATTTTTATTAACGCTTTTTCAAAAATCAAGGTAAAAATAGAAATTTTTGCAAAATTCTTTGAATATTTTGTATGAGTATGTACTCTACCGGCCATAATTATTAGGCAACTCCAGTTATTAAAAAGAAATTATGTACTTCATACTATTTTTAAATGGATAATTCTAAATGAAAATAGAATAATTTTTTTGTTATTATTATATACCAAAATTTTACAAGGCAAGAAAGTAAAGATAACCTCGTCAGAATCACCTTAAATCATTACTTTATTGATGAAACTTCAATAGACGTAATTATTGAATATTTCTAAATACATTTGATGCACATGTTATTATGCAGTATAAACAAACGAGCCGTTCTATTTTCATTTATAATAATTCATTTGGCAATAAATACTAAAACATAGTATGAAATACATCATTTTTTAAACACTGGGCTTTCCCAGTAATTATGACCGGTAGTGTAAGTATTGAAATTCTTGTTTCTTTAAATTCATGTGCGCATATTAATATAGGTGTCAGTTGCATTATAGCGATGGACCATTTTTATATATATTTATTTTCATATAACGTTACCGACTAACAATCGCACACATTCACATAATTTACCATCCAAAAGAGTTTTCACACATCTATTTAAAAATTGTCCATCCTTTTTAATACAATTGTCACGCGTATTAATACGCATACATAAAAACAGACATGTGTTTATGTAGATACATATACATACAAAATATTGAATGCACATACATTTGAAAATAATGTTCTATTTCTTTAACCCATATATTTGACCAATAATCAAACAAAAATCAAAACATTACACTAGAGTGTCTCTTTGCAATTATTTTCATTTTTACCTGTTTCTGAAGAAGCTTCAAGAAAACTGAAACATGTTAAACTGAGATACGTTTCTTTCGTTGTTCTTTACTTTATTCTATCATTAGATTCTGATTCATATATTCAACTAATATTTATATATATATATATATATATATGTGTGGGGGGGGGGTGGGGGGGGGGTGCCAAAAACAGACATATCATATTGATTTTATAAGTCCCTGCTTAGATGTGGCATAAGTATGGGATATCCAGTGAGAATCAAACTCACTACTCATTTGTAAGAGCTTCTAACGAGATACGCTTGCTAACCATTACACCGCGTCGGGGTGATGTAACGGACAGGTTATATGTCTAAAGTTTTCAGTAATTTTCCCTTTTCCTCTATATATATATATATATATATATATATATATATATATATATAGAGAGAGAGAGAGAGAGAGAGAGAGATAGTACTATGCAAAAGTATTAGAATAAGAACTATTTATCTTTTATGAGGTATCAAAATAAGGATTAAAATCACTCCTGTCCTAACACTTTTGCACATTACCGGTAGTGTGCAAAAGTATTAGGACAAGGATTTATTTATCAACAAGGCAATAACCCTAAACAGACTTCGAAACTTTGTAAGAAATATTTAACTAGAAAGGGTGAGAAAGGAAGGATTCGGAATTTGAATTGGCCCCACAAAGCCCTGATATCAAACCTATTGATCATCTATGGGATATTTTTTTTATAAAAAAATGATAAATCTAATCTTACTTCGCAAGACACACTTTGGGAAGAAATACAAGCTGCTTGGCAGGAGATGCCATTAGATACATTGAAGAAGCTTGTGATGTCAATGCCTGACAGAACGAAGGCTGTGATCAAAGCAAAAGGCTATTATACTAAATATTAAATCTATTTTTAACAAGTATTTTTCCTGTTAAAGCATTTGTTGAGTAAATCAAATAAAATTATTTTAATTAAATTGTTTATTTTCTGTCAATAAACCTCATAAAAGATAAAAGAGTTTCTTTCCTAATAATTTTGCACAGTACTATATATATATATATTCCATTTGTAAACGAGTTATTACACAAGCTAGGTTTCAACCTGAGTGGTGTCTTCAGGCAATTTGCAATAACCCATTTTACCGTTTACCGTCTTTTAATTAACGCTCACGTAACGGTGATTTTTTAACGCACACGTGACAGGGAAATTATAACGTTTTCATTCATGCTTGTATGAGCCTAATAGGTATTTTTTAGTATGGTTACACTTAGTCATAATTTCTGTTCTTTCATTCAATAATTCATTTTTGTTTGGAAATAGCATAATCTTTAACCTTTTTTCTGGTCCAGTCTACATATTTTGCCATCGTTGTAAGGCTTGGCTGTTTTCACTGTACTCCACTTTATGTCTGGGTCTTTTCCATATTTTGATTTCAATTTTCACACGTGGCTAGCGAATTTTTTTACAGTATTTTAGGTTTTCTTGCTTGAATGTAGACGTGACATTGAACCAACTTGTCTTACAGGTGTCTTTAGTCGATCCGAAATATATTTTATCTTGGCCATTTAAGGCATGTACTTTTGTCTTGTAAATGACTTCTTTTGTTTGCAAATTCCTCTAAATAGATATTTAACGGCAAAGGGTAAAATCAGTTATCGCAAATCTCCTGAAGACAACACTCATGGTATAAACCTAGGTCGCGTAATAACTCCTTTGCAAATGGAAAATATTCAAATGTTCTTCAATATAATTGAACACTTTTTAATACAAATGTGCACTGGTCTAATTTTGTTATGATAAAACACTAAGTAATTAAACGATCAATACACACACACACACAAACACACACACACACACACACACACACATATATATATATATATATATATATATATATATATATATATAGTGTATCGAGGCAGCAGATAATTTCCTAAGGTTCTTAGCATATATTAATGTCCCAGTAATCTCTCTGAAGATGGCTCATATGAACCGAAAATTTAGAACCAGCATAATAAAAATTATCCAATTGTTTGACAATTGTGGTCTTTATTTTCACCTGAAATTATAGCCAAAATACGATGTTTAGAACGGCTCATGATTAAACATAGTAGACATTCATTTTCTATTATATTTAACAATATATGTTTCTGACGATCGCAAGAGCGTGAAACTCACACCTATCTCTATGAATATGTCAGCTGTCACTGATATTGAGCGCTTTCAAATAAGTACCGCGCATATATAATTACTAAATAATATAATATATGTAACATATTACAAAAGTGTCATAAGGCAATTTTTAATAATTATAATAAGTCAATAACTATAATAATTAATAATATTTATTTAAAATCGCCTACTACTCATGTTAGAAACCTGGGTAGCGAAATAACTCGTTTAAAAATGGAAGATATACAAAAGTTCTACAATATAATTGTATCGAACACTTGTTAATACAAATGTGCACTTGTCTAAGGACGAAACACTAAGTATTAAGCAATATATATATATATATATATATATATATATATATATATATATATATAGCGAAAAGTAAAATAACAGAATGCTTAATAATCCGCTATCCATTTTCTAAAGCTCACTAATTTGGCTGAGTGTTGGTTTCCTTTGACCTTCTTAACTTCAATCTTCCTTCTAAGGTGCCAATTTCCGGTGTTTGTTTCTATAAGGGACATATTTGCTGTCATTTTATCTAAAACGTTGTTGTTTCCAACATGTTCGGTTCATGATTTTCTCAGCATCCTTTTATAGAACTACATATTTGTTGCTCCCCGTCTTTTCTTCATGTGTGAGGAGATTCACTGCCATATACGAGGACTGATACTACATCCAGAAGTCTGTACTATTTTTTTATTTCTAAAATACTTAACTATATTTATTCTATGTCGGACTACATTGAGTAACTGACCGCTAATGACTTTAACGAAAGTATTGCAGAGTATGTTAGGTCGTATAGGCACGGTATGACCGGGTATTATCAGATTTGAATATCACACAACTTATCTGCTCTAAGAATTAAGAAAGGATAAAAAAATATGGCCGATGTACATATCTCCCATAATCGAATTTTTTTTGTTAAAAATGTTCACAATAGATGATTTTATAAATTAACAAATATTCAAGCAAATTATCCCTCAGTCAAATCGAGATTTCCCTGAACACCTCTCATGAGTGCATACTGTCCGATGAAACTATTGTATTATTATCAGAGATTATAAGCAATAAATATGTATATATGTATATATATGATCAAACTTTTTAGCTAAAATGTAGATGTCATCTATGTATCTTACATATATAAGGGGTTTATTAGTGTCGTTAAGTTTGTTTTTCGAAATGTACCAAATAATAATTAGAAAGGGAGGTAATAAGATCTCATCTCAATACCATCCATTTGAGTATAAATATTACCTAAAGGTTTATAAATTGGTAACTGAGTGGTGCATGCTAATAATATTTTTTAAATAGTGGGTTTAATATTAGTTGGTGGGAGAGTAGTATAATTGTATGCATCACGGATAATGATCGTTCATGGACGAGAACATTAATGAATAAGTTTTGGACATTCAAAGATGCAATCATACTACTCTCCCATATATGACTTTTTTGTACTGCAAAGTGTTTGAAATGGACATTTAACGGTAAACGGTAAAATCAGTTATTTTAAATCTCCTAACTCTAACCCTAACCACAACGCTAACCCTAATCCTGCCAACCCTAAACCCTAATCCTAACCTCTAACCCTAACCCTAACCCTAACCACTAATCCTAACCCTGACCCCAAACCTAAACCTAACCCTAACCTCAGCCCTAAACCTAACCCTAACACCAACCCTAAGCCTAACCTTTAACCTACCCTAACCCTGCCAACCCTAACCCTGACCCGAACATTAAACTCTAAACCTAATAATAAACCCACTATTTATATTAGTTTTACTACATCCACGCTTTCTTGTAGACTTACCTGCCACCATTCTGATTATAGTTCAATGAAACAACATATCTTAGAAAAACATAACCATGTAGGTAATATTAGACAGATTTTAGTCAATAACACAATAATACGCACGCATACACACAGTAAAAAGAACCTTCAGATATTAGGGGCCACACTTAATAAAATCACGTTTCAATCTGGTCATAACATATTACATTTCATTTAAATATATGGTTCTGTCATAATTTCGAGCTCTCACGCGGTGTAACGTCACAGAACCGCATTACAAAATTATGAAATGCGTTTGCTATTTTTGGTAACTGTTATCGTTGCTTAGCAAAATGTTATGCTAACACAAGACAAAATCGTCGCTGATGGTGGATGTTTTTATGTTAACGTCCTTGTAACTTCTCATGTGAGCCGAAAGCTTGGAATTAACTTAATAAATAATTAAATATTAAATTAGTATTAAACAGATTTTAGTCGATAACAGAATAATACTCAGACATACACATACTAAAAAGAACCTTCAGATATTGGAGGCCATCTACATTAAATCAAAGAAAGACACACTTAAATCTGGTCATAACACATTACATTGCATTTCGTCATATGGTTCTTTTAACATTTCGGTCCCTCATGCGGAGGGATATAATAGAACCGCATTACAAATTTACGAACTGCGTCTGCTATTCGGCGACTGTTATCGTCACATAGCAATGCTTTATGTCAGCTAAAGATAATATCATCTTTGATGGTGGGTTTCTTTATGTTAACGTCCTTGTAACCTCTCTGAAGATGGCTCATGGGAACCGAAAACTTATAATCAGTATAATAAAAAAAAATAATACAAAAATGTTGAACAATTTTCTCTTTATTTTCTTCTTCTTCTTCTATGTGCCCTGTCCCTTCAGGATGTAGGCGATCATGGCTCTCCACGTCTCCCTATCCCTTGTGGCTCTTAGTATGTTTGCTCCTGTTGCTCCTGGCAACCCCCGTTCCGTCATCCACCTGATCAGGCCCTGCGAATATGTTATCCGCTGCCTTCCTCTGTCTCTCCTTCCTTCTATCTGTCCAGTCAGTATCAGGTTCTCCAGGCTCTCCTTCCTCATTGCATGTCCCAGGAACTTCAGTTGTCTCTTCCTGATGCTCAGCATCAATTTCCTTTTTGTTGCCATTCTTTCTAACACCTCATCGTTGCTTGCATGCTCAGTCCACGATCTCCGCAACATCCTTCTGTAGAACCACATTTCGGCTGCTTCCAGTTTTGTCCTCATTTTTGATGATATTGTCCAGCATTCTCTGCCGTATTGAAGAACTGACATCACGTAGCAGTCTAGCACTCTTTTCTTCGTTTCTATTGAGATTTTAAAGCCAAAATACGATATACGATATATGATATCGTACGATATACGATATACGATATCGTACGATATAAGATATCGTACGATATACGATATACGATAGAACGACTCATGATTAAACATAATAGACATTCTTTGTCTGTTATATTTAACAATGGAGAATCTTCGGATCTAGTCGGATTATTCCTATTGTACAACCTCACAGCGTATAAAGGATTTGACACCAACAATATAGCACTCTATAGAGATGACGGACTCATGATAATAAATAAATCTACGGGAGGTAAGGTCGATAAAACTAGAAAATTAATTCATAAAGTCTTTAAATCTTTTGGTCTTAACGTAGTAATTAACCATAATATCAAACTTCCTAGACATAACATTAGACTATATCGAACACTATCCAACCTTACATGAAACATAATGCTAACCCAAATTATATAAACCCCAATTCTTATCACCCACCATCCATTATCAAGCATATCCCATCATTAGTAGAACGCCACATTAACAGACACTCCACAAATAAAAAAAATATTCGATAAACAAAAACTAATTTACGATAAGATTCTTAAAGACAGCGGATATCAATCATATAAAATTGACATTGTGGAAAAATTCAAGAGCTCAAAAAGAAAAAATAGAAACAGGAAAAACATATGGTATAACCCTCCTTTTAATCAGTTAGTAAACTTTAAACTGGGACATAAAGTTCTTAAACTAATAGATAAGCATTTTCCCAAAAAATAACCCGCTAAGCAAAATATTCAATAGAAATACAATAAAACTAAGCTATAGCTGCTCCAACAATCTAGAAAAAATAATTAAAGTACATAACAGTAAAATATTAAAAGCACACAACAAAAATAACTCCAACACTAAAACCAGTTTGCCCCATATCAACAAAGTTTGTAACTGTAGAAACCCAAACCAATGCCCCATTCCTAATAAATGTTTAGCGACATCCCTAATATATATATATGTTCCATGGAGAATTCCAAAGATGAAAAAATGTATATCAGAAACACCTTGAACATATTTAAAAGACGCTTTACAATCACCTCTCATCCTTCAGTAACAAAGAAAAACAAAACATGACGTCTCTTTCCAAACACTTTTGAAAATTAAAAAACGAAAATAAATCACCTAAAGTTAAATGAAAATTCTTAAACAAGCAAGAACAGCTAAATTAATAAAGGAATCATGTTTCCTTTGTCTTCAAGAAAAAATTGAAATCATTAAGTTAAGTTACAAACTTTTAAACAAGAGGCATGAAACCACAGTAAACTGCAAACACATTAAAGAACTAACCTTACAATCATGCTAAAAAATACTGCAAAACCAAAACTAGGGTCCCCTAGAGACGATAAACATTAATAGTACTAACAACACTTTTACACCAAATTTTACCTAGTACACACCACAAACTATAATCTAATTTAAAGTTTTATAGGAAAAAGTGATTTTATAGATTCAAAATTAAGGTTAAATATACAAAATTAGATTAATTATAAAAACTGTGCTTAAATACAAAAATATTCTATAGTTGTACAAATAAACATTAAAGATAGATCCAATCCCATCTTTTCACACCCTTTACACCTCCTTAATCTCCACATTTAATAAATTCAACGAGAATAAAGGCTATCCAGATGGTCATAAAACCTATACCCTATTTTCTAATGTTAAATCTGTCTACAAAATTCCCCACACTTTCATTAATCAACTATATCCCTACCCAGCCAACTTTCTTTAAAATTCTAACGGACAATTTATTCCCTTATCGCTAACCCCTTCACAAACATCCCACACACAACTCGCCAAATATAAGAAAAAAGTCCTTCCATTCCTTTCCACACCACCTGATGAGACATTCCAATTACGAAACAAAATGCACAATTTGGAGTGCATATATATATATATATATATATACTATAGTCATCCGCAGACCGATCTGTTTCGCTGTTTTACAGCACATCAGTACGGCTTAGACACCGGTCTCTTCCTAACCCAGGATTGAGAACAGACCAAATTGGCGTCAGTCGGCGATTCTACTCCTAGGCCACGAGCGTCCAGTAGAGGAAGGCAGGCTTTTTAGCGCGTATAAACACACCCAATAGCTCCAGTACACCAATTCATTATCAAATGAGCGGTGCGTAAATGCCAGAGTAGCTACTGTTTACAAAGTCTACCACTCTTCCAGAGTGCACAATCAGAGTGTGAGAGCGTAAATACTATAGTCATCTGCAGACATATCTGTTTCGCTGTATTACAGCTCATCAGTACGGCTTATATAAATATAATTTATAATAAATATTCTCAGCTCTATATTACATATCCAGCACTGTTTTAAATTAGTGTTTTGGACGTTGTAAATTTTTCTTCGTTCCTTATGCACTCTGATATATATATATATATATATATATATAATAATAGTAATATTTATTAATAAATTATAACATTGATATGTTATAATATCACTACAAAAGTAGCTATTTTTGTTTCGACACTTTTTGTCTTTTCAAGTGATGTTGTTAGCTCTACTTTGTATTGAGCACTTTTTTAAAAATAGTGTTTCTTTGGATGGGGAATATTATTCCACCCATACATGGTTATATATATATATATATATATATATATATATATATATATATATATTAACTCTTTACCCGTATCTCATTATCGACCAATGTACGATAATAACCTGCTTACCAATATATATATATATATATATATATTATTGTATTATTGTAATAATTTTTTTCATTGAAACTGAGCAGTTTTATACCTACTTCAAAGTTTCATGAGGATACCGTCTTCACTCATCAGGGATGGAATTTTTACTGTTATCTTCCGTTTTTCTTCCGTTTATGAGGAGCCTGGTGTAATTTGCCATTTTCTGGGGGCAGTCCCGCTTGGTTGATTTGTCCGTTTCGGTTATTTTTATTTTATTGCGCATGTCTTTGATTTCTTTTCCATATCTTTAATGTTCTCGTGAGTGAGTGTCCGCTTATCTATGTTTTCCTTTAGTTTGGTGGTTGTTATATTATTTTCGGTTCCTTGTTGTGATTGAGGTTATGTATTTTTGATTGTGTTGTTTTTGTTGCTTTTCATCCTTATTTATGTATCAAATTGGATATTTTTTCACACGTCAGCACTTTCTTATTATCTTATTTCCTTTGTTTAATATTTTATTATTGTTTCTAAAACTGATTATTTCTAGTTTCTCTTCTAGACATAAAATACAGTTTTTGCCATTGCTTCTATGTGGTGGTACTCTTTATACTATTCCCTATATAATTTTTTTAGTAATGTTATTTTCTTTCTGGTTCCATATATATCTTGATAGCGTTGTGTAATTTTTTGTTGCATGATATTTGTGATAACTGAATCTACTCAGTTAAAGTCACAAACACTTTTCAACATAAACTAAAACGCACTGTCTCCCCTCAATATCCAGCATTTTACAATAAATACTTCATTTCCAAAATCCTTTTTATCAGTATAAAAAGGGAAAATCAACAATCCTGGCTCCAAAAGCTATCAGAACTCAATACTATATATATATATATATATATATATACCATTTTTAAACGAGTTATTTCCCTAACCAGGATTCTACCATGAGTGGTGTCTTAAGGCGATTTTAATAACTGATTTTACCTTTTACCATTTTCTTTTTAAGAACGCTCTTGTAACGATGATGTATTTGAACAAGGGAAAAATTAGAAATTATGATATATCCAAATGAAGAGGATTTGTTAAATGAAAGAACAGAAATTATGCCTAAATGCATCCACACTAAGAAATACCTCTTAGGTTCATAAAACCATAGATGACAGCGTAATAATTCGTTTTAATTTAAACAATTCGCGTTCATAAAATCTGTTATTAAAAACTGCCTGAAGACACCACTCATGGTAGAAACCTGGGTAGTGAAATAACTCGTTTAAAAATGGGAAATATTCAAAAGTTCTACAATATAGTTGTATCGCACACTTCTTCTTCTTCTTCTATGTGCCCTGTCCCTTCAGGACGTAGGCGATCATGGATCTCCACGTCTCCCTGTCCCTTGTGGCTCTTAGTATGTTTGCTCCTGTTGCTCCTGGCAACCCCCGTTCCGTCATCCACCTGATCAGGCCCTGCAAATATGTTATCCGCTGCCTTCCTCTGTCTCTCCTTCCTTCTATCTGACCAGTCAGTATCAGGTTCTCCAGGCTTTCCTTCCTCATTGCATGTCCCAGGAACTTCAGTTGTCTCTTCCTGATGCTCAGCATCAATTTCCTTTTTGTTGCCATTCTTTCTAAATACTTCGTCGTTGCTTGTATGCTCAGTCCACGATATCCGTAGCATCCTTCTGTAGAACCACATTTCGGCCGCTTCCAGTTTTGTCCTCATTTTCGATGATATTGTCCAGCATTCACAGCCGTACTGAAGAACTGACATCACGTAGCAGTCTAGCACTCTTTTATTCGTTTTAAGGTTTAACTTTGAAATCTTCTGCAATCCGTCTGACCTATTTTCTTTTTTCAACTTCTATCAACTACGCCTTTATATCTTTCACTTCCAACCTCTCCCCTAATTTTTGTATCTTTCTTTTCCCTTTTTTTTATCAAACTTTTTAATCGTTTCATACAATAATTTTTAATAATATCTCTTGCCGGAGCTGATGAAATAGGCTTTTACAGGTCGTGTAGAAATGGCTATTTGCTATATCTAAATTTCTTAATTTGCATGTCAAATGTATATATATATTTCTTCTTTTGTTTTCTAATCGTTTCACCCCAAGCAAGGTGGTACTGCCACTGATGCACAGGGGGCTATATAAGAGTAAAAGTTTAGTCAGAAGGAGAGTGAAGAGAAAGACGAAACAGCTACAGGCGATGTCAGAGAAAGGTCAAAATAAGGATATGAATACAGGTAGAAAGAAAGGAAAAGAACAAAATATACGAGCTGCTGTAGAAAGGACTGGTGTCGAGTGGATAAGAGATGGGTAATGACATTGCACTATTTTGTGTGTATGCGTCTGTGTGTGCAATAAGAAACATGACAATAAGGAATAATATCGTAAAGTGTGTCACTACTGCTCTTTCAATAAGTAACCTTGCCAACTGCCTCTACTATGACACCATCCAAAACCTGATCTCTCAGAGGGTGAATGTTTATATAACAATCGTTTCCGACATCAAAGCACCGTTGGAGCGTCATGTTTGATATGCGCACCAGTTGTCCGAATTGACCATCAAGATTCTCGAATGTCCTCATTCCGATTTATTTTGCAAACCGCACCTTTTGAACATCTGCGTCACCGCCGCATGACACTCAAATATAGAAACTTATCTCATTGTCTAATGTCCGCACACAGACTCTATCCTGCTATGAGCGTTACTAATTCAAAAAAACCGAAAGAATTTGCAGATTTCATCTGTGTTTTGTATAGTATAAAGAAAAGATAGGCGGGAAAAAATGGTATTGTCTTTCTATATAAAGAAACGAAATGTGTCCAAATGTAATATTCATTATTTATTTTCTGCGGAAACTGAAATTAAGAGTAGAAGAACACATTTTGAAAAAAAAAACTTTTGTTAAGTTTAGATAAAGATAGCATTTGTCACTACTACATTAAAAACAATAAAATATTTAATCAAAACACTCAGCCAAAACCTGAGGAAAGAATTTATTTCATCACCTGCAAGAATTACAGAAAGAATATATTGAAGAAACCTCAAGATGTTTAAATAAAATGTTACAGGAACACAAAAGAGACGTTTTTGGTGAATCCGCTGGAACGACTTTTCTAACCAATCTTTGACGTTTTGAATATGAACTATCGTTCTCGCTGTGAACTTCAAACAACAACAGCCTTTTTTATTGTTTACCACACGTTCATTATTACTAAATGTTTCTACTAAATGTTTGATCGTATGCCGATTAGGGACTTTCAGGATATTTGCGCCGACATTGCCTCTGAATAAATGTAGTTGACTTTGTTGCAAAATGTAATTCCACAATCTTTGTCCTGTTTTCAACCGAAAACTGCTCGTAG
Source organism: Ascarosepion bandense (assembly GCA_037127315.1). Lineage (NCBI taxonomy): Eukaryota > Metazoa > Mollusca > Cephalopoda > Sepiida > Sepiidae > Ascarosepion > Ascarosepion bandense. The sequence goes on from JBBBDQ010000672.1 coordinate 54,648, forward strand.
TGGTTTATCTTGGTATCAGACAAAACTTACTGGTACGTTACGCAATTCACCTGAAAAAAACAAGAAAAACAATTATTTCTTTAAGAAATTACTTTTCTCCCACTTTTGAACCCAACCTGTAAAGCTTTAACATACTTTTCTACAAGTACTATAAAATTGTTTGCATAATCTTTGGAAATTTTTGTTCCAAACCAGTAAATTTTTGTTCCAAACCAGTAACTTTTTTGAAAACTAATGCAGAAATTTACAAATATTCGAACTCCACTGTTTGGTACAGATTTTGTTCCATCTAGATTAATGTTGAATTGAAATTAATTTTCAGAAACTGATAAAATACTAAGAACTAAATAGATTAGTGTTCCGAACGCTATTGCTAGAAATAGTGTTCCGAACGCCAATTGCTAGAAAATAACAGATATCAGAGAAGGATTGCATTATTGCCGGCAGCGACATGCAGAAAGTTGCGTAAATGCTGACAGACAAAAAATAGTGCTGTGAATAAACAAATCTTGATTATTTCTTGCAAAAGAAAGAGGAGAAAAAGTACCTCAACTAACTTTTGACCGTCAACATCCATCATATCTTTTATAGCTGTTATGAGAAGGCATATTTCTGTTAGGCTTAGCGGATGCGTATCAGTTAAGATATTTCTGTTGAAAAAGAAAAAATAAATTGAAAAGACTAAAATGGGTACAAAATCACAGAGATTGGACTTTATAAGATTGGAAAAAATTATAATGGGTTGATGATGTTTTTGAAAGTAAATAAAGAGTCTTTATCACACGTTCCAAATAAATGGGTAAAATTGCATTTCTAGAAATGTTAAGCACGATAGTTGTTGTGAAATGGTTTGAGGATGTTTTGAAAGTGAGATTTCAAATTAAAGAATATATATTAAAGGCATTAGGCGAAAGAAAAAGTCAGGTAAGTACAATACGTGATACACACTTGGCCAATCATGTCACTTTCGAGACATGATTGACTGGTCAGTAGATTTTCGCAGTAGGCTGCCATTAATTTTTTGCAATAGACTAGTTGCCAATTAAGGTTACTGAATCAAATCTGCTATTTAACCCGTAGCAGGAAGGATAATAAAAGAAATAATAACTTGCCAAAGGGTATTTGCGCGTCAGTGAATGCAAGGAATTCAACAGGATTTCGAACAGGGATCTCCGATTTCTCGTTCTGAGCCGATATCTACTGCATCACAATGCACAGCCTATAGGAAGAGTAACATTCAATATTATAGAGGCAAGCACTTTTGTGGGGGCTGGCGCATTATTAGGTACAATTTTGTTTTTCAATAAGATAATGAATCAAAAACAAAATGTGAAATTGTTTATAATTTGGAGTACTGCTGCCATTTATGGTCAGGTGCCCCTGCCGTTCTCCTCAGTGTTCTTGACAAGCTCCAAAGGAGAGTCTGTAATGTGATAGGTACTGATCTGGCGACTCGTCTGCAGCCACTTTCCCATCGTCGAAATGTGGCCTCCCTCTGTCTCTTCTATAAATACTTTCATGGCTTCTGCTCGGATGAGCTTAAGTCACTGATGCCTCCTCAACAGGTGTTTACCCGTGCAACCAGACTGGCAACTGGGTCCCACCCATTCACAGTCAGGTTAGCCAAACGCAGACGACAATTCTACTCCTGCAGCTTCCTCTCTCGCACTTCCCGCCTGTGGAACTCAATCCCGTATTCTTGCTTTCCTGACGGCTACGACCTCCAGAAATTTAAAAGCAAAGTTAATACTCACCTACTAACCACTGGACTCTAGCTCTCTCCCCTCCCCTGTATAATCTTCACGTTCTCTCCGCCCATGTATCTGTCATTGCACCTGCTTTCTCAGCTTTCTATTGTTCCTTTCTAACTAGCTTGTACTCCTCACTCTTTTCTAATTAATCTTTCTACATTTATGTAACCCCCTGCACATCAGTGGCGTTTCTGCCTTGCTCGAGGTGAAATGATTAAAAAAAAAATTTGTCTAAAATCAAATAAAATGAAATACATTTGAAAATCTTGACCTGACACAAATCACTCCCTAGATATTTCACCAATTAAAATAATGTGATAAAATTGATCGCAAAGTTTGAACTGTCTCGGAATTGTTTAGAAATGTGCAGACTGCTTGGGAATCACTTTTGCAAGTTACAAGAAAGGATGCTAAAAATTTGCCCTGTAGTCAGAAATTCTCGTCGCGAATTCTTTGATGAAAAAATTATTTTAATTGGAATTGTAATTATTTTATAAATATTTTGATTCTCATTTTTGTATAATTACATGCAAACATAGACAAAATAATTTTATTTCATTAGACAAGAATAATTTGATTAATTGTTTTAAGAATCAATTTTAATACCAAAGTAAGGGGATTAAACTCTATTTCGGCACCATGATGATGAAGCCAGTCTTGTCCCAAAATCGCCTTTTCACACAAACCTGTGGAAACATAAAAACACTAGACGATGCTCGTCCCCTCTACTTACACAGGGAGATTCAGCATTCCTTTTATCGTCATCATGGTTTTATCCGCTTGAGTAACATCTATGTCCGCCTCATTCAATTTACACTTATATCTCAAACGCTCATAATCTTCCTGGTTGAGCCTCGAGACTTGTGACCCAGTATCTAATACAGTTCTTACTACTGATCCTCCTACTAATGTCTCACAATGAAGTAATTCTCCTTGTACCTTTACATGAGACATCCTAGCTGTCTTCTTTCGTTTCATAGTACTTTGGATCTTACGCCAACCGGCCTTAAGCGCTGGCACATCTACAGGGTCATCTACAGGAGGGTTTCATTTTTCGGCCTTTTGTCTAAGTACGAGTGGTCTGTTTCTGCCCAAGTAACTTCGATTTCTACACCAAGAACATGACCCGACCTTTTTCACGTTTATGACTCTAACTTCTTTCCTCATTACTGGCCTATCTTTTGCCGATATAAATAATTCTTCTTCTATCTTCTATTACCAAAGCAAGAAAATTAAACTCTATTCCGGTTTCATGACGATAAAGACTGTCGTCCCAAAATCGGCTCTTCACACAAACCTGAGGCCACATAAAAGCTATGGACGCTGCTCATCCCCTCTACTTTCACCAGGAGATTTAGCATTCCTTTAATCTACATCATGGTTCCATCTGCTTAAGTAATTTCTATATTTGCCTCATTCAAGTTACGCCTATATCTCAAGCGCTCATCATCTTCCTGGTTTAGCCTCGAGATCTGTGACCCAGTATCTAATACAGTTCTTACTACTGATCCTCCTACTAAGGTCTCACAATGTAGTCATTCTCCTTGTACCTTTACATGAGACATCCGAGCTGTCATCTTTCAGTCGTTCTTGGAGTTGAGAGAGAGGTAATTCGTCTTCCTCCTCCCACTCACTCGACTCATCTTCTGTATCGATTATTTTATTATTGGGTTTCAACCACTGCTTTCTTGCTTTCTTCACCTTTATAACTCTGTCTTTCCTCAGTACTGGCCTGCTTTTTGCTGGTATAAATGGTACTCTTCTATCTTTTAACTACTAAGGCACTGGGGGATGAAACTTTATTCCGGTTTCATGACCCAAAATTGTCTCTTCACACAAACCTGAATCTACAGAAAACCTCTGGACGCTTCTCGTCCCCTCTACTTCCACCGGAAGATTCACCAACCCCTTTATCTTGATCATGGTTCCTGCCGCTGGAGTAATTTCGATGTCTGCCTCCTTCAAGTTACGCCTACATCTCAAGCGCTCATTATCTTCCTAATTCAGTGTCGATAACTGTGAACCAGTATCTTACTACTGGTCCTTCCACTAAAGTCTCAGAATGAAGCCCTTCTACTGCTGCTAATACATGAGACACCTTAAATGTCTTCTTCTGTCTCCTAGTATCTTGGCTCTCGCGCCAATCGGCCATTTGCGGCGGCAGTAGTACATCTCAAAGGTTATCCACACGGAGGTCCCACTTTGTCCCCTTCCATCTGGAGAACAGAAAGCGGACTCTATTCATTTCGCTCGTACTCCGTCGTCGATGACAACTTCTCCTCGAGTGACCTGGTCATAAAACCAGCACCTCGTTCTCGGGACGTTTGCTGCAAAATGCCTCTCATGGCCACATGCTCGGCATATTATTCTAGTCATTCAGATCCTGGTCACACTCCCTCTTATCGCTGGGGTGACTCTTCTTATTCTTCAGAGTTTTTTTTTCGAGATTATCAGCTGTCCCTGTCAAGCCCACAAAATCTCGCTCTGTGCTTATTTTTACCACACCTGATGCTCTTATAATCACTGAAGTGAGAGCTATCCCCGCTTCGTCGAACAATTTATCATCCTGTGGCCTTCATGAACACATCCAACAAGCCAAGTCATATCTACCTGGCGTTGGGTCTTAAGACCTATACTTTATTTCAGAATCTTCTTCCCCAAACCTTTCACTCTCTATCAAAAACCACCTTTACGACTCAAAATTTCCCCTGGATCTTTGTTCCTAGCCTTCTGCCAGACTCCAGTTTCTTCGCCCCAGCACCCAACCCACCGAGTGCTTCATCTCTCAACCGAGTCAACTTGAGGTGTTTCCTCGTGGCCCACATAACCTTACTCCGTTGGGAACCTCCCCTGTGATCCTCCCTTCCAGCTCTCTTCAGGGTATCTCCGACTTCCTCTCTATGAACAGCCCTACTATCCCCGAGGCTATCCAATTCTCGTCACCTCATGCTCCGCAGACAGTGTCATGGTTCGAAAGCCCCAAAACAACCTAGGATTTGTGGACTGAAAACAGCCAATCTTTTAATTTCCCTCTAAACGCGGACACTTGTGGGTCCCTGCAATATTCCTTGCTCTCTTACATCCAAGTCACATCTTATCCTCCGACCCAGGGTCCACCACGCCACCCATCAACTATCTAGAAAATGTTAGTGTTTTTGGGGTCGTTTTGTATACTAGTAAGCCAGCAACAGACTGATTCATTTTATAGTTCACCAATAGAAAGGTTAACCAATCAGAAATCTTAAAATATTCAATGCGACGTGAGCGTTAATCTTTGACGTTGTTTCATTGAACAGATTACTTACTGCGCTGTATTCTATATCCATAAACTATGGTGGACATGTTCAACAGAAAACTCCGAAAATTTGATAAAAAACGACAATTCATCCCGACGAACGCAATAACGCAATCACAGCATCGAGAATGGAAGGGCGTTTTACACTCTTACTGTCAACTTGTGGCCGCTATTTATGGTCGTTTATTCGTGCCGACTTGCAGTTGCTAGTTCTCATTGACTTGTTGCCTTCGTCATGGCCACCTTAGGGTCTAATCCTGGTCGACACGGCACCAGGGCGTCTTGACCAATCCTTTCTGACCCCTAATCAGTCAGCCCAGGTTGTGTTTTATTTGAACTCGGACCAGCCAAACCAGGATTACCCGTTATCACCTGGCTAGATAATTCCTGACAAGCGAGGCGTCGAGTATACTGTTAAGACCAGATTTACGCGATCCGAGATACGGAGTATAATCTGTATACCACTGCAAAGCAACGGGCATACGATGTAACTCGACATAATCTGGGGAGTCGAGTATGTGGTTAAAACCGGATTTACGCAATCCGAGGTACGTAATATATTCAGTAGAACACTTCAACGCCAGGCGTATTTCTTATACATATTTATATATCGATTATACACACAGATGTAATAAACAAGTCAAAGCTCGTACCACTCAGCAGTTGGGTGGTAATTCAAAATTACATTTAGTAATAATCTTCTCTGAGTTAGGATTTACTGAATTGTCTTTTAGCAGTACGTCAATCTGACCGTCTCATTCAAATCACTAACTCCGAATCATTCTAATCACGGACCTCGAACTATTTAATTTTGTCATATCGTCTTGGTCTTATTAAGCAAGCACAACACCGGGGTAGTAAAGGGTAGCTACTGTATAACTCTTACAAGCTGGAAATGAAAACAATAACAATGACCAATTTCGATTGAGACTTTGGTACCTTTATTATGGGGGCGGTGAACTCACTCTCTGTTATCACTAGCTTGCCCGTTTCCAACATCCGGTGGCTTCAGATAGGAAATTCTAAAATACTAATAATAAAAAAATAAAACTTGCCCACTAAATAATTTATGGATAAAGCAGTATTTTTTGCTGTATTTCCTCTTGTTTAAAGACAACATGTGGTTGTTGAATCTTATCTTTCACCTATTAGAAGTGCTTCGAACGTAAAATTTAAAATCATTATCATCCGAAGGAATTCAAACAATACTTTCGCACACACACACAGGAACACACACACACACACACACACACACACACACACACACACACATATATATATATATATATATATAGTTACGTAAATAAATAATTATGAGGAGGGTTTACATATGTGTAGTATTCAGGTGTGAATAAAACATTGCTCAATTTATGAACAGAACTGTATTATATATATATATATATATATATATATATATATTAATAAATATACATATTATCCTACGTCTATGGCATGATTTAGATTTTCATGCGTTATTCAATCATCAGGTGCATATGTCAACCTGACAGTTTATAGACTTGAATTTAAGTTTACTCGATGTTCATGGGAATCAAATCTTATAAAAATAAGTTCCAACTTTTTTTAATAACAAGATTAAAAATGCAAATACTCTAAGGTCATATGTAAATAAACATTTTAAATTTTAAAATAAAAAAGAATAAATAAAAAAATAAAAAATTCAGGCAGAAGAAATCAAAGAGACATAAATCATGAGACTAACATTTAAATATTCAAATATTACATACAGATAAAGATGTAGAAAAAATTAGATTTTTAAAATTTCAATTAAAAATAAAATAAAATAAAAAGAAGAATTAAGAAGTAAAATTTGAAATTAAAAATTAAACAATGTAGGAAGCAAGAATAAAAGGGTTTAATTCATAATTGTTAAAAGTAATATTGCGAAAGAAAGAAAGAAAGAACTTAATAGGCAAATGTATAGTAAAATCTACATGAATATGGGTTTAAGAATTTAAGTAACTATTTTTCATGACAGCATGTTGTGATTAAATCATTTTTTATTAACCAAATAAGGAGTTTTATATGATTAAAATGAAAACTTTTTCTAAAAGGCATAGATTGCATTATCTCCTTTTCCATTGTAGGTTTGGGATTTAGCGTTTCTTATTTTAGAAGGGTTATTTTTGCTATAAGCTGGGTGAAGGATGTTGTTTATGTGGGCTAAATATTTATTTGCTATCATAACATTGTGTTGTGAAATATATTTATCTGCTTTTTAACGCAGCTATAACTGATTTTAACATTGCTTTTGTTGAAGATTTTTTCATTCGGTGTTCATGGTAAAAATGTTTTTGAATTAAGTTATGGAAGAGTTTATCATTGTTAGCCTGGACGTTACGACTGATTGGTGGGTTAAACCAAATAACGTTACGTTTACGTGATTTATGCTTATTTCTACCTACCAGTTAAAAACAATAATTGCAACTTACGTAAAAATAAAACCTGCCGATTGAATAGCCAATGTATATCCGAAAGTATACTTTATAGAGATTGAATTCATTCGGATGATAATGCTGTTAAATTTTACTTTGGAAGCACTTCTAACAGCTGGAAAATAAGATGTAACAACCACATGTTCTCATTAAACAAGAGTAAATGCAGATAAAGTACTGTTTATTTTATTTTATTTATTTTCAAAATTCAATTTTCCCTACATTTTTTATCGATGTGTAATATTTAAATATTTAAATTTTTATGTCTCATGATTTACGCCCCTCTATTTTATTTATTTATTTATTAAAAATTTTTATATACATTTAACCTTAGAATATTTAAATTTTTAATCTTGTTTTTAAAAAAGCAGTAACTTGACATTATAATATTTATTTCCCATGAACATCAAGTGACCTTAAATTCAGGTCTATTTAACTGTCAGTTTCAAATATGAACCTGATGATTGCATAACGCATAAAACTACGAGGCGTGCCATAGACATATGATAATATGTATATTTCATACATATATATCCACTACCGGCCATAATTATTAGGCAACCCCAGGTTTTTAAAAGAATTGGTGTATTTCATACTATTCTTAGTGGATAATTCTAAATGAAAATAGAATGGTTTCTTTGTTATTATTATTTGCAAATTTTTACGAGGCAAAGAAACAAAGATGTAATCATCTAAATCAACCTAAATTTTCTTCATCTTTTCATTGATGAAATTACAATATAGGTGATTATTAAATATTTTTTAATTCATTTGATGCACAGGTTATAGTGCGGTATTAACAAAAGAACCATTCTATTTTAATTTACAATTATTCACTTGGCAAAATTACCATAAAATACTATGACTGGAGTGGCATAATAATTATCGCCGGCGGTAGTATATATATATATATATATATATATATATATATATATATATATATATATATAGTATATCGAGGCAGCAAGTAATTTTCTAAACATATGCTATTAAATATAAGAGACAATGAATGTCTATTATGTTTAATCATGAGCCGTTCTAAACGTCGTATTTTTTTTTTAATTTCAGTTGAAAATAAAGACAAAAATTCTCTAACATTTGGATAATTATTTATTGGTTTTCTTCTAAGCCTTCGGCTCACATGAGCCATCTTCAGAGAGGTAGTTTAAACTGAAATATTATAAAATCCACCATCACCGACGATTTTATTTTGTGTTGACATAAAACTCCGCTTGGCAACGGCAATAGTTACCAAAAATAATAAACGCAGTTCTTAAGTTTGCGATGCGGTTTTATGACGTCACGCCGCGGGATAGCGCGAAATGACAACAAAAACATGTAGTCAAATGCAATGTAATATGTTATATATATATATATATATATATATATATATATATATATATATAATTATTACTAACTAGTTTTCGGTTATAATTAAATTAGTCCAATATAGGATTGTATTAAAAACTTTTTAATAGATTTATGTTGTATAATGTAGAGCTTTTGAATGTTTTTTTTTAAATTTGGATGCTAGTTGATGACGCAACCTTTGTTTCAAACTTTCGTAACTTCAGACGTTTTAGAACAAATAATTCTCCAAATCTTTTATTATTTTTAACGGTACAACAGGGATTTGTTATTTAAAATAACTGACATTTCAAAATTGGGTTGGTGTTGTTTATTCATCTTAAACACGTTCATCCGGGTTTATATGATCCTAAAGTATATGTTCTGGTGTATTTACATCCGGACATCACTTTGGATATTCCATTTTGTAAATTTTTGTCCTGGAAATATCATTATGACCCACTTTTCTTCTTGGCGCAATCATATATATAAAGGGAGAGGAAGAATTATGAGTGAATCTGTACGCGTATACATATAACCGGAATAAAACAAAATAAAAGATTGTTATAATTGTCTCTAGAAAATAGGTATGCCTCTATGAATGCCGATATTTTTCCTAATAAGTAAGTTTCCAATTTAATATGAGCGGTTGTTTTTTTTTAAAGAACATTTTTATTAAAAATGTCCAGACATTCATTTAATATTGGTCAGAAATACATAAAAGATATATGCAGTTTTCATTAAAAATGACAGAAAAGGTATTATCAAGAAGTTATATATATATATATATATATATATATATATATAATCTTTCATGTGTTCTTATTTTTCTTCCTTTGCAGAACTCAAAATATATAAGAATTGTCTAAAAGTTTTGTATTTTCGAGTGCTTTAGGCTATACTTTTAGCCATTATTAAGAATTAGTATGTTTCACTTCTAATATATTCAATATTCAAAAGCTCTACATTATACAATATATATCTATTGAGAACGTTTTGGTACATCTTTATACTGGACTAAGTTAATTATAACCGAAAACTAGTTAGCAACAATTATATATATATATATATATATATATATATATATATATATATATATATATATATGCTTTTTCTGGTCTTCATTAACGATTTCTCCTATTTTATAAGATCCCAAGTAGGCATGTACACTGACGACACCACCGTTTACTTTCGCTTAAATCTGCTGAGGTTGACAAAGCGAACCTTGCTGCCGAGCTTGAAAATGACCTCCAATCCGTGGTGGACTGGGGTAAGAAATGGCTCGTAACTTTTAATGCATCCAAAGCAAAGCTGCTATCTATTAACCATCATAAACAATCGCTCCTACCCCCTCCATTATCACGGAACAGGCTAGCCTACTTGAGAGTAAAACACTACGCCTCCTTGGCCTCACACTCTCAACGAACTCAATTGGAATGATTACATCGAATCCATTGCTAAATCCGCTGCTAAGAAAGTCGGTTTACTGTGCAGGGCCAGGAAGTTTTTCCCTTATGAGTCCATCCTGCACATATATACATCTACCATCCGCCCGAGTATTGAATACTGCTGCCACATCTGATCGGGTGCCCCTGTTATTCACCTCGGTGTTCTTGACAATATCCAACGTAGAATCTGTAATGTGATCGATGCCGATTTGGCAGCTCGGCTACAGTCGGTGTCTCACCGGCGTGACGTGGATTCCCTGTGCCTCTTCTATAAATACTTTTACGGCTTTCGCTCCAATGAACTTAGATCCCTGGTGCCCCCTATGTATGAATTTACACGAACTACTAGATTAGCAACTAGGTCCTACCCTTTTACATTGAACACGATAAAATGTAACCGCAATTTCTACTCTAACAGCTTATTTTCACTCACTTCCCAATTGTGTAATTCCTTTCCATATACATTCTTTCCCGACAGCTACAATTTCCAGGAGTTTAAATGTAAGGTAAATAGACATCTCCTCTCACACTAACTCGCATCTATTCTCTCAAGCTCTTCTTTAATCTATTCCACCCCCATACTCGATATTCTCATCCGTTTATTACCCTCCTCCTAACATTTCCTATAACTAAACCCTCTTTCTCATCACTGTCCCCTATGTAACCCCCTGCGCAACAGTGGTTTGGGGTGAGATGATTAAAAAAATACACACGTTTATACAATCATCAGGCTCATATTTGAAACTGACAGTTAAATAGACTTGAATTTATCTTCACTCGATGTTCATAGGAATTAAATGTTGACATTATGTCAAGTTACTGCATTTTTAAAAACAAGATTAAAATTTAAATATTATAAGGTTAAATGCAGATAAAAATTTACAAAAACAAATAAAATGCAAGGGAGTATGCATGAGACATAAAAATTTAAATATTTAAATATTACATACACATAAATCATGTGGAGAACATTTAATAAATAAGTGTAACATATTTAATTCAGTCAGTTGAGTGCCATACGTGATACACGCTTGGGCGATCATGTCTCGACAGAGACATGACTGACTGGGCAGAAGATTATCCCGTAGTAGGTTGCCATTGCTTTCTGTGGTAGACTGGTTGCCGACCAAGCCTATAGAACCCAATCTGTCCTGTTATTTAACCCATAACTGGAAGGAATAGACGGATTAATACCTTTCCCAAGGGTATTTGCGCGTAAGTGAATGCAATGAATTCAGCTGGAATTCAAACTCGGCTCCCCGATTTCTCGTTCCGAGCTGATATCCAATGCACCACAACGCACATCCCATATTTAATTACAAGTAAATAAATGTTACACATTTATTTACTTGTAAGTAAATATGTGTAAAATATATGCATAAACTTATTTAAACTTGTGGTAAGATAAAGCTATAAGAGCTTAACATACCCAGGACACTATATTCATAAACTTTACACATATTTTTGTCACAAGTAAACAACATTAATTCTTGATGATGGCTAAAAATATAACATAAAGTGTTCTAAAGTACAGATCTTTGGACAATCCTCATATAATTTTAGTTCTGATAAGAAAAATCATAATAACTGTTGTAACCCTGTTTTAAGGGATCACAAATGAAAACAGGAACACGGGATTAGTGTAAACAATTTGTATTACAAAATACGGTAAAGGTACAAGATACCAGCTTGTTCGTCTAGCTGACCAGCAAACGGTGTTGGATATCACAAAGTCACTCTACGATTGTCTGACTCGTACTAGACTGGTCCTTCCCATGACTACTATTTACATGGTATATATGTACAGCTTGGGTTAATCCATTACCATGTTAATGGGTAGGTCTGACACGACAAGAACATATAAAAAATATATAAAAATGTATAATACTTTGTCAGTCATTTTTAATGAAACCTGCATAAAAGAGAGACTTTTACCCATATAAACAAATTTTCATAACTTTCGTATTCTTCGTAAATCCATATTCACTGGTTTAGATAGCAGTTGGAGTTCTTTTTTCCCAATGTCCCGAAGAATATGTTTAATTGAGACTCTGGTTCACCGTCTTCTGATTATTTGTTCCTCTGGCTGCTTGGATGATGAATTTGCTAATTTGAAAAGTGTTTTTAAAGGTAATGTTTTCTTCTTTTTTTTTTTTTTTTGCTCGGGGTGATATGATACACCACTGATGTGCAGGGGGCTACGTAAGAGTGAAAAGATTAGAAAAGAGAAAGCCAGAAACCACATCCTAAACAGGGAACAAGCGATGAGCCTCTACACCAGTTCAATAGATGTGGGTGGAGTGTGAACCGAGCTATAGTTTAGTATATCTACTCCAACTGAAAAAGAAGTTAAAAAAAAGAAAAGTAAAAAGATTGGAAAAGAGTAAGCCGATAACCACATCCTAAACAGGGAACAAGGGATGAGCCTCTACACCTGTTCAATAGGCGTGGGTGGAGTGTGAACCGGGAGATAGTTTAGTCTATCTTAACCCAGTAATGTTATTAAACGCGTAATTCTAAAAAAATCAAACGTTTTAAAGAACCAGCAGTCTACGGACC
>JBBBDQ010000672.1:70000-447500 GCA_037127315.1 Ascarosepion bandense
ATTCGACATTCAGAACATTTGGACAATTTCTTTCAGGAACTAAAGAAAATAATAGAAACACAAAAAATATAACTGCAGTGTTTGAAGGAAAATGAAACCTGTATAAAAAGATATTGCTGCCCAGATACAAAATAATATATATATATATATATATATATATATATATATATATATATATATAGCTCAGAGATAGTATCGCCAACAGACGTCAATTCGGTCGGGTTTCAATTTTGGCTAGAAGCAATCGGATGCCTAACCGTACTGATAAACTGTGATATAGCGAAACGATCTGCCTATTTGTTTCTTAACGTTTTTTGTCCCGAATAAAACAGGAAGCTGTAAATAACTTAGGCCTGGCCACTGAAGCACTTTTCAGGAGAATTGGAGAAGCAAAATTCTCCACAAGTGATCGCTATCGTCTTCTGAAAAATGTCGCTCATCAGTGATATCGATTGACAAACGAAAATATACAAATGCGTTTCAAATCGGTAAATTCGATAAGGAAGGTTGATTTATCGAAAGTTCTGTTCACAGATGAAAGTCGGAAAACACTTGATAGCCCTGATGGTTGGCGCAAAGGTTTGGTCGTAAATGGTCGAAATCGTCATTATACGCCAAGAAAGAGGAGGAGATGGAATTATGAATTGTGCTGGTATTAGTGGAGGTATCATTGTTGGCCCATGAAAGTTTGCCTGACGGTATAAAAAACGCAGATACGTATAAAGAATATGTTGTGGATCTGAGGTTAGATCAAATAAATACACAACCCAGTGTAATACGGTGCAAAACAAAATATATCGAAGATAAATATGCACAGAGAAAGTTAGTAGAACGTCGTACAATACGGTAAGTCGAATACAAGAAAAATGCGTGATAATACGAGACGTGAGACTTGGCAGTGTTACCCTCACGACTAAATAGCTGGGATACACAACTACAGTGCTACTACACTCTCTTACGCTGTAGTTCACTAATGACTACTACTATATATAGTCTTACTAAGAGTCCATATTAGTGTAAACAGGGAAGATGCATCAAGAGACTACATGGAATCTTAACTAAAAAAGCAAAGAATCACCTTCAGGAGAACCATCGTATTTATGCAACATAACTGTCCTTTGAATTCAGGACCTAAAAATTAGACTTCTTGGAAGACGAAATAGCCGCTGAATTCTTCAGACTTAAAGCCAGCTGAAAACTTGTGAAACAATCTGAAGAGACGTGTTTATGAAAGTGAAGCAATGACTTCTGGCACGAAATAATCAACGTTTCACGTGAAATTACATCAGAGAAGACCCAGAAAGCAGTAAAGCAGTAACTTTTCCAAATCATTTAACAAAATGGTTGCAAATGCTTTCTGTGATTTGCCAGCCAAGGCTATAGAACCGAATCTGTCCCGCCATTTCGCTCAGAGCTCTAAGGAGAAGAGATAGATTATATTATATTATTTTATTAAGTATAATTAGTGGAGGGTCAGTTTATTACTTCATAACAATAGAAAACTGATCCCCCCATTTTATGCACGAAATCAGTCAGTCAGTTAAGTGACATGCGTGAAACACGTTTGCGCGATCATGTCTCGAAAGTGACATGACTGACTGGGCAGAAGATTATCCCGCAGTAGGTTGTCATTGCTTTCTGCGGTAGACTGGTTGCCAGCCAAGGCTATAGTACCCAATCTGTCCTGTTATTTAACCCATAACTGAAAGGAGGAGACTGATTAATACCTTTCCCAAGGTTATTTGCGCGTAAGTAAATGCAATGAATTCAACTGGAATTCGAACTCGGCTCCTCAATTTCTCGTTTTGAATCGATATCCACTGCACCACAACGCACATCAGTGATTGTATATATCTATAAAAATCTGTAACGCTTTTAAAGAGTTTTCTTTCATTACAATGGTTTTTATTACCCCTATCTAATTATTTGACACAAATAATTTAAGTAAATTACCGTAAGTTTTTTTGTCATTTTTCTTGAACTTAACAATTTTTACAAGGTAGGTGTATATGTGAACTCCACCGAAAAATAAGCTAAATGAGCCACATAAAAAAAAATCATCATTCGTGTTCTGCGCAGCAGAATTGGTCCAGAGATAGAACAAGAACAATGTGGCTTTGTTAAAGATACCGGAACAAGGAATGATATATTGGTGCTTGGAATGCTATCTGAAAGAGCAATAGAATGTCAGAAAGAACTATATCTATGCTTTATAGACTACGCAAAGACATTCGACAAATTACACTACAAGGACATGATAAAGATGTTAAAATAAGCAACAATATATACTGACAGAAAACGGCTTGCATACAGAGAGGAAGTGAATTCTGCAGGTAGTCAAAAATAGAAAGACAAGGATGTGTTTTCTCACCGGATCCATTCAACTTATACAGCGCAACAATTCTAGGAGAAATAAAACCCGTGCTGGGATTCATCATTGGTGGCCACAATCGCAACAATGTCAGTTACGCAGATGACGCAGTGCTGATAGAAGACACAGAAAGAAGAATGTAGAACCTCCTACAGAAAGTAGCAAGAGAAGGCGAGAAGAAAGGACTAAGCATAAACTTCAAGAAAATTGAATGTATGGTCATCTGCACTAAGAAGACCCCAACATGCTAATGACAGGTCGGAGAAACTAATAAAGCAAATAAAGAAATTTAAATACCTAGGAAGCATGCTGACAGAGGTTATAAAGTACCATGTTGAAGAAATTTAAATACCTAGGAAGCATGCTGACAGAGGTTATAAAGTACCATGTTGAAGAAATTTAAATACCTAGGAAGCATGCTGACAGAGGTTATAAAATACCATGTTGAGATCCACAGACGCATAAGCCGTGCCAAGGACGCATTTCAAAAGCTAACCAGTAATACTGAAAAGAGGGGAAAATCATATTGGGAACACAGCAGAGAGTGCTGGATTGCTATGTGATATCTGTATGGAACTGAATGCTGGACGATCACCTCAAGGATGACGATGAAGCTTGATTTTATGGCATATCAACCTCGGTGGGTCATTTACTGCCAACTAAATTTTTATTTATTGCTAGTAATACCTTTTTCTTTCAACGATTTAGTGTTGTTTTTATATAAGTTTTGTGTCTAGTAATACGTTTTTTCTTTTCGAGTATCAAGATTCATTGCGATTTGGGTTTTTTTAAGGGCAGGGTCCCCAAATGCTACCCTTATTATTTAACCCATAACTGGAGAGAAGGGACGGATTAATACCTTTCCCAAGGGTACCAGTGCTTCAGTGAATGCCGGGTATTCAACTGGCAGTCGAACTCGGCTCACCGAATTCTCTTTCCGAGCCGATATCCACCACAACGCACATCCGTCACTAAACGCTTACAGCACCTGGTATTCCCAAGCGGTCACCCATCTAAGTACTGACCAGGCTCAACGTTGCTTAACTTCGGTGATCTAGCGAGAACCGGTGTATTCAACGTGACATGGCCGTAAGCACGCACATCCGTCATTAAACGCTTACAGCACCTGGTATTCCAAAGCGGTCACCCATCTAAGTACTGACCAGGCTCAACGTTGCTTAACTTCGGTGATCTAGCGAGAACCGGTGTATTTTACTGAGGATTCGATAAACTAAGCACGAGACTAACGACGAAGTGTTGGAGTGAATGAAAACGAGGAGAAAACACATACTTAACATAAGGAAGAGACAGATTAGGTTTCTGGGACATGTAACGAGGAAGGAGGATCTAGAGAATTTAATACTCACAGGACGAGTATAAGGAGAGGCAGACAGGGGAAAGTCGCGCGTGACCTACTTAATAGGTCCGTGAAAATGAATGTCAGAACGGGGTTTAGGAGAGATCCGGATGTGCGTCGCGGTAAAGTGGATATCGCCACGGAACGAGAAACCGGGGAGCCGAGTTCGAATTCCAGTTGAATTCCTTGCATTCAATTACGCGCAAATACCCTTGGGAAAGGTATTAATCCGTCTCTTCCCTCCAGTTATGGGTTACATAATAGGACAGATTGGGTTCTATAGCTTTGGTCGGCAACCAGTCTACCGCAGAAAGCAATGACAACCTACTGCGGGATAATCTTCTGCCCAGTCAGTCATGTCACTTTCGAGACATGATCCCCCAAGCGTGTATCACGTATGGCACTTAACTGACTGACTGACCAAGAGGAAGAATTTTGAGAGTGACAAGAGAGAGAGAGAGAGAGAGAGGGGAGTGGAAATCCATGATCACCTACGTCCTAAAGATACACTACCCAAGAAAAAGAAGAAGAAAAATCTTTATAGACATATTATCGTACGCTGATGATTTCCTTAAGTTCCAACCAGTAGTTTTTGGATAGGATCGAAAATGCCACATCGTTAACAATTTGAATGCATTATGAATATATAGAAAGGCAGAGAGAGAAAGAGGCAGACACAGAGAGAATGATAGCTATATATATATATATCCGCAGACAGATCTGTTTCGCTGTATCACAGCTCATCAGTACGGTTAGACATCCGATTGCTTCTACCCAGGATTGAAACCTCGACGTAATTGGCGTCAGTCGGTGATTGTACTTCTGTGCTATGGGTGTTCGGTAGAAGGCGGCAGACTTTTAGCGTGTGCTGTAGCATACGCCAGTAGCTAGAATGCTCTAATTCATTACTGAATGAGCGATGTATAGGTGCTAAAGTAGCTACTTTTTTTCAAAGTCTACCATTTTTACAGGGTGTGAGAGCGTATATATATATATATATATATATATATATATATATATATATGTATACATGAATATCAATTTCAAAATGTATTCCTTTTCCTTTGTTCCCTTGCAATTCTTATCAAATTCAAACCTTTCTCTCTGTTTTTAAACAATTCTTTCGATGCGTACTGGTATTAATAAAACATAGATTTGGGCTCAGAATTTCAAGGTACCTGAGACTAAGAAGATTGTATTTTGTCAGAGGGGAGAGAAGAGCCTGAAAATCCTTTTGTAAATCCTATTCTTCTATCAGCTTTTTTCACTATGTTCTTGTTTTTGCCACTTACTGGCGATAAGCAACTATCTCAACCACGAGGCTCTCTTCTTGCAGATTTGATTATTTATTTTGTCTTCTATCGTAGCATATTTCCGCTCACCTAAATTTATTTTTCCCTGACGTTCTTGTTTCAGAACTTCCTTGTTTGCTTTTTTTCTTTTATCTCTTTTTCATATTTTCTTGTTTTTCTCATTCTTCATTTCTATAATTTTTAAATAATTTGTAAAATTTGCATTCAAAAATAGATTAACGCATACTTTTTATTTATTTATTTTTTCATTTATTTACACATTTATTTATTTATTTGACTCTTCTGTCATTCTTTTCCTCTGTCTTCTTCGGATCGTTTTGCTTCTGCTATCTTTTAAATCTTCGTCTTTTTCTTTTCGATTTTATTCCTTTTTTTTTTTATTAAACAGTTTCTCACCGATTTCTTCTTTTTTCGCCTTCCTCCGAATTCATTTATCTCCCTTTCTCTATTTAACATACTCTTTTGTCTTACCAACTTATATATCTTCTTCTTCTTCTTCTTCTTCTATTTTTAATCATTATTATTATCATTATTATTATTATTACTACTGCTATTTCTCTTATTATATCCTTTCTCTCATTCTTCTTGTATGTTTTTATATTCATTTTCTCATTTCCTGCTTTCCTCTTTTACATCTCAACATTTTCAGTTTGTGCATTTTTTCTTGACTTTAGTCATCGTCGCCATTTGATTTCATAGAATTATTATCATTATTATATTTTCCTGTCAACGGTAGATTTATTATTTTCTTATTTACATTGTTGTCAGTTTTGTTTTGTTTTCTATCTTTTTTCGAAGGTCGACCGATCGAGACTCGAGAGACAAAAACAATTGATTATTCCAAACGAGTTCCGGTTAAACTAGAGTTTTGTTTTATCATGCTTCAAAAAGAATCGCATACCAACAATACTAAATGAATTGAATTTTTTTTATTTACCACGACTTTATGCTCATGGCAATTGTAATGGTAATCTTAACCGTTTCCATACGACAAATATTTAGCATTCATAGATCTAACAGACACTGCATTCATTTAGCATTCATAAATGGAACAGACAGTGCATTCATTTAGCATTTATAAATGGAAGAGACAGTGCATTCATTTAGCATTAATAGATCAAACAGACAGTGCATTTATTTAGCATTCATAGATCAAACACACAGTGCATTCATTTAGCATTCATAGATCAAACACACAGTGCATTCATTTAGCATTCATAGATGGAACAGACAGTGCATTCATTTAGCATTCATAGATAAAACTGATAGTGCATTCATTTAACATTCATAGATAAAACAGATAGTGCATTCATTTAGCATTCATAGATGAACAGACAGTGCATTCATTTAGAATTCATAGACCGAACAGACACTGCACTCATTTAGAACTCATAGATGGAACATATTGTGCATACATTTAACATTCATAGATGGAACAGACAGTGCATTAATTTAGCATTCATAGATGAAACAGACAGTGCATTAATTTAGTATTCACAGATCGAACAGGCAATGCATTCATTTAGCATTCATAGATCGAACAGACAATGCATTCATTTCGAATTTATAGATCGAACAGGCAGTGCATTCATTTAGCATTCATAGATAGAACAGACAGTGCATTATTTAGCATTCATAAATGGAACAGTCAGTGCATTCATTTTGAATTCATAGATCAAACAGACAGTTCATACATTTAGCATTTATAAATGGAACAAACAGTGTATTAATTTAGCATTCATAGATCAAACAGACAATGCATTAATTTAGCATTCATAAATCAAACAGACAGTGTATTAATTTAGCATTCACAGAGAGAACAGACAGTGTATTGATTTAGCATTCATGGATCGAACAGGCAATTCATTAATTTAGCATTCATAGATCTAACAGACAATGCATTTATTTAGCATTCATAGATCGAACAAACAATGCATTCCTTTTGAATTTATAGAACAAACAGACAGTGCATTAAATTAAGCGTTTATAGATGGAACAGACAGTGCATTTATTTAGCATTCATAAACCAAACAGACACTGCATTCATTTAGCAATCTTAGATGGAACAGACGGTGCATTTATTTAGCATTCATAGATCGTTTGATCTATGAATGCTAAATAAATGCACCGTCTGTTCAGACAGTTTATTCATTTTGCATTCATAGATCAAACATACAGAGCATTCATTTAGCATTCATAGATCAAACAGACACTGCATCCATTTAGCATTCATAGATCGAACAGACAGTGTATTAATTTAACAGACAGTGCATTTATTTAGCATTCATAGATCGAACAGACAATACATTCATTTAGCATTCATAGATGAACAGACAATGCATTCATTTAGCATACATAGATCGAACAGACAATGCATTAATTTTGAATTTATAGAACGAACAGACAGTGCATTCATTTAGCATTTATAGATGGAACAGACAGTACATTCATTTAGCATTCATAAACCAAACAGATACTGCATTCATTTAGCATTCATAGATGGAAAAGACAGTGCATTCATTTAGCATTCATAGATCAAACAAACAAGTCCATTCATTTTGCATTCATAGATCAAATAGACAGTGCATTAATTTAGCATTCATAGATCAAACAGACACTGCATCCATTTAGCATTCATAGATCGAACAAACTGTATTAATTTAGCATTTATAGATGGAATAGACAGTGCATTTATTTAGCATTCATAGATGGAACAGACAGTGCATTTATTTTGCATTCATAGATCGAACACACAGTGCATTCATTTAGCATTTATATATCGAACAGACAGTGCAATAATTTTATAAAATATTCCGCTTTAAACAATTTTTTTCATGAAAAATGCGTAGTTTCCGAAGCTGTTATCGCTCATTCCAGTATTGATGGAGGTATATTTACGAAACTTATTTTTATGAGCGTTGTAATGCAGTGGATATGGGCTAGGAACGATGCCAGAGAGCCCAGTTCGAATTCTAGTTGAATCCTTTTCATTCACTTATGCGTGAATACCCCTGGGAAAGGTGTTAATCAGTTTTTATCCTTCCAGCTATGGTTTAAATAGCAAAATAGATTAGCAATAAGTCCAGAGCAGAAAGTAATAGCAACTTACTGCGGGAAAATCTTCTGCCCAGTCAGTCATGTCTCTTTCGAAACATGATAGACCCGGTATGTATCACTTCACTGATTGAAGATTTCTCGAATGTTCCGTTGGGATGACAAAATAAAATACTGTTTTAAAATTGGACAGAACATCTATAAACTGTTTTTAAATTAGACGGAACAGCTATGAAAATATGATAAAAAATAACAAGTAAATTAAATGAAAATGACTTGTCGAATTAACCCTCTAGGGCCATTCGTATCATATTTGATACAGTATGAAAACAAGCCTTGAAAGAAATATTTTCCTGAAAAATTTTTTAAGAGAAATATTTATAAATTTCAGTACTGACTGCTCAGTCAATGAATACCAAATGTTTCCTTATAGGGAAATACCAAATGTTTCCTTATAGGGAAATACTGTATCAAATATGATACGAATGGCCCTAGAGGGTTAATAAATAAAATGCATTAATTCCTTAGCTATTTCCTCTTGAGCTTTGTAATGCACTGTCCATTTAGGACGTTGGGAGCAAGGGTTCTCTTGCGGTGAAGTAATGAATTACAGTTTGGATTGAAGAATCTGATGCTTTTGTTTATTTGTTTTGACTTATAACGACCTATCGATCCTTATGGGATCATTTAAGGTCATAACAAATGATTTTTGGGTAAGGTTATATTATTTTTACGGAATTTTGGAAGATGTCTTTCTTTTTAAACTTTTCCACTGCTTTCAATTAGCATTGCTTTTTAAATGTTTCCCCCTGGTGAGGATCAGATTTATTTTTCATCTTCGGATAGAATCTGAAGCTCGAGGGAAATGTATAAATCTAATTCTTCTTCCCTAAATTATTAGTAAATAAAGAAGGAAAAAGTCAAAGTTCAAAATTGTATGTAACGCTGATGAATCACATACTATATGGAAAAGAATTGTTCACATTGACTCGATAGACCCGACTATAGACGAAAAAAAGAAAAAAATATTTATATTTATATTTTTATTATTTGGATTGTTGTCCTCATCTTTATTGCCATATTAACAACATTTCGGACGTTGTACTCTCCGGTCTTCTTCAGGTGGTAGGAATTTCGAACAGAACCCTTTATTCTGATAACTCAGATATATCCTTCTCATTCCATGAGCCATGGCATTTCCGGGTAACTTACGTATCTGTATTTCTTCAGGTAAATATTTTGAACAACGACGATGATTCTACACGAATCGTGATTGCTAAATAATTTCCTAACGGATTTTACCCCTTTTTTTTACTGAGGACCCTGTTAATTTACTGGCATACAAGGCTACAAAAATCAGTTTACAGAGTTACTTCCCCAAAAGCTAAGGATTCGTTTCACGACTCTCATGCAAACTTAGAATAAATATTTGCTCAAATAGGTTAGTCTAGACTAACACAGATACTGCTCTGTAGTCACTAGCAGTATAGACCGGCGTTGCTCGGGTTTAATGAAAGCTTTATAACTAAACCATGGTCCTGGAGCTCAGACTCTTTGCACGTTGGCACGAAAGACTGAAAAGCAATAGTTGTTTCCAGTTAAAGCGAAACCGTAGACTGAAAGAAAAATGAATGGATGTAAGTCAAATTTTGATTTCCTGCTATCGATATCAAATAACTTTTTTTCGTCGTAAACTGAATTTTGAAGGCTAAATAAGTCCTCTGAGTAAATGGTATCATGGCTGAGACTAAGAACTACAATTCTACCTATTTAGAGCCAAACACGAAGCAAAAACTAAAATAAAAGGGCTGAAAAAATACAGACATGCTGGCAGATAAACAGACACACATACAAACATCTGGCCTTTTATATATATATATATATATATATATATATATATATATATATATATATATATATATTATCGATTTTCTGCTCTATTGTAAGAACTGCAACTTTGAAACTTCTGAATATCGTTTCTTATAACTTTGTCTACGAGTGTATCAAATTTGATTAAAATCGAACCACTCCTTCTATAACCCGATTTTTTCGATTATCGATTTTCGATATTTATCGGGGGTACCTCGACACAAACCTTAGCTAAGAAAATTCGCAGACGCTTATAGTACAACTGTGTAAATTTTAAAGAAAATCGTTTCAGCCGTTTCGGAGTCTATAGGTAACGGGGACACACACACACATACACACACAAAGTTCCATTTATAGACAAGTTTAGATTTTACATTATTTTTATTAATGACATCTTGTTTTTCCCTAAAATAAAACAACAATTAACCCCATTCTGTTTTATGAAATCTTACGAAATCTTACGGAGTGTAATTCGTGATCGAATGATTACGATACGTCAGATGAAGTGCCAACTTCCAATGTAATTTTTTCGAAAGTAAACGCAACACACGGTCATAATCGGTGAGGAAAGAATAATATTTTTTCGCTGTTTATAACATTAAACACCGTTGAGAGTTTGAACTAACTGTACATCGTATTCGCGTTCTTGTAAGGCCAGTAGAAATATGAGTTCGGACAAATATTTATCTTATCGCATGACAATGTAGGCTGCATATATTCCATTTCATATAGATTGCAAAATTCTTCGCAAAGTTTTAATACCTTTCAGCATTGGTTTATCTGCTCTTTGTATTGTTTTTCTGGTGAGACTTGTCTTGAAGTACCCTTTGCTCTTTCTCAGTTAACTGCCACACGCGATAACCATCCAAAATTGTCAAACTAACCCTTTTTTCACCCGTAAATACAAACAGATATCCTTTCTAGATGACCTCGGAACTCACAATTCCGCAACGAATCTAAAATCTTTTCTCTTTCTTAATGATGTTAGAGACAGAGGAAAAACATTCTAGCATCAATCATGTATGGACGAGAAAGACGGAAACAGAAGGGAGGGGAAAGCGTAAAATATTCTTCTGTAAATTGAAATAAGAGTATGATATAAATAAAAGATTTTCTATTTCGCAAAACTTGGTATGTGGCCGATTGTATCAGATGGAGCTTACACAATTTATTTGAAACGAAAATTTAAAAAAAAGGTTTAATATTAACAGATAAAAGAGTAACCGACGGCAAAGTGAATTCAGCCGCCTCCAAATAAATCTCCTTATCATTTTCGTTTCTCCAAAGAGTACATAAAATCCACTTTCGGAATGATTCTTCGCGTTCTATAAGATATCGTCTATAATCATAAATCTCTCATTCAAGAACAATAAAGAATAAATAATAGATAAAAGTCAGTCAGTTAAATGGCATATAATTAATTTGAGCGATGATGTTTCTTTAATGACACGACTGCAGTAGGTTACCGTTACTTTCTGGGGTAGACCGGTTACCAACTAAGGCTACAGAAACCAATCAGTCTTTCTATTCAACTCATAGCTGGAGAGGGAAGAGATGGATTAATACCTTTCTGGAGAGTGTTTGGGCGTAAGAAAATAAACCTAATTCGACTGGAAGTCGAAATCTATTCTCCGATTTCTCATTTCGGGCAGTTATTCATTAAACCACATCACATATATATATATATATTATGGACTTTCCCGTCGATTTCGATGTATGAGCGCCTAACACAGTTAGACAACCACACAAAGAATTGTTTAAAGTGTTGAAGGCTTGTGTAGCACCATCCACACTATTTGGAACTTCTGATAACAAACAATCGGTGCAGACGTCTGCCAGAGATCACATTAACAACAGATCTCAGTTATTTAACCCATAACTGGAGGGAAGAGATTGATTAATACCATTCCCAAGGGTACCAGTGCGTAAGTGAATGCAAAGTGAATCTCACCACACCGATTTCCCACTCCGAGCCGACATCCACTGCACCACAACGCACATCCATCAATCACGCTTACACCACCTGGTATTCACAAGTGGTCACCCATCTAAGTACTGACCAGGCTCAACGTTGCTTAACTTTGGTGACCGAGCGAGAACCGGTGTATTCAAAGTGATATGACCATAATATATACATGATATATCTATCTCTATATCTATAGCGATACATCACATATCGCATATATGATATATATGTGATATATATGTATATATTTTTTTTAATCATATCACCCCGAGCAAGGCGGTAACGCCACTGATGTGCAGGGGGCTACATATGAGTGGAAAGATTGGAAAAGAGAAAGCCGGAAACCGCGTCCTATTTATATATTATGCATTTATATATACATATATATAATATTACATACATATCCCATATATATATCATGCATATATATATATATATATATATATATATATATCAGTATATATATACCACACACACACACGCACACACACACATATATATATATATCACATGATATTCATTTGTCAGTACGCACTAAGTACTATTATGCGCTATTTCCTCTGTACACTGCTTCTCTTTTGTAATATGATATTGATTCCAACCGTATACCATGTCCGAGTTTTTCTCGTGACCTTTTTTCCCATGACCACATCAAAGGACTACAAATAAACTGCAAGAAAACCGAATGCATGGTCTTCAGAAAAAGAGCAGCCCAAAATGCCAAATACAGGTGGGGGATACTAAAATACCTGGAAAGTGTTCTACCAGAAGACGGGAAGTGTAACACAGGTATCCGAAAGCGAATTGGTATGGCAAACGACGCGTTCCAGAAGCTCAGTAAAGTATTAAGAGACAGAAAACTTTCTCTAGAAACAAAGAAGAGAATACTAGATTGCTATGTTATGTCAGTTCCTCGATATGTCAGTGAATGCTGGACAATATCACCAAAGATGAAGGAAAAACTTTAAGCAGCTGAAATGTGGTTCTACAAAAGGATGCTGTGGACATCGTGGACCGAACATGTGAGCAATGATGAGGTTTTGGATAGGATGGAAATAAAAAGGAAATTAATAGTGAGCATCAGAAAGAGACAACTAAAGTGACTGGGACATGCAATAAGGAAGGAGGTCTTGGAGAACCTGATACTAACAGGCCAGATAGAGGCAAAAAGAGATAGGGAAAAGTAGCGGATAACATATTTGGAGGACCTGAGCGGTATAAGTATAATAACTTCATCAGTATGTAAAAATAAGACTAAAAATATTCTAAGCACGAATAATAAAAACGAAAATGCCAACACTCAATAACATAAACCTTGAACACGGCCAAAAAATGTAATAAATCATTCCAATGATTCTATCGTCGTATAAACACATCCAGTTAAAAATTTTTAAAAATCATTGATAAAATTTTTAAAAATACAAAAAACAGAAGGAAAATTAAATAAAATGGTTAATTGCATTACTGTGTCAGTCAGGTTTAATCAAACTGTATGAAAGAGGAATTGCTTCGCAAATACAGAATTATATATATAAAACTCGTTGCCGAGCTTGAAAAGGACCTCCAATCTGTGGTGGACTGGTGTAAGAAATGGCTCGAGAATTTTAATGCTTCTAAAACGAAGTTGCTATCTATTAATAATCACAGACAATCACTCCTACCCCCCTCCATTAGCATAACTCAGGCTAGTCTACCTGAAAGTAAAACATTGCGCATCCTCGGTTTAACTCTCACAACAGATCTCAAGTGGAATAACTATAGGGAATCCACATCTAAATCCGCTGCGAAGAAAACCTGTTCTCTTTGTAGGACCAGGAGGTTTTTCCGTCTGAAACAATCCTGCACATATACAAATCTATCATCCGCCCGTGCATTGAATACTGCTGCCATATCTGGTTGGATGCTCCTGCTATCCACCTAAGGGTTCTTGACAAAATCCAGCGGAGAATCTGTAATATGATCGATCCCGACTTGGCAGCTTGGCTACAGTCACTTTCTCACCGGCGCAATTTAACTTCCCTGTGTCTCTTCTACAGATACTTTCACGGCTTCTTCTCGGATGAACTTAGCTCACTAGTGCCCCCTACATATGAATTTATGCGAGCCACAGAATTAGCAACTTGGTCCCACCCTTTTACTGTGAAACCAATAAATTGTAGACACAAATATTACTCCAACAGCTTCTTTTCCTGCACTTACCGCCTGTGGAATTCCATTCCATTTACTTGCTTCCCCGACAGCTACAACCTTCAAGAATTTAAAGGTAAAGTCAAGAGGCATCTTCTATCTCACTAACTTACATCTAGTCTCTCATGATGCTTTCTCCATCCAATTCACTTTCATCGGTATTCTCATCTTTCTCTTACCCACTTCCTAACACCCCCTAAAAACCTATCACTCTTTCTCATAACTTTCCTCCGAAGTGACCCCTTGCAATACAGTGGCAGTAAAATATCTTGCCTGGAGCGATATGATTATAAACAAAAAATTCTAACAGCCGCAAATAAATATATTCAAATAATTTATGTGGATATAAAGTGGGGGTCAATTCTGCATTACAATCAATATATAAATTGAACCCTCACTTTATGGTCACATTCATCCTTCTCTTACCCACTTTCTAACACCCCCTATAACCTATCACTGTTTCTCATAACCTTCTTCCTATGTAACTCCCTGCACAACAGTAGCAGTAAAACGCCGTGATATATATTTACGCCTTGTTTTTGTGTATATTTTATTTAGAATTCGTTGACTTTTTTCGGATGATCAATCTTTTGAGGTTTATTAGCCTGCATGTTGGTTTATTTAGAATGTTATCAATATGGTCGCTCAGGTTCATGAGTTTTTTTTTTTCGGAACTTGTCTGATTATTTTGTCTAGCTTTAGTTTAGCAGCTATGTTTTTTTTTACATTTTTGCTTATGTTGTTTTCTATGTTATTGGTGCTGGTGTTATAAACTTGGTAATTTTCTTTTCGACTAAATATTTTGGAGTCATTGGTGTTCCTTTTATAATTTTTCCTAGATTTCTCAGTTTGTATGAATAGTTTTACCAGTTATTTATCGTTTTTGGTTTTGTTTTCTTTCGTTTGAAATTTGTTGCTTATCTTTCTTGTTTCTAATTTGTTTATAAGTTTTATTATGTCGTTTTCGAATCTATCGTTTGCTTTGTTGTGGTTGGTATTTTGTTAATAATATTCCGAAGATGCGGAGTTTTTGTTTTGTTTTTGGTTTTTTGAGGAAGTAAAATACTTTCTATTTTTTACGTTTTATAAAGTTTTTATTTTTTATTGAGCTTAATTTATTAGTATGCATGTTTACCGTGACTAAGTGTTTCAGTCAATAACTGAATTTTATTTGATCCATGTAAGGGCGTTGTATTTTTCTTATAGTTGTAGAGGCTGGTTGGTTGTAATTTACTAGAAATGGAATTGCTAATGGCAGGTAGAACTAGATGAATAATCGTAATTTCGAGACATCAGTCCTCTGAAGCACCTAATTCAAAATGCACTAAACAGACACAGATTAAAGTGTGATTCCTTGCGAGTTACGTACAAAAATTGAAGTAGCAACGACTAAAATATGACCCGTCTTCTGATAAGATAGAGAAACTAGAAATGACAATAAAATTTAATGATAAAGTAACAAATAAACTGTGCCTCTGTCGTCTTCCCGAACTTTCAAAAGTCTTTATCTCCAGTGACACAGTTATGTACACAAACCTTCGAAACTCAAAACAGATACTATTATGGCAAACTCAGGTTTGAAAAAACGCTAGATTTTCGGCATGAGAGAGAAGGTGAATAATGCCATTAAGATTTCACTCCCAGCTTTTTTTATAATTAAAATCGATGAAAAGAAATTAGGTCATTTTGTGCTGGTAGTTTCCTAATTTGTATAGGATTTTAGGCAAAAGATAAATAGGACAGGTTGTTCTTTCCTCGACCATGTTTGCTCCAAATAATCAACCATAGCTAACCGAAAATAGCACTCTGGTTAACTACCGTAAATGGGCCAGTCTTGCAGGAGGAGACTCAGTTGAGACCTCAAGGATATCGAAATGAATGCTTGTGTACAGGGGAAACACTTTAATCCTCACGAGTACGAGTCGAAACTGTTTCTCCTTCTCTCTGTTATGATAGTCGCTAGAGAGGAGTTTTCTTCTGATACTACGTGTCTTTGCTTTCGCCGGCAAGATTTGTGTGATGGATTTTACTTTGAAAAAGATGGCAATTCCTGTCATTGGAGTCAGACTGGATGGCACCTTACTGAAAATTCACTGACGTTATTCGATCAGAAGGATTTCCTGTGAATAGCAACTATATGACAATACAGAGGGAATTGATGGTAGTATCACCTTAAGTCTAGGATTCTGTTGATTGCAGCTAATTTAAAAGACGATTCTAGGTAGAAAGACTAGCAGCGCAAACAGCATGTGAATCTAGAGTACACAGAGCTATCAAATCGGAAGTTACTGTAAATTTGGCAGAGCTGTCCTCCTATAGTTAAGGCTAGGTGATAAGGAATAGCTACGGATGCGACGAATATGGCCGGCGAATTGAGGAAAGGAAAACCTTCGACGTGTTATCGCGAGGATAATATTGCTGACATGATGCGGCTGAGTGCGAGGGTCTCATAATAGTCTGAGAACTGTGAATCGTTCAACTTGTTAGCCATGAAAAGACTCCGAGCAACGGGTTGGTTTCCTGTACGAATTATACTTGAGTCATCCGCCTTTATTCAATTTCTGGAACTGATTTGCAATAACTGGATGAGACAAAGAAAGATCTATGCCAAAATGCTTAACGAGGTGTTATCATGTTGCTAAGCAAGGACAAAACGATTTGGATTGAAGTGTAATTTTCGGCCCTTAACAATTTTAAAGATTTTGGTCAACTTAACCAGCGGTTTGCAGATTGTCTTGCTTAGTCTAACTCACATCAAACAAGTTCTCTGAAGGGTAAAACTATTCAGAATAACCTTAAATTGCTACACTTGAACCAAGAACAAATCGACGGTGAAGCCGTTTGATCAACTTTGATCTGCCAAAGATATTTGATATGGTTGGCAATCAATCTTTAGAGGCTGTTATCTCAGTAACAAGTTTGTCCACTTTTTCGAGTGTGGATCTGACTTTTTCTATTCTCAGTAACGAATTATCCTATGTATTTCGGTGCATGACAACGCGTTTCATTTTGATATTAATGCGATGCAACAAACATTCATGAGATCGATACTAGAGATTCGTGCATAGAGAAGTTATTCTATAGGCAATTTCCTGTAATTATGTTGACTCCATAAATAATTCATGTCTAGTCAGCCTTTTCGTCACCTGAAAGATATCGAATAATTCCAAAAGGAATACATGTAACCAAAACTGATGTTCTACCCTCATCATAATTTATGAATTAAGTATCAAAGAGATGCTGAATATATTGACTGAAGTAATTAGAGATTAGAGGTCCTTAACAGGTAAATACTTGTTTATATGAGTAGATGTAAACATGATCATTTGAATACGTTTGCTAATACTTCAAGGACTGCAATTGCAGACCCCTTAATACATTATCCTTGCTTCAGCGTCTATTAAAGATCTTTTACACAATGGTTAGCAGAGCACCATCGATTACCATTTCAAAATTCCTGAAACTCTTTATGTTAACTGTTAGGGTTTACCCCTTTTTGCACATAAGAATGGACTCACCTGATGTGTACATATAATCCTGCTTATACAGAGAACGGAGAGTAGTAGTTGCAAAACTGCTATTTTGTTACTGTTATCTCTCTGCCTTCGGGTAGAGGGCGCTCTCTGCTTCCGAGCAGAGAGCACTAACCCAGTCGTGGTTCCGCCGAAGTGTAGAAGCACAACTGGGGAAAAATAGACAGGTATTTTTTGGCCGGGCCGTATAGCCCGGAAATCTCACTTATAACTGACCAGGTGTTACATGTTGCCCTTAGTGGGAGGGACAACTAAATAGTGTAGTAGTTGCAAAGCTGCTACTTTGTCACTGTCAGCCCTCTGCCTTCGGGTGGAGAGCGCTCTTTGCTTTCGAGCAGAGAGCACCAACCCAGTCGTGGTTCCGCCGAAGGGTAGAATCACGACTCAGGAACGATAGATAGGTATTTTTTGGCAGGGCTATATAGCCCGGAAAACCCACTTATAACTGCCCTTGTGTCACATGTTACCTTTAGTGGGAGGACCAACTAAATAATGCAGTAGTTGCAGAGTAGTTGTAAAGTGTAGTTGTACAGAGTTTAGTAAGGAGTCAGTTAGTCCGTAAGTTGGTGCAGAGTTAGTTGGAGTTGTTTGGATATAGACTCGTTACCCGGACATAATATTTCACTGCAAAACTCTATATATTGATTTCTACTAATAGTATTCATGAATTGAGTAACCCGTGTTCCATTGTGTATATTTTTGTTCAATATAATTTACATTCTCTATCTCCATATCCGTTTTTGTTATTTATTATTTTGCATGGTTTCTCAACCGGAATCCACAACATTAACATTAAGCAATCCTCACTCTGTAAACCAAACGAATTATGACTGAGTCTAAATGTAATCTGTCTATTATTTAGAGTGCAAAATACCCTGGAAGCTTTTTTTTAATATTTTGGTCCTTGTGGTGGTATTTATACGTTTTGTCGCCGACTTTGTTCAGAAGATTGGAAGAGCGATAACAGACGAACCACTTTTTTGTTGTTTCTTTTGAATATTTTTGGACTTACTAATTTATGGAACTTTAGAATGTTCTTCCGATCCTGCCGCTTCCATTTCTTTTTGAAATGGATATTTCTTATGGCAATATATACTCTTAAAAGCGTTTTAAAAAGGCATATAAACATTTTATATCCGGTGTAAACCTATTTCCGGTATATTTTTGTTATTTGTTTAATACAACGGAGTGAGAGAAATTGATATTAGTGGAATTGTTAGTTCTGTTTTGTTGTAATCCGCGATGTGAGCTTACGCAAAAAAAGATATTTTTAATACGATTATGTACTTGTAAAATCTGGGGAATAGAGAAATTGGTTGATAATTGGGAAAAAAAAGAGAAAAAAAAGTTTCTTCTTCTCTTCGTATAAAAAACGAATTGTTTTGA
This sequence comes from Ascarosepion bandense, assembly GCA_037127315.1. Lineage (NCBI taxonomy): Eukaryota > Metazoa > Mollusca > Cephalopoda > Sepiida > Sepiidae > Ascarosepion > Ascarosepion bandense. The sequence continues at coordinate 89,037 of JBBBDQ010000672.1, forward strand.
GCCAAGTGGAAGTTAGAAAAGATGGCCGTAGTCATAACAAAACGTCAGGATTTACTTGATGAGGTCAGGTAGGGTTAAATCCTCAAAAATTATTCCTGGGAACAGATTCTATAATCGAAAAACACATGATGTAATTGAACGAAAAAAGACAGAAAGACATTACGTCATGTGAGCTGATGATATTTCATTCATCGAGCCATGGCTCCCCGCAAATCGTGTGGGTGGAACATAATCTCATTGGCCAAAAGCTTTGAGTCGGTTAGAGCCCTCAAGTGGATTAGGGATGACTATAAAAATAGAGACTCAGAGAGAAAAATGAGTTGCTGAGAGAGGTTTTCAAGCGACAAAGATCAAACGTCCCCCCACACCACCGCCTCTCGTTAATCTGTTATTTGGCTGTCTCTGCAAAGTTTGATAAAGGCCCAAGAGACGTTTTTTTTATCTGTCGAATTGACAGTCTGCTTATTTTTCAAAATTGAAAGCTTTGACTACCTTTAACAAAACTTCGGAAGAACTTATTTTTATTTGAAGATTGAAAAGTTCTGATATTTTTAATGAAACTTAGAAAAGACTAAATTTTATTTGAAGATTGAATGCTCTGATATTTTTAAACAAATCCTCTTACCGTTGTAAAATTGAATTTAGACAATAGTATTTTCTGCTTTTGTAATTAATAATTATTTTATTATTATAAATATATTTATTATTATCTTTCGTAACTCATCCAGGTGTCTTCGAACTTATTCATTTATTTTTTATTTATTTATTTATTTATTTATTTTAGTGCCGTAATTATTTTATTTTAACCACAAGTGTACACAGTGTCCGGTTGGGATATGGTAGAAATACGGCTACCGGGTTTGCACAACATGACTTTCTGGGATCAAAGAACAGCGTGGGCAGTGAGTTCGTTGTTGTAATAGACGTCTTGAGGACTAGTTACTGTGACAAGACCGTCACAAGTAGCGGCCTGAAAGCGTCATCGTATCTAGTGCCGTTTCGACAACATCATCGCAGCAGGCTAAGTTCCTGTCCAGCGAACTAAACAAACGGGTAGACGAGTGTCACACCGGCGCCGGTTACACTAGTCAACAACCAAACTTGGGTTAAATAACAGGACGTATGGCACTTAACTGACATGTGCATTGTGGTGCAGTGGATATCGGCTCTGAACAAGAAATCGGAGAGCCTAGTTAGAATTCCAGTTAAATACGTTGCATTCACGTAAGCGCAAATACCTTTAGGTTAAGGTATAATCCCGTCAGTTCTCTCTCCAGATATAAGTTAAATTACAAGACACATGGGGTTCTATAGCCTTGGTTGGCAACCAGTCTACCACAGAAAGTAATGGCAGCCTACTACGGGAAAATCATCTGCCCAGTCAGTCATGTCTCTTTCGAGACATGATCGCCTAAGCTTGTATCACGTATGGCACCTGACTGAATATAACAGTTGGAAACATGATTAAGACTTTTACTGGGCATAAAGTGGGGGATCTGTTCTATATTGTTATGAAGTAATAAACGGATCCCCCACTAAATACGATTTAATAATATAATATATCTCTTCCCCCTCTAGCTATGAGTCAAAGAACAGGACAGACTGGGTTCTATTGACTTGGTCGGCAACCAGTCTACCGCAGAAAGCAATGGCATCTACTGCGGAATAATCTTCTACACAGTCAGTTATATCTCTTCGAGAAATGATCGCCTAAGTGTGTATCACGTAAGGCACTTAACTGACTGACATTCATAAAAAAATTCCATTGTATGGTGTTCCATTTATTTATTTCTGATTGGATAAAAAAAATTATGGTGACAATCTTTAAGGAAAGAATAATGGCAATCAACTGATTCGCAGATAAAATTCTGCTGATTAAGCAAGATACTGGACAGATAGTAATGTATATAAAGAATTTTTAGATATATATTGCATATAGAATTAATGCGTGTATTAATTATGTAGACTACGAAATAAACAAGAACACTTATTAACAGGCTTTTTTCATCCAGCTTCTAATTAGGAAGTTAATTAGATATTACTACTTGATGCTAACCATGGAATAATTTGAGATTACTTCCTAATTAATTGCCAATCAGAAATTCATTATAAAAACTCCCCTATTACTGATTAACTATTGCTTATTTAAACATTGCAGTATATAACCTCTGAAATCTAGCCGTTATGGCTACAATATCTCAAAGAAGGAAGTTCTGTATTGATCGAGATATCATCTGCGATATCTGCGGAAAGTTCACTTTTCATGATCAAAGACATAACATCAATGACTTTGTCAAGAAAGTGTATCTTGCCTAGGTTAATGTACTACTTGGAGATCAAGACAAAAGCCAGGCCCTTAATGTGTGACAAAACCTGTATAGAAAGTTTGCAATCATGGTCTCAAGGAATGAATGCTAAGCTCAAGTTTGGTGTGCAAACGGTTTAGGGAATACCAACAAACCATTTGTTGATTCTGCATTGTCAATGTAGAATCAACAAATAATTCCAATAAGAAATCTAATAAATACATTTTTTTAATCATTTCACCCCGAGCAAGGCGGAAACGCCACTGATGTGTAAAAAGATTAATTAGAAAAGAGTGAGGAGTACAAACTAGTTAGAAAGGAACAATAGAAAGCTGAGAAAACAGGTGCGATGACAGATACATAGGTGGAGAGACAGGGAAGGTTATACGGGGGTGGGGAGAGAGCTAGAGTCCAGTGGTTAGTAAATGAGTATTGACTTTGCATTTAAATTTCTGGAGGTTGTAGCCGTCAGGAAGGCAAGAATACGGGAGCGAGTTCCACAGGCGGGAAGTGCAAGAGAAGAAACTGCAGGAGTAGAATTGTCGTCTGCATTTGGCTAACCTGACTGTGAATGGTTGGGACCCAGTTGCCAGTCTGGTTGCACGAGTAAACACCTGTTGAGGAGGCATCAGTGACTTATGTTCGTCTGAGCAGAAGCCATGAAAGTATTTATAGAACAGACAAAGGGAGGCCACATTTTGACGATGGGGAATTGGCTGCAGTCGAGCCGCCAGATCAGTACCTATCACATTACAGTCTCTCCTTTGGAGCCTGTCAAGAACACTGAGGAGAAGGCAGGGGAACCTGACCATAAATGGCAGGAGTACTCCATGCACGGAAGGATGGTTGACTTGTATATATGCAGGATGGATTCAGGTGGAAAAAACATCCTGGATCGACATAGTGACCTAACATTCATAGCAGTAGATTTTGCTATGGATTCAATATAATGGTTCCATTTGAGGTCTGAGGAAAGGGTAAGGCCGAGGAGGCGTAGTGCATTACTCTCCGGGAGAATCGCTTAGTCCATGCTTATGGGAGGCAGGAGAGGTTGCCTGTAATGGTTGACAGACAACAGCTTGGTCTTAGATGAATTGAAGTTGACAAGCCACTTCTTGCCCCAGTTCACCACAGAGAGTAGATCCCGTTCAAGGTCAGCAGCGAGATTATGTCTGTCCGCCACGACAGGTTTCTTACTGGTGCGGGAGTATATTGTAGTGTCATCTGCGTAGATGCCTACTTGGGACTTGATCTCATCTGGGAGGTCGTTGATGAAAATAAGGAAAAGCGTCGGGCCCAGGATAGAGCCTTGTGGGACACCAGCATTCGTGCTGTAGGACGAAGAGGCACGCCCATTCAGAACGACCTTCAATGCCAAGTTGCACTGTGAGAAAATACATCTGTTTGTATTTACTGAGCTGCGAGAGATTGAGGTTGAATCCTTAAATTCGCCTACTTCTACAAAGATCATCAGACTGATAATTTTGAGCGATCGCATGCATATTGGGATAAAAATTCTTTGTTTAGTCAGCCAGAATTTAATGAACTGTTCAGAAATTGTATTTGCCAAATTGTTACAAAAGGAAAGACTGATGGAACCTGGTTCTGTTGTCTCATTTTATCGTAACCGAGATTCGGAAATACTTGGTCAACTTGTTTATTATAATGATGTTAAAGAACATCTCATTTTGGGGCTGCCTGCACATGATTCAAGTGAGTGGATAGTTTTTATTGACAGTAATAAATGAAACTTCAAATGTGTTTTACTTCATAATGGAAATAAGTATGGCTCAATCTTAATAGGACATTCTGTAAAAATGAAAGTAAGGTATGATAATATCAAGATTCTTCTGGAGAGGTCCGAATATCATGTTCATGAATGGGTAATTTGTGTAGATTTAAAAATATTGAATTAGTTTCTTATTCAACACCGTGTTTACACAAAGTACTCCCATTTGATTCATTGAATTCATTTTCTTTTATCGACGAAAACGATCAGAAAAATATTTTAAATCATCAGATGCAAATTATAATAAACCATGCTATTTTAGTCAACCTGAATTAAATAAAATGTTCAGAGATTTGTATTTGCCAAAAGAGTTTGCTGAATTGTTGGTTTCTAGTTTACAAGAGAAAAGACTGCTGAAACCTGATGCAGTTGCCTCCGTTTTATCGTAACAGAGATTCAGAACTTCGGAAATACTTGCAATTAAATATTTAACTTGTTTTTTCTAATGATGTTAAACGGTTTATCTCACTTTGGGACTGCCTGGAAACATGTTTTTGACTTTTTTTTACGAAAAGAAGCTTAAAATTTGTTTCATTTCATAATAGAATAATTATGACTCAATCCCAATATGACATTCTGTAATATGAATAAAGTGTTTGCTAGCATCACGTTCCTAACATACTATATTCGTGAATGGATAATTTCTGTAGGTTTGGAAATGGAGAATTTTCTTCTTAGTTATGAGGGTGATTACAAAAAGAATCCCTGTTTCTTGTCCTACTTGGATAATAGGGGCTACAATTAATCACTGGATAAATAATGAATGACCACTAAGAAACAGACTAATGCCTCATCATTAATGAGTCTCTGGTTGTTAGGAAAATATTGTCTTTCCTCCATTGCATATAAAAGTTGATGTAATGAAGCAATATTTCAAAGTGCTTGATCACAGAGGCACTTGCATGAGCAATATATGTTCAACTTTTCAAAGGAAAAATGCAGAAATATTTGATAGACTTCAAATAAGAACACTTCCCAGAGATCCACACTTTGTTGCAACAGTGAATATAGAAGTAGCTAGAGCTTGGAATGCAGTTTCTGATGTGTGCATAATTTCTTTGGAACAGGAAAGTTGACTATTATCAATATATCTAAACTTATTTATAAACGAAACTTTGTCTGTGTGTGTGTGTGTGTGTTTGTGTGTGTGTGTGTCCGTTACCTATAGATACCGAAACGGCGGAACCTGTTTTCTTGAAAATTTACACAGTTGTAATATAAGCGTCTGCGAGTGTTCTTGGCTAGGTTTTGTGTCGAGATACCCCTGATAAATATCGAAAATCGATAATCGAAAAAATTGGGTTATCGAAGAAGTGGTCTGATTTTAATCAAATTTGATACTCATAGACAAAGACATAAGAAACGATATTCAGAAGTTTCAAGGTTGCAGTTCTTACAATACTGCAGAAAATCGATAATATATATATATATATATATGTGTGTGTGTGTGTGTGTGTGTGTGTGTGTGTATAAATGGCAAGATGTTTGTGTGTGTGTGTGTGTGTTTACCTGCCTGTATGTCTGTATATTTTCAGGCCTTTTATTTTAGTTTTTGCTTCGGCTTTGACTCTAAGTAGGTAGAATTGTAGTTCTTAGTCTCAGCCATGATACCATTAACTCAGAGGACTTATTCAGTCTTTAAATTCAGTTTACGACAAAAAAAACTTATTTGATATCGATACCAGGAAATCAAAATTTGACTTACATCCATTTATTTTTCTTTCAGTCTACGGTTTCGCTTCAACTGGAAACAACTATTGCTTTTTAGTCTTTCGTGCCAACGTCCAAAGAGTCTGAGCTCCAGGACCATAGATTAGTTTTAAAGCTTTCATTACACCCGAGCAACGCCGGGCTACATAGCTAGTTACAAATAATCTACTATACAGTTTGTAAGAACTGAATGTAGAATGAGAATTAAGATACATTATTTACGCAGTAACTTGGACAAGTTTCTAGAGAACCTGGATGATGTGAATGTAGTGCAAGATGAACGCTTCCATCAAGCCATTAAAATAATGGAAGAACTACACTAATGGCCATAATTATTAGGCCACCCCATTGTTTTAAAAAATGATGTATTGCATACTATATTTTAGTGTTTATTGCCAAGTGAATAATTGTAAATGAAAATAGAATGTTTCTTTTGTTAATACTGCACAATAAGACGTGCATCAAATGAATTTATAAATATCTAATAATTACCTATACTGCAGTTTCATCAAGAAAACTTAGGGTGATTTGGACGAGTTCATCTTTGCTTCCTTGCCTTGTAAAATTTGCAAAGTAATAATAAAAAAAGAATCGTTCTATTTACATTTAGAATAATCCACTAAAATAGTCTAAAAACATAATTTCTTTTAAAACACTAGGGTTGCCCTATAATTATGGCCGGTAGTGCATATCAATGTAGATGGAACTCAAGCATGATGTGAGGTTACTGTTAGACCTTGATGAGAAATGTTCTGTACATAAAAATCATCAAAGAGGTGAAAATTCATGCCAGAGAGTAGCTGCTTGAATAAAAAGATTTTTGTACATATTTTCTAATCAGTCAGTTAAGTGCCATACGTGATCCACGCTTGGGCGATCATGTCTTGAAAAAAGACCTGGCTGACTGGGCAGAAGATTATCCAGCATTAGGTTGCAATTACTTTCTCCGGTAAATTGGTTGCCAGCAAAGGCTATAGAACCCAATCTGTCCTGTTATTTAACTCATAACTACAGGAAATATTCGGAATTATACCTTTTTCATTGGTATTTGCACCTAAGTGAATGCAAAGAATTCAACTGGATTTCGAAATCGGCTCCCCGATTTCTCGTTCCGAGCCGATATCTACTACACCACATTACTTATCATCATAATTAATTCTGACTTATTTTTGTGCATTACATATACTCTCGTAACTTTTTGCAAACAACTTAATTATATATTTATAATTATGAGTACAAACTACATATTCTGCAACTATGACAGTTTTTATGTCTCAAAATCGTTACGCAATAGAAAAAAATGATGTCAGATTTCGATTCACCCGCTTAAAATTACGTAAAAATGTGCCAGAAAAGTTGTGTTCACCAGAGTTATTTAAAGTCGAAATCCTCCATTTATGACAGAGAATTTAAGAGGCTTATGGACATATAACGTTGAAACAACTGTTTTTGTATGATCACCGATATTAAGTAACGTTAGGTCGGTGACCGTTACAGAATACTAAGTACTATAAGCTTGTATGTACAGCTGGTGTAATGGATAACGACTTTGAATTGGAAATGAAAATAGGCTTTTCGATTTTAAATTCCAATTCATTATCCATTTCGCCATGCGTTCCAATTCCAATCCGATTGGCTATCTATCTATCTATCTATATATATATATATATATATATATATATAACGCAATCTGTGAGTCGGTGTGTGGCTGTTCCCTATGGACACATACATTTTTAAGCTACGTCATTCAAACTTTCTAGGGACACATATCTACAGGTCGACACATACTTTTTGAGTTTAAGTTCAGCAAATTTTCCCTTTCGCATTTATTGGCCAATGGAGCGGATTGTTTACATTTGCTCCGTAAAATATCTAAGATCTAAGATGGTTGAATTACGTCACAGAAATCAAATCACGCGTGTCAAACGCGAATAAAATATTATTTTATTAAAACAAAAATGAGCCTTCATACTTAATTTTTATTCCGACGTTTAAAAGTTCATTTGCTCAACAAAAAATGTAAATATTTTCCCCGTAATTTTGAAACAAAAGAAATATTTTTAAAAGAAGTGTTTTTTCAAGCAAAAAAAATTGTAAAAACCAAAATTGCCCAGGGTTAATTTAATTATTTATGTTTTTTTTTTATCATATTTAATATTTCATACTTCAGAAATAAAATTAAAGAAAAAAAAAGTTTCCTACGCTAATATTTCATGCAGGAAATCAACCGTGTGTAATTCGTGTGGCATTAATGTAATTTTTTCCTCTAAGATTAAATGTTTACATTTTTAAATATTCTTCGAAAATTTCCGAACTGAGAGCGTAATATTTTTATATTTCTAATTTCAGTAAAACAAAATAAATATTTTTATTTTTATGTTAAATTTATTTAGTCAACAAAAAATGTAAATATTTTCCCCATAATTTTGAAAAAAAACAAACGCAGTGTTGTTTATAATGTCACACAAAACATCAAACCACGTTTACACAAAACAAAAGAAAATGGATTTTTTTTTCCTGCTACTAAAATGTTCTGAGTTGCACAGGCAACGCCGGGTTCTGATGCTAGTATTCACTTAAAAGCTAATATCCTTTTTAAAGATATGTATCTATTTCTTTTATACAAGCGATGGGTCTATTAGAAAGCCTGTAGTCAATAAATAATTATAATCTTAAAACAACTTTTTCGACCTAAAATAATTTGCAAAGGGTTGATAAGCCGTAAAATAAGCATCAGTCCTTATAGCATTTTTTTAATCATATCACCCCGAGCAAGGCGGTAACGCCACTGATGCGCAGGGGGCTACATAAGAGTGAAAAGATTGGAAAAGAGAAAGCCGGAAACCACATCCTAAACAGGGAAAAAGGGATGAGCCTCTTCATCTGTTTAATAGACGTGGGTGGAGTGTAAACCAGACGATAGTTTAGTCTATCTACTCCAACTGAAAAAAAAAAAAAAAGAAAAGAGTGAAAAGATTGGAAAAGAGAAAACCGGAAACCACATCCTAAACAGGGAATTGAAATAGCATACAATAGAGAGGCAGATCAGCTGGAAAGATGTATGGGAATGAAATACATCAAGGTTAAGTTTTTTGATCTATGCAACTTATGTGTTACTCTCACCCAGTTACCTGGTGAGATGGCACATATCAGAGGGCGCAAGTGCAGATATAGAATAGAAGGTACATTGAAGAACATACTATCAAATTGTCAGAACGGAATCCTACTTCGGTATTTCTGCTCAACTTTATCAGTCTGTCTTACCTTCTTGGTATGTTGATTTGCGATTATTTAGACAATTACTCAGTTTAAAGTTGCGCAGTTTGATGCAGTCAATATCGGCCTCGGAACATGAAATAGGTGAGAAGCGTTCGAATTCTAGTTGAAACCGTTTCACTCACTTGCGCGCCAATACCCTTGTGGAAGGTATTAATCCATTACTTCTCGCTCTAGCTATGGGTCATATTGCAGGATAGATTTGATTCTAAAACTTGGCTGGCAACAAGTTTACCTCAGTAATTAATGGCAACCTACTGCAGGAAAATTCTGTCCAGTCAGTCATGTCTTTTTTGGGACATGATCGCCGAAGCGTGTATTACGTATGGCACTTTAACTGATTGACTCTGTTTAAAAAATACACCCATTATGTGCTCGTTAGCATAAAAAAGATAACGCTATAAATAATTTAGTTACAATTTAAATTTTAAGGTGATAGAATCTTCTGAAACGGTGTTTGTAAGTTCTTCAAATATTCTAATAGTTTTTCAACATTTCAAAGGTCCAAGAATTGTTTCTTTCAGAATTCAACTGGTTTTAATGATTTTATTTATTCTCTAATTTACTTTTAGAAATAAAAAATACAATAAAATATTTCCTGTTGAAATTTGAATAATTAGAAATCGAGTCAATGATTCTTCTTTAATAAATTCACGCTTGGCCATTTCTAAAAGCATTAACTATTATTTCCTTGAAAATCTGGCAATCTGAAAAAGACAGAGAAGAATAAACACCTATTAAGCATTTTACAGGTATGAATTGTAAGTCAGCTGACCAGAAGTCTAGGATTTGCTTCACCATTACACGCTGAGTAAAGCGATATATGCAAGAAGAAAAGAGAGAGGATAATACAGAAAACGATTAACATTGTATTTCAATTTTTGAAGTTCATTGTTGACAGGAAAATCAAAATCTGTGATTCTTTCAATGTGTTGCTTTGTTCCATTTTTTATCATTCTATATGAACCTACTATTACTGGCGCTATTCTTGTTTTTTAATTTCCACATTATATCTAATTCATTTTCAGGTTTTACGAATTCTTTGGTTGCTATATTACAATCCGCTGGGCAAGCCGTGTCAATCAACAGGCAAGTTTTTCTTTCTGATTTTTAACGATAATGTCCGGCCTAATTGCTTCAATTTTTCTGTCTTTGTAGATGGTGTAATCCCATAGATTGGTGACATATTCTATTTTTATAACCGGTGCTGGGTGATGTGCATACCAGTGTTTGTTTACATACTTTCCATAGTGTTTGACCATTGTCCAATGTAAATATTATTATTATTATTATTATTATAATAGCAATAAATTTGCTGATGAGACCAAATTTCTTCGTGTCTTCTTGCAGTTTCACCTGTTATCATTCTTGATATACATTTATCGTCCCGATTAACTGAGCCGGGCATCCAATCTCCAGTTCATCCAAACTTGATTATGGAGGTATAGTGTAAGTGTTCAAGTAAATTCAGGGTTTTATTAAAACACATATTCCGCAACTTTTTCATTTTCTTATATTTTATTTTCTTCTCCAGCGTGTTGTCTATTAACCCTGTATAACTAACCATCAATTAAAGTGACACCACTACTATCAAAAAATATCAAATATAAATCTTTATTTGAAATATGTTACATGCAGGCACTTCAAACTTTGTACTTTGAGTTAATATTAATAGGAACTGAAAAATTATTTAGGTAAGAAAATCAGGTACTGAAAATTTAATTAAATTTTAATTAAACTGGCGTCATTTGCGCTGGGTACTCATGGTTAGTGTTCTCGGGTTAAGACAGCGCCATCTACTTCGTGCAGACTTTTGGATAGACGATCGATACAGATATTAAATGTTAGCTATTTTTAAAATTTGTTTTCACTTTTTAAGTAGAGCTACACATTTCTGGTCATAACTTTTATTTACAGGGTCGAACAGAAAGCATTTGCACATTTTCCAATGAATTCCTTGAGGTTTCTACGTTTGTGTTTCTTTGTTTCAGTTTATTTAGAAAAATGATTTATGTTCACGTTTTTTCATTGCACTTACGTCTAATACAAGTTTTCATTAATATGCATCCTAGTGCTGATTGACTTCCCTAAATTTTAAAATCGGTCTCAGTGGCAAAAAATATTCAAACACCGTAGGTGATATTGATTTCTTCTCGATCTCCGACTATACTGGATTTATCAAAAATTATTGATGCATATTATAGAGTGGTTGACAATGCTGCAGTTTTAATTATCTGTTTGCTTAGTGACGCATAAACCATTCTTGTAAACCGAGAAAAACAATGAAGTTGGCACAAGATATTAGTGGGGCAGTCAAGTGAGAGAAAGCCTAAAATATCGCAGCATTCTCGTTAGTATTCTCACTAACGTTACTAGTTCTAGAGATTAACAGATCCTCCCCTCTATATGCAATAACACTTCACGAAATGGCTTTTATTGCTGTCTGCAGCGTTCCTTCTTATTAATATCAGAAATAGTTAAGATTCCTGCTCATAAAGCCATTTACCCATTTGCTCAAAGTTTTAATGTACGCTTACCGTTGAGAATTGTTTTTGTCTCTCTTGTCACATACAACACGCCTTCCTTTCATCCTTGTTCTTCAATTCCATTTCTCTTTCTGATTAGTAGTACCCTCTTCATATATATATATATATATATATATATATATATATATATATATATAAGGTCGGTGCAAAATTTTTTTGCCAGTTTGTAAAAGGGGTATAATCCTTGTTCTTCAATTTCATTTCTCTTTCTGATTAGTAGGGCCCTCTTTATATATATATATATATATAAGGTCGGTGCAAAAATTTTTGCCAGTTTGTAAAAGGGGTATAATCTTTGTTCTTCAATTTCATTTCTCTTTCTGATTAGTAGGACCCTTTTATATATATATATATATATATATATAAGGTCAGTGCAAAAATTTTTGCCAACTTGTAAAAGGGGTATTTTAAATCATTGTAATAATGGATGAGCGTTGTGGTGCAGTGGATATCGGATCGGAACGAGAAATCGGGGAGCTGAGTTCCAATTCAAGTTGAATTCATTGCATTCACTTACGCGCAAATACCCTTGGGAAAGGTATTAACCCGTCTCTTTCTTCCAGTTATGGGTTAAATAACAGGACAAATTGCGTTCTATAGCCTTGGCTGGCAATCAGTATACCGCTGAAAGCAATGGCAACCTAGTGCGGGATAATCTTCTGCCCAGTCAGTCATGTCTCTTTCGAGACATGATTGACCAAATCGTGTTTCACATATGGCACTTAACTGACTGAATTTATTCTATGCATATTGTTATTACCTAAACTTATCAGCATGCTTAATTTATAACTTTTTCTTTCAAATTATTAAAGCATCATTCATATTTTTGTGCAATATTCTCACGCATGATCTTTCCATCAAAAGAACACATTAGGCATACTTTACTCTATCTCTCTAACAATATATATATATATACCAGTTCGGCGTAAAATGTTTTGCCGGTTTGTAAAAGCGGCAATTTAAACCACTGTAATTTATTTTATGCATATTGTGATTACTTAAACATATCACCATGATTAATTTATAAATTTTCTTTCAAATTTTTAAAGCATCATTCATATTTTCTGCAATATTCTCACCTATGTTCTCCAGAGAACCTGCGACAATGTGTTTCTTGTTGTGAATCTTTGCTTTTACAACATTTTCAGACACCGTTTTGGGGTAGGCTTGTTACAAATCTTGTCCCATCCTGCATATTCTCCTGACCTAGCTCCTTTGGATTATCACTTATTTCGAGGATTACAAAACTATTTAGATGGCCTTAGGTTAACAGCACGAGAGAAGATTGCACATGAGTCAGATTCATATTTCACATCAAAACCTAAAGAATTTTAGAGCCATTTATAAGCTCGTTGGCAGATGGAATCAAGTTATAGAGAGTAAAGTTCTTTATTGTAATGAATGAAGACTTTCAAAAACACACAGTTTTTCATTTGAAGGATAAAATTTTAAATCGGTAGAAACTTTTGAACCGACTTTATAGTTACTTTTCTTCCTAAGCTTCATGGAATGGTTTCATGCACTTCTACCGATATTATGGACATTCTAGAGTCAAACATCTTGCAAATTGAAAGTTTTTATTCATTTATGATGTAATTCTAAATTATCCCGATGATTCTGTTGATTATGGAACCGTGATCCAATTTCTGTCTCATGTTTTAGCGATCATCGCTTTCGAAAACATTATTTATTACGTTTTATTCTATAATTGTGATTAAATTAAAAGAAAATTCCAAGGATAGGTTATTATTTCTTTCACTACTTAGTAACAATTATAAAATATGTTGCTGGAAAATAGCCGTTATCACCGGATTAAGTAGAGGGAACAATATACAATGTATTTAGACACCATCTTAATTGAATACATTTTTGTCTTTTGTTATTCGCGACTTGATATTCTTAACCGATAATTAATATTTTTACAAAAAATAAATCAGGTCGTAGTGTTTATTGTATGAATACACCGTACATAATATCGAATGCAAAATGTCAATCATAACTATATAAGTCTTATGATGATGGTGAAAATATAACTTGCCAACTTTTTCTGAAGCCTAAAGCATATCGGTTTAATTACTAACCCGTTCATTTTTAGATTGTTGTTCGAGAAATGGAAGTGAAAGAATGCATAAATTGATTATTCAAGGAATTAACGTTTGCTAGCAACGCGTTTATACATCAGCAAATATCTTAACAGCGTTCAATTGAATGACTTAACACGTGAATTACCGCAAGATTAGGGCCCATGGAGTGAGTTGTAATCGGTGCAGAACGCACATCTTAGAAATAATTAAATGTATTTCGAAATATTGCAGACAGCACTGGAAGATTTACTTTGCAATGTGTAGTCTTTTTGCAAAACACAAATTGCATTCTCGTCATTGAAATCATTCGATTACATTTTTTTCTTTCTGTTTGTGCTCGCTGTTATGCACATACACACACAAACATTCACACATATATATTATATATTTCGTATTCTGAAATATATCCACATATATTCATATATCTGTATGGTTGCGTGTGACTATTAATATTATTTAACATGCTTGCTTATGAATATCGATTTGTATATATGTAGGTCCCGCTTTTGCGTCGCTATATTGAGTATTTCTATTACAATAAGAATACAGATTTACAGATGTATACAAATATTATATACATATATATATATATATATATATATATATATATATATGTATGTATATGTATATTACATATATTAATATAGATACGACGAATATATACATAAATATGTGTGTGTATATATATAGAGAGAGATATATGGATATAGATGTAATTATATGGATATAAGAATAGAAAAGAATCTTTAAAAATCCAAATGTTTTTTCCATCGAGACAAACATGTTTTCAGTGAGAAAATATATATTTACATGTTTGTATATATTGATACAGATACGATGAACATGCATAAATACTTCTATAAAATGAGAAACAGCAGGTAAGAGAAATAACATAAGAAATATTACTTAGTGTCTGCTTCGTAATGTGCTGTCATTGACAAGAGATATTGTAATACTGACTGAATTTTATATTTAATCTTTATCGTATATCAGCCAGGAATAAGCGTGGTTTAAATGGCATTTTTACTAAAAACTAAAAAAAAAAATATGGTTCCGTCCCAGCCTTATCAATTTTATTTCTGGGAGTAAGAGATATGTAAAATAAAAGAATATTAATGATAGAAAAAAATGCAAGAACAAATAGAATTCAATAACATCCAAACCCAGCGAGTAATCCCTCTCTTGACAGAGGGAATACTTGTGGGATTTGATGTACAAAGACTCTAGAACATTTAAATGATATAAAAAATGGGACCATGATAAAATAAAGAAACGGTACGCACTCAATAAAAAACACAATTCCTGTTATTGTAGCAAGCTTTCCCTGTGTAAACGGTCTCTACTCCATCAGCCATTGGCGCATAGAATTGGGCAGGAAAAAATTTATATATACACACGCTAATCACCAGAAGAACTCAATTTATTGCTGAAAAGTAACGCGAATATATATATATATATATATATATATATATATCATAAGTGAGATTTCACGTAGATTAAATTCCACTGTTTAAGTAGTTACTTTTATAAAGTGTGCTCTATACAGAGTAGAGTTTAATATTGTAATTAATATGTACATATATATATATATATATATATATATATATATATATGTGTGTGTGTGTGTGTGTGAATGTGTGTGTATGTGTGTGTGTGTGTGTGTGTGTGTGTGTGTGTGATGATAAGATAAACAACAATTATGAATACTTGTCGGACGGATTTTAATCTTAATTGGTTCTTTAACGCATACTTACACACACACACAAATTTGTATATATATATACACACATATATATATATATATATATATATATATATATATATTAGTCTTCCGCATGCAAGCTTGTTTCGCTGCATCACAGCTCATCAGTGTGTTGACACACCCACGTGCTTCTGGCCGGGATCGAAACGCGACTGATTTGGTGTCAGTCGGAATCGCTATAACCCATAGACGCATGGAATCAGAGTAGGGAAATTTTAACGTGTTGTACATAATTAGTGTATACACACGCCAGTCACCGAAAGAACTCAATTCATTCCCGAAGCATATATATATATATATATATATATATATATATATATGCGAGAAATTATGTGAAAAATAAAAAAAATTACGGGATTACATCGTAATGAATTTGTTATTTTGGTACGATTACAAATGGGTGCGAGAGACGGGTGCTAAGAATTTTAAAGTAGTTTTATCATTGAGTCAAAGACATTTCGAGTTTTTTTTTTCTCTTCGTAATTTGTGTAAGTAGCTATTCCATACTGCGAAATTAAATTATTTGTCAGGAATAGTGAAATGTCGTAAGTGCCAAGGTGCAAATTTATGGTGAATAACCTTTCGATTAAAGTACTCAGTTGATATTTACGCCGTAGAGAAATATTTTCTCCATTGATCAGAGAAGCATTTTTATGTAAAAATTGTGGCCAGTCTCGTTACCAAGGTCAGCCAACATACTTCGTCTCATTTTAGTAATATAACTGCTAAAATGAGATTTCGGTGTTATTTTTATTTTTGCGTAAATATAGGACAATTTATGCATCGCATATTATAAAAAAAGTAAATTACTGAAAATTAATTGAAACTCACCTGAAGCGAGCTGAATGTGGAATGCTCCTCATGCCAATAACATTTTCACCGAACTTCTCTGCGGCATATCATTTCATTTAATTTATTGTGTTCCTCTCGAATTTATGTTTAAACTGGGGTCATCAGGAGAGAATGTGCACCGTTTCGGGGCCTTCCTCTCAACGGTTTCACTTGCACACCAGCCACACCCTCTCACTAATGTGAGGCACCATTATAACGATATACAAGTGTGTCGTAGATGTGCAAACTGAAATGTCTAACGGCGAAATGTGATTTACGAACGATTTCGAAAAACAGCAAACCTTGCGTTCTGAGAATGAAACGTGAACCTCATTACGCATTCACGATCAGTCATGATATTTCAGTTTGGGCTTTGTGAATTGTCATCATTGGCTTCGTCTTTGCCTTCATTATATATCGGATGCCAACATCATATCTTGTCGATCTTTTTTTTTCTCGACGCTAGAGATACTTTATGGCGGAACATTTTAATTTCTTACAACTTCTACATATCAAGTTTATACAATGGTGCATTAAATCATAGGTAAAGAATAATACGCTGAAAATGTCTTTCGCTTGAAATCTGAAATGTTGATCGTGTAACGTAATTATAATTTTATCACGGATCGGCCAACCAAGGCTGAATTATAGGAAACTGTGTTTAGAATTTGTTTAATCATTTCACCCCAAACAAGGTGATATATGCCAACCAAAAAAAGAAAGTTTATAAGGAAAATGAATGAAATCCTATCTAATTTGCTTTTAACAAATAAAATACCAAAAATATTTTTATTGGAATTTCAATAACCTGGAATCCATTCAAAGACCCTTATTTTAATTAATTCAGAACTTGACCATTTCTTACAGCATCTATATATATAAAAGGAAAGATGTTTGTGTGCGTGTCTGTCTGCCTGTATGTATGTTCTTTATACAAATGCACAATTTTATGCGATTCTCACCAAACTTCAAACATATATTCTTCATGGTTCTGCTCAGGTCATGGGCTTCTTATTTTTCCGATTTGCCCCCGATATCCGATTACGTCTGATCAAGATCAGGATTTCAGCCTTTTTATCGTGAATCTTGCTGCAGAATTTACTCTAACTTGGTAAAATTATAGTTTTTAGTCTGAAACATTTGTAGATCTCAGACGACTCTTTTCACCGATATCAGAATTCGATATTCTATTGAATCTGATCAAAAACCGATATTTAGCCACCAATATTGGTCATTTTCTCTAATTATACTTCCGATGGGTATGATAACTTTTCATTGACTTACTTAGGTTAGTTTATCCTTGGATTACTTATTTGACTCTGATATTGAAAATCAATACCTCGATATTATATCGGGTCTGATCTAAATCAGGTTTTCAGCTCTTTATTTTTTTTTTTGTTTGGTTTTTGCTTCGGGTTTTGCTCTACGTAGGTATAATTGTAGTTCTTAGTCTCAGTCATGATACCATTTACTCAGAGGACTTATTTAGCCTTCAATATTTAGTTTGTGACGGAAAACATATTTGACATCGGTACCGGAAATCAAACTTTTACTTACATCCATTCATTTAGTAAGTTCTACGGCTTCGAGATCATCGTTTCAACAACCTACGTTTTTCGTGCCAACGTCCAAAGAGTCTGAGCTCAAGGACCATGGATTAGTTTTAAAGCTTTCACTACAGCCGAGCAACACCGGGTTATACTGCTAGTTAACTATTAATTCCTTGAAGATTTGGCAATTTGCAAATCAATCCGACATTATTCTGAAGAAGCTACTGTAGCCTAGTATGAAACTCTCAAATCTAGGCGTCAAGTCAGGAACTAACCAACGTCTAAGGACACATTGCCAAGTGTATATAGACATGGAATAAGTTCCTGACTTGACTCTTAGAGTTGTGAGTTCAATACTGGGCTACAGCAGTGGTGAACAAATAACTTGCAGCATTATAGGGAGATAACTCATGATTTCTAGTCGAGGTTTCGCGCAAGGAATGGAGTTCATATATCCCAGTGATCGTAATAAAGGGTTTGGTTCGAAATTCCTAGCACGTGAAGAAGGCCGGAGCGTATAACGGCCGAAACGTCATACAAATGGCAACAAAGATGAAGACAATAGCCCGAATAATTTAAATACTATAAATGCTACCTCTTCGTTCTTTGTGTTTAATAGAATTTGAAAGATGTCATCTGTTTTAACCTTCTCGAATATGTAAGGACCTACAATGCAGGCATTTATTAACAGTAACTGGAGCGGGCAAACTAAGCATTACATCGAAAGTTTTCTGCAGACATAATGTTTAAATATCATCTAGCTTATGGAATAGTAGATTCTTAAAGAATAGCAAATTTAAAATGTCACTCGCCTGAAAGTTCGCTATGTTTATCCTGTTAATAAATTATTAGTTCACTCCAGCTTGGTTTATCTTATATAGTAGAAATATTAGATTGGCCACATTATGAAATCACGTATTTAATAACTATTTTGATTCCATATTTCACTGTATATTTCATCGGAGAATCTATAATATGATCGATACCGACTTGGTAGACTGGCTGCAGTTACACTCTCACCGGCGTGACGTGGCTTCCTCGTGTCTCTTCTATAAATACATTCACGGATTCTGCTCCGATGAACTTAGATCACTGGTGCCCCCTAGGTACGAATTAGCAACTAGATTAGCAACTAAGTCCCACCCTTTTACAGTAAAACCCATAAAATGTAACCTCAATATCTACTCCAACAGCTTCTTTTCTCGCACTTCCCGCTTGTGGAATTCCATTCCACATGTTTGCTTCCCCGACAGCTACAATCTCCAATAGTTTAAATGTAAGGTTAATAGATACCTCCTAACACACTAACTCGCATCTATTCTCTCAAACACGCTCACCATCTAACCAACCCTCATCCTCGGTATCCCTACCAGTCTATCACCCTCCTTCTGACATTCCCTATATCTAACCACTCTTTCTCATCAATTTCCCCTATGTAAACCCTTGCGCAATAGTGGCAGTGGAATGCCTTACTAGGCGTGAAATAATACAAAAATTGCTTATTGATGTATTTATATTTTTTATGTTGTTTAACTGTTATTACTGATGAAGTTACAGTTGCTTAGAAACGAGCCAAAATAAAAAAATGTATCTGGCAATATATTTCCACGATTTTCGAAGTTACACATAATTAATATCAGATGTGAAATTCAAAGAAACACTGACCTTTTTTATAATCAGTTCACCCAAAGCAAGGCAGAACTGCCACGGGTTCGCAGGGGTTACAGTGAGAGAAAATAGATGGGAACCAAGTAGATAGAAGACGGTAATTAACGTTGCGTTTAAACTTTTGGAGATTGTAACTATCACGGAGAGAACAAGTGGATGTGAGTTCCACAAACGGGAAGAGCGAGTAAATAAACTGTTAAAGTCGAAGAAGGGCTACATTTAACTATTTCGACCGTAAAAGGGTGGGAATTTGATGCCAATCTAGTAACACAAATAAATACATATGGTCGAGAAACCTGCGAAAAAACAGTCAGAACAGTCGCCATGAAAAGACGAAGAAAGTGAAGCCGGATCACGCCGGTGCGAAAGTGAATGAAGGCAAGCTGCTAAGTCAGAATCCATTATATCCTCCTTTGGATTTTGTCAAAACTTCTAGATTCTATAATGAAACGTTTATAAAGAAAAGGATTCAATTAATTTTTTAAAAAAAATTCAATTATAATTTTAAAAGTTCTCATTGTCGTGACGGTAAAAAAATAAACTTAGCAGACATCTAGAATATGTACTCAATGTACGGAAATTGGATTTAGATGACATTTATTCGTGAATCTTGGAAACTACTGTATTCTTCCGTTTCAATAGCATCTAATAAAGCCTTCCAAAATTAACTTAATAGTCAATTGTTCTCCGTCAATAAAACTGTCCCTTTTCAGCGTAATTCAAAACTGTGTTGAGTTTAAACAAAAAATTAGATTTCCTCATTAAGTCATTGTTTTTGTAATTCATCTTAATTTAGATTTACGTTACATTTTTTTTTTTTGCTTTATTGTCGTCTATTGAAATCGTCTAAGAAAATGCGTTTAATCTAATCTTAGTTCCATAAGTTCCTAAATGTGTGTCTGGATGTAATCTTAAAACCATTGGATTAACGGTTTACCAATTTTAACCTGTTTGTTAGAGTTGCTACGCACTGACACATTAAAATGAAATGACACATTGTTCTGGCAGTAAAAATTAATCAACAATTGCAGTATATATATATATATATATATATATATATATATATATATATATAAACTTATTTATAAATGGAACTTTGTCTGTGTGTGTGTCTGTGTGTGTATATCCGTTACCTATAAACTCCGAAATGGCTAAACCGATTTTCTTGAAAATGTACACAGTTGTACTATAAGCGTCTGATCTTAGCTAGGTTTTGTATGTAGGTACCCCCGATAAATATCGAAAATCGATAATAAAAAAAATCGGGTTACAGAAGGAGTGGTCCGATTTTAATCAAATTTGATACACTCGTAGACAAAGACATAAGAAACGATATTCAGAAGTTTCAAGCTTGCAGTTCTTACAATAGTGCAGAACATCGATAATATATATATATATATATATATATATATATATATATATAAAAGTTTTCATTACAACCGAGCAACGCCGGGCTATACTGCTAGTATATATATATATATATGAAGGAAAAACTTGAAGCAGCTGAAATCTGGTTCTACAGAAGGATGCTGCAGATATCATGGACCGAGCCTATGAGCAATGATGAGGTACTGGAAAGGATGGAAGCGAAAAGGAAATTAATAGTGAGCATCAGGAAGAGACAGCTAAAGTTCCTGGGCCATGCAATGAGGAACGAGGTCTTGAAGAACCTGATACTAGCAGGCCAGATAGAGGGGAAAAGAGACAGAAAGAAGCAGCAGATAACTTATTTGAAGGACCTGATCAGGTAAATGACGGAACGAGTGTTGCACTGTGCAACAGGAGAAAGCTTGCTAAGAGCCGCCAAGAATAGAAAGATATGGAAAGACATGATTGCCTACGTCCTGAAAGGTTAAGGTACATAAAAAAGAAGGCTTTATACAAGTGCTTTCTTTTCTGGACACAATGTTAAAAAAATGTCTAAAATTTTGGCATATCTGAATGCTTTCGGTTATTGTTTAAGCCATTATCAAGGACAATTATTATTCGTGTACTTTTAATTGAATATCGTTTTTATTTATGTTTCTAAAGTTAAATGAATGATTTGTTTGCAAAAACAGTCAGCCTATTCTTGAAAAATATCTTTTTTTTGCCCTAAATTAAATCGCCAGAGTGATCGTTGTGGAATTGTTCGTGAATTAAAGGAGATTAACCTAAGCCCAGTTTTGAAAATTATAGATGGCGCACGGGCACCTAGTAGTGTTGAAGATGAACGTTTAAAAGAAAAGTTAAAGTAATAAAATACAATAATCAAAGACTGTAACGGATAAGAAATTAATTAATTCAACCTTCTTCTTTCCCTTTTTACAAAAATTCACAATGACGTGTGAAGTCCTGGTTTTCCCAAACAGAAAAGGGATTGATAATCTGCTTAACGAGAAAGTGGAAACCAGATTTCGCAAGTATGTGTTAAAATGATTTTTGACATATAGGAGCAACTTGTAAGACTTGGGGAAATTCAAAAGGACATATAAATGTCTTCACAGCGTCAGTAAAGAGACAGATGGGAGCCAAGAGACGAAAGAACTAAAATGAAACGTCAACTCCAAATCGACCCAGAGATAAGGTCAGGTCGCACTTTGTTCTTTTTTCCTTGTTTCTTTTAACAAATACTAATACGAACATTTTGTACGAACGCTACCCTTAAATTGTTAACAATGTTTCTAATTGCACATTAACTTCTACAACTTATGTTATTACTCCTTTTAATAAATTTTTATTTTAAAATGCAAAATGTATATTTTATTATTCCACTCTTCTACACTATTCCACACTATTTCCGACAAACAACCTTCTAATGAAAACCGTGTGATAATAATTCTTCATAAAACTTGTAAATTGTTGCGAGTTTGGTTAAGTCTGAAACAAGGCCGAATCAAAGAAAAATTAACCAGCTATATACGCTTCAAGCCAAATATTGAATCAAGAAAATGAATTACAGTTAAAATGTAGACAAAAATACAAGTCTCCATGAGGAACCACGAGTTGAATCCATAGCAAAATCTACTGCTAAGAAGGTTGGGTCACTATGTCGAACCAGGATGTTTTTCCGCCTGAATCCACCCTGCTTATATACAAGTCAACCATCCGTCCGTGCATGGAGTACTGCTGCCATTTATGGTCAGGCGCCGCTGCCGTTCTCCTCAGTGTTCTCGACAGGCTCTAAAGGAGAGTCTGTAATGTGATAGCCACTTCCCCACCGTCGAAATGTGGCCTACCTTTGTTCTATAAATATTTAATGGCTTCTACTCGGACGAACTTAAGTCACTGGTGCCTTCTCAACAGGTGTTTACTCGTGCAACCAGACTGGCAACTGGATCCCACCCATTCACAGTCAGGTTAGCCAAATCCAGGTAATTTTACTCCTGCATCTTCTTCTCTCGCACTTCCCGCCTGTGGAACTCGTTCCCATATTCTTGCTTTCCTGATGGCTACAACCTTCAGAAATTTAAATGCAATGTCAATACTTATCTATTAACCACTGGATTCTAGCTCTCTCCCCACGCCCGTATAACCTTCCCTTTCTCTCCACCTATGTATCTGTCATCGCACCTGCTTTCTCAGCTTTCTATTGTTCCTTTCTAACTAGTTTGTACTCCTCACACTTTTCTAATTAATCTTTTTACAGTTATGTAGCCCCCCGCTCATCAGTGGCATTTCTGCCTTGCTCGGGGTGAAATGATTAAGAAAAAATAAATACAGGTTTAACTGAATTAGCTGCAATATTTTTATATATTCACTCCCTTTTAATTCTTCTAATGCCAAAAATATAACTAATAACCTCTATACTCATGGCGTTTATATTTTATAAACACCCCCCTCTCCATAACTGTCTTTCCTTTTATCTATTACTTCTTTTTATTTTAGTTGTAATGTTATTCTTAAACCAGTTTTTTTATTTTATTTTAATTTATAGTAATTTTGATTCTTCATATAAACAAACCTTAAATTCATGATGTTAATATTCGTATTTTACGTTTATACAACTTCTTCCCTTTAAAACAAAATGTTCCACCACTCTCTGACTCTTGTCTCGTGCCTTTTGTCTGATTAAATTTGTATTTCCGATACGAACTCAGTCAACAACCGGAATTGATAAGACATATGCCTGACATCTTTGCCTGTCGAAATAGACTATTCTCCAGATGAGGAGATCCGAAATTTTCTGTTTGATATATGTGCACACCAACTAGCAACTAGATGAAAATATCCTAAAAGAACTCATAAACACTAATATCTCTCCGACAGACCCCAACAAAAGAATTAAATTTATCATATATTACGCTAAATCCAGAACATCCAACTCAGTCGTCCGCAACGACTCCTCCCCCACCGTTAGCGATTTGCAAAAAAACAATGTAGTGTATAAATTCAAATGCCCCTTTCGAGAATGTATCTCTAACAAACTAAATAATACCTATACCGGACATACTACTAACTCGCTTACATTGCACTGAAATGAAAATTCTAACATATTCCGACATTTAAAACAAGACGGCTATCAACACACACTTCTTAGGAAAACACTTGTTGAAAATACGCATATACTTAGACAAGAAAATAATAAACGAAAACTTAAAATTCTAGAAGCTATCTACATCAAACAGTAACATAAATTTCGACAACTCCACTAAGATACTTCAACGCCTATAATCGACGGGAGAGGTCATAGTTACTATACTTACTCCCTACACCATAGTAGTAGCAGTTCCCAGAGTAATCCCCTATATTCTCAATTGACCAAAAACCCACTACCACCATTCCTTTTTGGCCTGCAACCACGTGCGACACAAAAAAATGGACCTATTTAATTTTCTCTGTATAACTCCACTCTGTTAATAATTTAAATGTTCTATGTTCACTGAATATTAAATGGTCATCCTTTGATAATGGCTTATGTCAGCCGAAATCTCAGACCTGATAAAAAATCAACAATTATTGCGATTTCTTGTCGTCTTTCCATGACAGCACTATCAAGCTAATCAGATCATACGAAACGACCTTACGCAAAATAAATAGACAGAACTTGTCTATATTATTCAATGAAACCTGTATTACTGAAAAAATGCTGCCAAAATACACACAATATATATATATATATATATATATATATATATATATGTGTGTGTGTGTGTGTGTTTATATATATATATATATATATATATTGGTAGTCATACGTATTCACAATGTCAAATTAAATACAATACTGTGTATATATGAGGACTTAATATCTACACAATAACTTCTAATTTTGAAATTACCAAACGTTACAAGTAGATATGGATTACATCCGTTTTCAGCATTTATACACAGGTGAACACACAAAGGCACATACAAGTGTGTGTATGTGTGTGTGCTGCGTGTGTATTGTAAATGAGCCTGAAATGCCTGAAACAATGAACCAACAAATTATTTGAGACACTCACACTGAAAACATGAACTTCTTTCAAATAAATCGCCCAATATCCAATAATAGATGAATAATTGTTATTCAAATGTATTTGAAATTTAATTTATTTAACTTATATGTGTGTATAGATGTAAGTACGTATCTTGATGCATTAATATATGTAACTACATAGTCATGTATGTGCGCGTTTGTGTTCTTTTATTCTAATGTTTAAACCGAATTAAACATCACACACACACACACACACACACACACACACACACACACACACACATATATATATATATATATATACACTGTTTTTTAGATTTTTCTATAAATTTATACATTTGCAACCAAACACTTTCTTATTTCATCGTAGATTTGTTTTACTCTTCTGCTAAATAAATAAGTGATCGCCTGTAGGCAATATGGTTCTTTGCATTCATTTGCTAAAACTTAGCAAAACTTCCACAAAATAAAATTCTCAGACTTCTGAATCCTATTGTTTTTCTTTCCGATAATATATCCGTTTATATATATATATATATATATATATATATATATATATATACCTTTTATTCGTATGCAGATATTCACCGTGCACGTACGTTGTTCTTATTCAAAATGATTTCCATTAGTCTGACACAAGGCATAAATAATAGCGTACCGAACTCTTTCTTTTGGTTGTTTTTTTTATCCTTTCACCTCAAGCAAGGCAGTAGCGCCACTGATGCGCAGGGGGATACATAAGAGTAAAGGTTTAGACAGGAGGAGAGTGAAGAGAAAGACGAACCAGTTACAGGGGATTTCAGAAAAATGACAAGAGAAGGATGGAAAAATAGGTCTGAGGACAGTTGCGAAGGTAGAATGAAAGGAAAAGAACAAGATATACGGGGTGATGTGGAAAGAACTGGAGTCAAGTGAATAAGAGATGGGTATTGACATTGCATTTAAATTCCTGGAGGTTGTAGCAATCAGGAAAGTAAGTATATGGAAGGGAGTTGCACAGGCAAGAATTGCGAGAAAAAAATCTGGTGGAGTAGGATTGTCGGTAGCATTTGGTAGTTCTAACTGTAAATGGGTGGGACCGTGTTGCTAGTCGGATCGCACGAGTAAATTCATGTGGCAGGGGCAGCAGTGACTTAAATTCGTCGAAGTAGAGGCCATGGAAATATTTGTAGAATAGACAGAGAGAAGCCACATCCCATTGGTGGGGAAGAGGCTGGAGCTGCCAAGTTGGGGCCTATCACACTACAGATTATCCTTTGGAGCCTGTCGAGAACACTGAAATGAACAGCAGGGGCGCCTGATGAAATTCATTGTTTCCGTATTAAGCAAAGGATGTTGGTGGCATTTTAAGAATCTACGTATAAAAGACAGAAGGATAAGTCATCTTAGCTTATGCGATTCGACCTCTGCGAGACTTTAACAAGGAAAATGTAATGATTTTAATTTGTAACGATTATTTATAAACAAATGGAAAATTTCCCTCTTGTACTTTTGAAAAGTCAAACTAACGGCCAGGTCAGCACATACTTAGATAAACAACATACCAAAGCAGACTGATACCATCAGACCATAAAGATCCCAACTATCAATCACATATATCAGTCAGTTAAGTGCCATACATGATATACGCTTGGGCGATCATGTCTCGAAAGAGACATGACTGACTGGGCAGAAGATTATCCAGCAGTAGGTTGCCATTGCTTTCTGCAGTAGACTGGTTGCCGACCAAGGCTATAGAACCCAATCTGTCCTGTTATTTAACCCATAACTGGAGGGAAGAGATGGATTAATACCTTTCCCAAGGGTATTTGCGCATAAGTGAATGCAAGGAATTCAACTGGAATTTGAACTCGGTTCCCCGATTTCTCATTCCGAGCCGATATCCACTGCGCCACAATGCACATCACGCATATACATACCATAAATGCAGACACATATACATGCTCTAAAAAACTTACACACACACGCGCGCGCGCACTCACTAAAATTAAGGACAGCAGCAGCAGCAGCCAGGAATGACCATTTGTTGAAAGGCTTGGACTCAAATACAAGTTCTTCTACCATTCTGAAGATGAGATTTTAATCTCGAAATATTAATGTATAATAAATAGGTAATACTCAACAAATTCTTTACCTTCCTTTATTTTACTAAACACATTGCGACAGCCTTCAAAACCTAACCATAAATGGAAAATATTTTGGTTTAAATTTAAGAAACGCTCCTAAATGTTCTTCATACTAACTGAAAACTGGCGGCAAATTATAAAGAAATCTAAATGACGTCATTTAATTTCTAATTTATCAATGTTTCTGATGATTTTGTTGGATTTTTTTTCATATAATCAATATTTCAATTACTTTAGGTTTGGTTTAACTTGTGTGTTACATATTTTAAATAACAAAATTCATAAATTTAACTAATTTCTTTTAATCATTGTATCATTGTTATTGTCATGTGTTTTGGCTTAGGAAAAAAGTAATTATTTCACGAATTAAAATATTTTTAAAATCCTGAGCGCAATTGATATTTTGTTAATTAAATGAATATCGTTTATACCAAATATCATTTCATAGCGTTTATTTTTTTGGTTACTTATTAATAAAATGTATTAAGAAATATATCCGAAAGATATCGACTATAAAATAATATTATATTTATATAAAATATCCCATTTAATTGAATAATGTATGTTTGTGGAACAAAAAGAAATCGGGAAGGAGAGTTCAAATTCCAGTCGAATTCCTTGCATTCATTTACACACAAATACCCTTGAGAAAAGTATTAATCCGTCTCGTCCCTCCAGTTATGGGTTAAATAATAGGACAGATTGAGTTATATAGCTTTAGCTGGCAACTAGTCTACTGCAGAAAGCATCCTACTGCGGGATAATCTTCTCCCCGGTCGCTCGTGTCTCTTTCAAGATGTGGTCGCTCAAGCATGTAAGACGTATAGCACTTGACTGACTGATGTATGCGTAACTACTTTCATATATATTGTATATTCTATATGCCAGATCATGTCATATTTGGAAAGGCCAGTACAGAAATGTTTTTTCTCGTTTCCTATAGTTTTCAAGGCAGTAGAATACCAAGTCAAAACTCTTCAGCTATTGAGTCTACGACACTGGGTTTCAGCATACTTGAAAGAAGAGCTTGAAGGTCTGCTTCATATAGAACTTGCAGCCGGACACATACAGAATCTTGAGTATAAAAATGCGGCTGGAAGTAGAACTGTAGAGTTCATGAAGCATCATCCAAAAAAATTCAGAGATTTAGTCAAATGCGCAGAGTGCAGCTCAGCCAGTCAGTTCATGCTTGGGAGATGATGTCTCTAAAGAACGTGGCTGCCTAGGCAGAAGATTTTCCCACAATAAGCTGCCATTACTTTCTGCGGTAAAGTGGTTGCCAATCAAGGCTATAGATACAAATCTGTTCTGCTATTTTAGGGAATGCAACAAATTCAACTGTAATTCGAACTCTGCTCTCCAATTTCTCATTCCGAACAGATATCACTGCACCACAATACACTTCCTTTACTAAAACGTACGTCATAGTTTTCCGTCTACTTTGCGTCCAGCTAAGAAGACAGAAATCATTGATCAAGCATTCTAGCTATTTACGTATGATGTATGTGCAAGAATCTCTAAAACAGTTCTTGTTAGCCACAATGTCATATTTGCAGTCCTTATTAAGATCCTTGGTAAGTATCGCAAGACTCGTAGTCGTACAAATGCTTGAAAGATTCAGTTCAGGATACTGATGATAGTTTTTACATTATTTCCACAATTGTTATTTTTTTTTGCATTATTTCCTAGCATGTGTGGTGAAGTGAATATTCGCCTGAAACAATAAATTGGAAAGCCGAGTTCAAATTCTATTTGAATTCGTTTTGTTCACTTGGGAAATGTATTAAACCATTTTCTTCTCCCTCTAGCTATGGGTTAAATAACAAGACAAATTGTTTTTTTTTTTGCTTTTTTTTATCGTTTCACCCAAAGTAAGGCAGTAACGCCACTGATGCGCAAGGGGCTACATAAGAGTAAAAGATTAGATAAGAGGAGAGTAAAGAGAAAGACGCACCAGTTACAGAGGTTTGCCAGAGAAACAGAAAGAAAAGGATTAGAATATAGGTGTGATGACAGTTGTGAAGGTAGAGAGAAAGGAATGAATATACAGGGGGAAGTAGAAATAACGGGAGTCGAATTGATAAGAAATGGAAATTGACATTGCATTTAAATTCTTGCAGGTTGTAGCCGTCAGTAAAGCAAGAATAATGAAGGAAGTATCACAGGCGGGAAGTGCGAACAAAAAAGCTGTGGAGTAGAATTGGTGTTTGCATTTTGTTGATCTAACTGTGAACGAGTGGGAACCAGCTGCCAGTCTGGTTGCACTATTAAACTACTGTGGAAGGGGCAATAGTGACTTAAGTTTGTCGGAACAAAAGCGATGGAAATATTTCTAAAACAGACAGAAGGAAGCCACATCCCGTCGGTGAAAAAGAGGCTAGAGTCGAGCCGCCAAGTCAGTACCTATCACATTACAGATTCTCCTTTGGAAAACTAAGATGAACAGCGGGGGCGCTTTACGATGTATGACAGCAGTATTCTATGCACAGACAGATCACGGTTTTATATTATAATATTCGACTGTTTTTTTCCGTTTATCTATTTGCTTTGCTTATTCCAAAATATGCGGCCTTATTTACGTAAATATTTAACATTGTTCTCTCTTGTATTGATTTTTCTAGGTGTAGATAGGAATCGGAATTTGTTTCTTCCGACGTATTCTTTTTCTCACTTTTAAGAACATTTATACTTTGAAAATAAATAATATATATATATATATATATATATATATATATATATATTTGGAAAGCATTGTTTATATCACTTACAAAATACGCATACAGATGGCAGAATTAAAAAAGCATATATATATGCGTATTGGCTGGCCACTCGTATTCGGGGATACCTTTCTACCAGAGCGGCTCACTAATCTATATCTATATATATATATATATATATATATATATATATATAGTCATCCGCAGACGGATCTGTTTCGCTCTATCACAGCTCATCAGTATGGTTAGACTCCGATTGATTTTAACCCAGGATTGAAACCCGAGCGAAGTGGCGTCAGTCGGCGATTCTACCCCTGGGCTATGGGCGCACGGTAGAAGAAATGGACTTTTTAGGGTGTATATTATCACTATACACGCCCAATAGTCAGAGTGCTCTAATTCAGTAGTGAATGAGCGATGCGTACATGCCAGAGTAGCTACTGTTTTTCAAAGTCTACCATTCTTCCAGAGTGCTCAATCAGAGTGTGAGAGCGTAAATAGTCATCCGCAGATTATATATATATATATATAATGCAGATTTAACAGACGCTTCATAAGATATTTGGGCAGTGGTGTGATTGTTAGCAAGCTCCTCTCGCTAGAATCATTATAACTGAGTAGTGAGTTCCATCCTCACTGGGTACCCCCTACTTTCGGCCGTGTGTCACGTCTAAGCTTCCTCCAAGCTTGGTGGTTGGGTGTAGGTCTAACAGCCCTGCCATATAAAATACAGTTTGTTACGGAAACAGCAAAAACGCTGCTCTACACGCCATTAGGTGTAACGGAATTTTTTTTTAATAATATATTTTTGGAATAAAAAGCCAACAAAATTATAGCAATATTGGCAATAACATTTATATTTAATATGTATTAACATGCTAACTAAATGGGAGCCCGAAGAATAAGATTTTAAAGGCAGAATCTCCGATAATGTCTCTATTATGTTCCAAAGAATGGAGAAATATACTAATGTGTATATGTAGAGAGAGAGAGAGAGAGAGAGAGAGAGAGAGAGAGAGAGAGAGAGAGAGAGAATGTGAAAAGGCTGAGAAAGATAGATAGATAAGTATATAGATAGATAGATAGATAGATAGATAGATAGATAGGAAAAGGCTGAGATGTATAGATAGATATGTATAGAGATAAACGGTTTAAAATGCTACGCACTACTTATTGATGGTCAGAGTATACTTTTTATCAAGAAGAATCCTTAGAAATTTACGTTTTGGTAGTGGTGTATATTATATTAATAGTACATTAATGCACCTAATTACAGAGAAATTAGTTGGATATTTTAAAATATTTCACTAGGCAAATTAGGTGTTTACCACTCTAGAAAATATATGTGTGTATATAAACATCACAGCCGTACTTTTTTGTGTTTTCTTATTGATTTCTTACCCCCCCCTCTCTCTCTCTCTCTATTTGTTATAAAAAAACATACACACGTACGCGCAACGCACATCCATAATTACCCTCACACCCAATTATATATATATATATATATATATATATATATATATATATATCTTTGTATCGATCTGTTTTTTATTTGTTTTATTTAATTATAGCTCGTATGTATACACAGTTCGATCGATATATATTTTTTACACATGTACACCTGTAATTTTCAACAAAGATTCTAACATCTCCTTGAGAGAGCTTGTGGACTCATAATGTAGGTCATAAAAAGAGGCGTGTTTCATAGCCATATACATCTAGCATCTATTTCATGATTTAACCCTTTCGATCCTGAATTCAACAAGTCTCTCTATTTAATGTTTATCCATTCCCCTATATATTGATACCTTTTTTTTATGTATTATAAACATTTATATGAAAACTAGCAGTATAACCCGGCGTTGCTCGGGTGTAATGAAAGCGTTTATATGTATATATATTATCGATTTTCTTCACTATTGTAAGAAGAACTGCAGCCTTGAATATCGTTTCTTATGTCTTTGTCTATTAGTGTATTAAATTTGATTAAAATCGGGCCATTCCTTCTATAACCTGATTTTTTCCATTATCATTTTTCGATATTTATCTGGGGTACCTCCACACAAAACCTAGCTAAGAACACGCGCAGACGCTTATAGTACAACTGTGTAAATATTCAAGAAAATCGGTTCAGCCGTTTCGGAGTCTATAGGTAACGAACACACACACACACACACACACACACACACACACACTCTGACAAAATTCCATTTATAAATAAGTTTAGATTACGATATGTTTGTAGATGAAGATTCTGCAAGATAAAGTCAGCCAGGTTCAATGCTCTGACCTGGTGTGTGCTGTTTGCATGTTAAAGCCCCAGATTAACTTTCAGTCAGTGATTTGATTTTTGAAAAAAATGATATCCAGACAATTCGCTTACGGAACGTTCGCCGACAGACAATTCACAGACAAAACAATTAGTCGCGGATTTAAAATTTTCAAGTTCAAACTCTCCTTCATTTATTTTAATTTATTTTTATTTTTATTTATTTATTTATTTTATTTTATTTTTTTTTTTTTTGCAGAACATTCTTGCTCTGCCCTTCAGTTGTCATCACGTATTTCTCAAGACAGAGGAGGCAGAAAGCTTTTGAGAGATACGCCTATATTGTTGACTAGAGTATCTAGAAGTTTCTGCAGGCGCAAACAACGAAAACTGCAACGAAAGATTCGAAAAAATCAGATGATGTAATTAGCAGAACGCTTTCGGGACATTCGCTGGCCAATTCGCCGACAGTTTATAAAAAAACTGGATGACAACTTGAACTTAAAGCGTAGATCAATTTTTCCGTCTGTGAATTGTCTTTAGTGCATCCAAGAAAAAATATTGGTTTCTAGAAGAAAAATGACTTAACCCTAACTAAAATTCTATCACTTTATTTCCATTATAAATCGATAAAATTTTCAAAAAATCTAAACTTATTTATAGATGGAACTTTGTGTGTGTGTGTGTGTGTGTGTGTGTGTGTGTGTGTGTGTGTGTGTGTGTCCGTTACCTATAGACTCCGAAACGGCTAAACCAATCTTCTTGAAAATTTACACAGTTGTGTGTTAAGCGACTCCCAGTGTTCTTAGCTAGGTTTTTTTGTCGAGGTACCCCCGATAAATATCGAAAATCGATAATCGAAAAAATTGGGTTATAGAAGGAGTGGTCCGATTTTAATCAAATTTCATACACTCATAGACAAAGACATAAGAAACGATATTCAGAAGTTTCAAGGTTGCAGTTGATACAATAGTGCAGAAAATCGATAATATATATATATATATATATATATATATATATATATAAGGCAAGATTGTGTGCGTGTCTGTTTATGTGCCTGTATATCTGTATTTTTCTCAGCCTTTTTATTTTAGTTTCTGCTTCGGGTTTGGCTCTAAGTAGGTATAATTGTAGTTCTTAGTCTCAGCCATGATACCATTTACTCAGAGGACTTATTTAGCCTTAAAAATTCAGTTTACGACGAAAAACTTATCTGATATCGATACGAGGAAATCAAAATTTGACTTACATCCATTCATTTTTCTTTCAGTCTACGGTTTCGCTTTAATTGGAAATAACTATTGCTTTTTAGTTTTTCGTGCCATCGTTCGAAGAATCTGAGCTCCAGGACCATGGATTAGTTTTAAAGTTTTCATTACACCCGAGCAACGCCGGGCTATTTTTTTTTTTTTTTTTTTTTTATAAGCGTTTCACCCAGGAGACTAATAGGACGGTAATTGGCGGGGTCCGAGGGTTCGCCAGAATTCTTAAATATAGGTACTACGCAGGAGGACTTCCAACAGGCAGGAAAGCAGGAAGCAGATAGGCAGAGGTTATAGAGTTTAGAGAGGACAGAGGAGAGTTCTGGGGCACATTTCTTCAGTACTATGACTGGGATTCCGTCACCGCCGCTCGCTTTGTGTGGGTCAAGTTGCGCAATTATCTTGGCGACCAGCGAGGGCGAGATGAGGACGTTATTTAGTTGAGCCTTAGTTCTGGGTGGGAAGTCTGGTGTAGGTATTTCTAACGAGTCCAGTGTCGAATTGGTTGAGAATTTACGGGCAAAGCACTCAGCCTTGTCGGCTGGGGAGGTGAGAACTTCAAATTCATTGATTAGTGGGGGTATTGAAGTCTTGTTTCTGCTGAGCACGCTTTTGCAGAGACGCCAGTAATCTTTGGAGCCAAACTTAGAGGATGCTATACGTTGCCTAATTCTGGTAGCAAACGCCCTCTTGGCTTCGTTCAGTACTTTTTTACACTTGTTCCGTGCTGAGGTGAAAAGGCGCCTGTTTTGGTTCGACGAGCAGCTTCGATAGAGCCGGAAGAAATGGTTCCGGTGGGCAATAGCGGCCGAGCAAGCGGGTGAGAACCAGGGGGACGAATTAGGTTTTAGTTGGAATTTCCTGGCAGGGATAAAAGCATCGATGCCAGCCTTAACCCAAGAGGAGACTTCGGAGGCACAGTCTTCGACAGGAAGATCAAAGACGTTGTTCCAGGGGACGTCGCGGAGGAAGTCCCTGAACGAGTCCCAGTCGGCTCTTTGGTAGCAGTATGATATTCTGCTGGTCTGGTTTTCTTGGGAAGAGTTAGTGCGGATTGATATGTTTACGGAGACTACGGCGTGGTCAGAATTTCCAAGGGGGCAGAGTTGCTTGGTAGTGCAGGAGTCTGGGATGGAAGTAAAACAAAGGTCGAGTAAAGAGTCCCTTCCGTTAGGGTTTTTATAGAAACGCGTGGGGAAGTCCACCACTTGCGTTAGAGCTTGGGCTATTGAAAAGTGCATGGTGCGGATCCCAGCAAGGTCGGTGGCTGAGTTTTCAAGCCACTTGGTGTGGTGGGCGTTAAAATCGCCAAACACAAATATTTGGGCAGATGGGTGAGAAGAAATGGCCCTGTCGATGTTATTAGAGATGCAATCAAGTAACGTACAGTCAGAGGAGGAGGGGGAGCGGTAGAGGAAGAAGAGATAGCTAACCGAGCTTAGAAGTGAGAGACGGAAGCACATGAAGGAATGATCAAGGGATTCAAGAGATGTGACCCTGGCTAGGGGGAGTTGTTCGCTGACATATACACCAAGCCCATGCATATGGACATTGGAGTCCTTCCTGAAGAGAGGAAGGTAACCAGGAACGAACAGCTCTGAAGAGGGGATAGAAGGGTCAAGGTTAGTCTCACATATAGCTAAGATATCGGGTGAGTTAGTTAGAAGGAAAGACTCTACACTATTAAAGTTACTGCGAATACCTCGTATATTTGTGAAGGTAACGCAGATAGGTTTGGGCGATTTACGACTAGCTGGTTTAGGCTTGCTATTTTGTTTGTTAAAATTCATATTGGTTGTAGTTGTGGATAGAGAGGTCTAGAGTAGGGTCAGATGGTCGTTAATTGCAGCAGGTGAAGGATGGAGAATGGCGCCGCCTGCAGCATAATGTGGCCTCGGGGTTGCCCATCGGAAATTCATGCAGGGACGCCCGTCCATGCGCGAAATGGCACTACAGGAACCCCGATATTATTCAACTGTTGATCAGAGCAGCCTCTCGAGACGCTACGCAAGAGTTCGGGCTCCTAACTACCAGTCGGAAGCAGCAACCAGGAAACTGCCAACCCGGTACCCTCAGAATGAAGAGACTTTGCCACCATACTCACCAACTGCAAAAAGCTTCCAGCCGAACCGACATAAAGACCGAAAAAGAGAGAGTTGAACCGGGAACCCCTTCCTAAACAAGAAACAAGGCGATCACCTCTACTCCTGTCCAAAAGAAGGGGGTGGAGTGTGAGACCGGGCGATAGAAGGTACTATCTACTCCAATTAAAAAAAAGAATAAATGTGTGACTGAAGATAATTAAGTTTCAACTTATACTAAGTCAAACCTAAATTTGATAATTAACAACAATTTACACAAAAATTAGGCAGAAAAGAACCGAAATAAAATAAAAAATACAAATCAAAATAAATAAATAATTAAAAAAATAAGATCACACTGGCTAAACTCACCAAGTTGCAGGCTGGCTGACAGAAAAAAGTTAAGAAAATTTCAAAAATTATCTCCATTTTGTTTCTTCTATACAGTTCTGGAGAGTTCTGGAGAGATTAAGTTACCTTAAGTAAGCAGTAACAGACAGTAGTGTGATGGAGGGGGGATCACCTCCAAGCCATGTGTCCAGTTAGCAAGGGAATGACAGAGAACAATAAAATTTAAAAAAAAAACAAACATGGCCGGTCTTAGAATTCCTACATATAACCAAAGCCCTAATATACCAAACCTAAATTTGATAATTAACAACAATTTACACAAAAATTAGGCAGAAAAGAACCGAAATAAAATAAAAAATACAAATCAAAATAAATAAATAAGATCACACTGGCTAAACTCACCAAGTTGCAGGCTGGCTGACAGAAAAAAGTTAAGAAAATTTCAAAAATTATCTCCATTTTGTTTCTTCTATACAGTTCTGGAGAGTTCTGGAGAGATTAAGTTACCTTAAGTAAGCAGTAACAGACAGTAGTGTGATGGAGGGGGGATCACCTCCAAGCCATGTGTCCAGTTAGCAAGGGAATGACAGAGAACAATAAAATTTAAAAAAAAAACAAACATGGCCGGTCTTAGAATTCCTACATATAACCAAAGCCCTAATATACCAAACCTAAATTTGATAATTAACAACAATTTACACAAAAATTAGGCAGAAAAGAACCGAAATAAAATAAAAAATACAAATCAAAATAAATAAATAAGATCACACTGGCTAAACTCACCAAGTTGCAGGCTGGCTGACTGAAATAAGTGGGACTCACACAGAAAATTAGTTATTTAACATACCTTTAATATCGTGTCTTTACATGCCTGTTTACAACCACGCGTGCTCTTGCTTCCGTCCCGAGCGAGGCTCGGCGGAAGTAAACAAACCTTGTTATCTTGCCAAGGGACTGTAGTAGTTCTAGCAGTCCCTAGCTTAAGGGATATTACATCCCCCCTCTGTACAGTTGAACTAAATTCTTGCTGTGGCAAAGGGTGTGATTATTTATTTATTTATTTTTAAAATCCTTTTGTTTTGTACATTAATGGTGCACGTATTTTTACCTTTCATTTTTTTTTTTTTTTTTTTTTTTTGTACAGCTAGAGGGGTAATTTATTTCTTTTTTATATGTTTATTCAGTCTCTTTTTCTAAAATATAGTCTCTGTAGCGTGATGGTGTTCTCACAGATCTTCCTGATGAGGTCCGATTCTCGGTACCTGGGTCTTCAGGCTGTCTTATTTCTTGCCTTGTTGTAGGTTGGGCTGTACGTATGTGGCGTCGATTTCTCCTAATGGTGTTACCATTTTCTGTGGTTACATTGTAGGATCTAGGTTCCTGGCTTCTGCTCTTAACTGTCGCTCTTTCCCATATGGCCGTTTGGGGGTTTCTTATTCTTATATTCTGACCTTCATAGAGCGGTGGTAAGTCTTTCGCACCACGATCGTAGTTTTGTTTTTGCTCTTGTTGGCGTTTGTGTAGTCCCTCCAGGATTTTGTCCATTTGGGGCTGTGTATTTCTTATCTTGATTGGGAGATTCCCTCTAATGTTCTTTTTATAAAGCAGTTGTGCTGGACTTGGTAGGTTGTGGTCAATAGGTGTTGTTCTTAAACACAGCAATGCCATGTCTGCATCTGTTCTGCTGTCTTTGGCCTTCATTATGGTCTTCTTCACTGTTTGCACCATTCTTTCTACAAACCCATTTGATTGGGCATACCTCGGTGAAGAAGTGATGTGATCGAATCCCCAGTTTTTTGCGAATTGCCTGAAAGCGTAGCTGTCAAATTGGGGGCCGTTATCACTTATGATACATTCCGGTATCCCGTGTTCCCCGAATATTGATTTTAAGGCACATATGACCTCTTGACTTGTGCATGTGTTGTGCATTTTCCTGATGAAGGGGAACTTTGAGTGGTAATCAGCGATTAGTAAATACGTTTCCCCTGCGACATAGAAAATGTCTGTCGCGACCACTTTCCAAGATCTAGATGGGACTTCATGTGGTGTCATGGTTTCCTTCTTCTGTTCATTTTGGAATTTTTGGCATGTGGGGCAACTTTTGACAATCTCCTCAATGTCCTCGTTTATTCTTGGCCAGTATACGCATGTCTTAGCTCTCAGGATACTCTTTTCAATACCCTGGTGTGATGCGTGTATCTTGTTTAAAATCTCATTCCTCATGGTTCCAGGAATTATTATCCTCCCTCCTTTCAATACCAAGGAGTCCTCTATTGATAGCTCGTCCCTGAATGGCCAAAATGGCTTGAGCAGTGTGGGTGTGTCTTTGGCCTTGTCTGGCCAGCCAGTGAATATTTTCTCCCTGAGTAATGATATCACCTTGTCTTTGTTGGATTCTTCTTTCAATTCTTCGAGTTTGTTTGTGCTGAACTGTACAAACTCAATCCTGATATCCAAGTTTACTGGTTCACAGTTATTCTTGTTCGGTAGCCTCGATAGCCCGTCTGCCAATATTATTTCTTTTCCAGGGCGGTATACTATTTTGAGGTCATATCCTTGTATTTCCATTAGCATCCGTTGTAGTCTTGGTGGGGCTGCGGATAAGTTTTTTTGGCTGATCATTTCCAACGGTTTGTGATCCGTCTCTATTGTGAATGGTCTCCCATACACATATGTATGAAATCTCTGGCATCCGAACACTACTGCCAGCATTTCCCGCTCTATGTTTGCATATCTTTGTTCAGTTGAGGTGAGTGACTTGGATGCAAATGCCACCGGTTTATTATCTTGTAATAGTGCCGCTCCCAGTCCTCGACTAGAAGCATCAACTTGGATGGTTGTTGGCTTGGTGGGGTCAAAATATGCAAGGGTTGTCTCTTTGCTGATGAGCTCCTTGACTTGTTGGAAATCCTTTTCATGGCTCTCTGTCCAAACATACTCATTGTCTTTCTTTAGGAGGTCACGTAAATTTGCAGTATGCTCGGATAAATGAGGAATGAAGGGGGCCATGTATGTCACCATTCCCAACACGTGTTGTAGTTCTGCTACGTTGGCAGGAGACTTTAGGGCTTTAATATCTTCTATTTTTTGGGGGTCCGGGTGTACCCCGTTCTCGTCGTAAACTCCTCCAAAAAATTTTATGGATTTGGTTTTGATATTGCACTTCGTGCTGTTGAAAACCAGACCATTTTTCTTTGCAACTTCCATTAGGTTGCGCAAGTTGTTGTTGTGTTCTTTTTCATTCTTTCCAAAAACCACCACGTCATCTGTTATACCGATGGTACCGGGGCATTTTTCAAGAATTTGGTCCATTTTTTGTTGGAATACATCTTGACTCATCACTAGCCCAAATGGCATCCTCCTGAAACAGTATCTTCCAAATGGGCTGTTGAAGCATGTTAGGGTCTGACTCTCTTCATCAAGCTCGATAGACCAATATCCATTTTTTGCGTCAAGTTTGCTAAACCATTTTGCACCTGCCATCTGGTGGGTTATTTCTTCCAGGGTTGGTACTCTATGGTGACATCTTTTTATTGCCTTGTTTAGGTCTTTTGGGTCGAGGCAAATCCTCATCTGCCCATTGCTTTTCCGGCTATACGCTAGGCTGCTGACCCAGTCAGTGGGTTCTTCAACTTTCCTAATGACCTTGTCTCTTTCCATCCTGTCTAGCTCTCTCTTTAGTTCGTCTCTTTCGTGGAGCGTGTATCACCGGTGTTACAGTGGGGTCTAGGACAATGTGGTACTTGCCTGGGAAGTGGCCAATGCGGTCAAATTG
Source organism: Ascarosepion bandense (assembly GCA_037127315.1). Lineage (NCBI taxonomy): Eukaryota > Metazoa > Mollusca > Cephalopoda > Sepiida > Sepiidae > Ascarosepion > Ascarosepion bandense. Next base: position 128,541 of record JBBBDQ010000672.1, read on the forward strand.
TTTTGGATATTCCCATAGTAGGTCTTTTATGGACTGTATTTGTTTTGCTTCTTTTATTTCGCAATGTAGGGTTACCATTTTGAGGTTGCGACAGCTTGGTAATCCTAATATTGCTGGTCCGCTTGTGTCTACTCTGAAAAATGTTTCTGCTGACCACATGTCCTGGTTATACTTGCACTGGAGTTGGATGGTGCCAATTTGTGGTATTATGGTCCTATTGTATGCGGTTAACACTGTGCTTGATTTTTTGACTAAGTTTTTTGGCGGGTTTGGACACATTTGTTCGTATAATCGTAATGGCAATATGTTTCCTTCTGCCCCAGTATCTACTTTTACCATGAGTTTTGCTGTTTTATTTTGTCTGGGTATCATGATTTTTATTTTTGTTTTGATTTCGGTACGGTTGTCCGAGCTGTTGACAGTGTGTAGTTCCAGTTCTTCTGAGTCGCTATTGTAGGCATCGTAGTCTACTGTACGAATATTTTTGTAGTATCTTCTTTGGGTGTCTTTTGCCTTGTATTTTCCTTTTGGTGGGGTATTATTGTGTCTGGTCTTTTCTTTCCTCTCATTCCACCTGCATACAATAGCCCAATGGTTCCATTTATTGCATTTTTTGCATTTTGTACCGTAAGCTGGGCATTTTTCATATGGTTTGTGGTTTTCTCCACACTTTAAACAGCTTCTGCTTTTTTGTTTGTCTTGTATAGTGTCAACTGTGGCATTGTGTTGTGGTTGTGCGCTTTGACGTTTTGTGTAGTTAATTGACGCTTCGTGGTTTTTTGCCACTTGAATAGCTTTCTCCAGCGTCATTTTTTTATCTTCTCCCAGTAGTTTTTGTTGTACTTCTGGGTAAATTGTTCCAGCAATGATTTGTTCAATAAGCATTTTGTCCAGTTCGCTGTTGTATTCGTCTCTGTGTTTTGTTTTTTGAAAGTCACAATAGTTAGCTTGTAGACGCAGTCTAGACACAAATTCGTCCGTTGTTTCCGGTTCGTTTGTGTTTATATCAATTTTTTGGTTGAGATTTCTTAATGCCAGGCGGGCTACTCGGAAATTCTGATTCGATTTCCCGTATTCTTCGAATTTTTCCCATACAACACTCGGGCGCTTCTTATCCTCGGCTGATAAACCCCAACTATTAAATTTTAATATACCTGTTTCTCCGGTGCGGAGCAGGATTTCGTCTATCTGATCTTGTGGATCTGTTATTTTATTTCGTCTAAATATCATTTCACATTGTTGACGGAATAGGGACATAGCTTCGGCTCTGTTTGGATTACTCCAGTTCATCATTACGTTGTCTAGGGCCGCCATATTTGTCTCGATTTTGATCGACTCCTAGTTTTGTAATAATTTGTTTTATATAGCAAATAAACTTTTTTTTGTATTAGTGTTTATATGTATCATGTGCGCGAAGTCATGGATCCCACCGCTGCCACCATGAAATAAGTGGGACTCACACAGAAAATTAGTTATTTAACATACCTTTAATATCGTGTCTTTACATGCCTGTTTACAACCACGCGTGCTCGTGCTTCCGTCCCGAGCGAGGCTCGGCGGAAGTAAACAAACCTTGTTATCTTGCCAAGGGACTGTAGTAGTTCTAGCAGTCCCTAGCTTAAGGGATATTACAGGCTGACAGAAAAAAGTTAAGAAAATTTCAAAAATTATCTCCATTTTGTTTCTTCTCATACAGTCTTGGAGAGTTCTGGAGAGATTAAGTTACCTTATACAGTAAGACAGTAGTAAGATGGAGGGGGATCACCTCCCAAGCCATGTGTCCAGTTAGCAAGGGAATGACAGAGAACAATAAAATTTAAAAAAAAAAAAACAAACATGGCCATCTAGAATTCCCACATATAACCAAAGCCCTATATACCCAAACCAAATTGAGATAATTAACAACAATTAGCACAAAAATTAGGCAGAAAAAGAACTGAAATAAAATAAAAAATACAAATCAAAATAAATAAATAAGATCACACTGGCTAACTCACCAAGTTGTGGCTGGCTGACAGAAAAAGTTAAGAAAATTCTGCAAAATTACCCATTTTGTTTCTTCATACAGTTCTGGAGAGTTCTGGAGAGATTGGTTACCTTACAAGCAGCAGGTAACAAGACAGTAGTGTGATGGAGGGGGGATCACCCCAAGCCATGTGTCCAGTTAGCAAGGGAATGACAGAGAACAATAAAATTTAAAAAAACAAACATGGCCGGTCTTAGAATTTTCTACATATAACCAAAGCCCTAATATACCAAAACCTAAATTTGAGATAATTAACAACAATTTACACAAAAATTAGTGAAAGAACCGAAATAAAATAAAAATACAAATCAAAATAAATAAGATCACACTGGCTAAACTCACCATATTGCAGGCTGGCGACAGAAAGTTAAGAAAATTTCAAAAAATTATCTCCATTTTGTTTCTTCTATACAGTTCTGGAGAGTTCTGGAGAGATTACCTTAAGTAAGCAGTAACAGACAGTAGTGTATGGAGGGGGATCACCTACAAACCAGTTAGCAAGGGAATGACAGAGAACAATAAAATTTAAAAAAAACAACATGGCCGGTCTTAGAATTCCTACATGTTCACAAAGCCCTAATATACCAAACCTAAATTTGATAATTAACAACAATTTACACAAAAAATTAGGCAGAAAAGAACCGAAAATAAAATAAAAATACAAATCAAAATAAATAAATAAGATCACACTGGCTAAACTCTACCAAGTTGCAGCTATTGACAGACAAAAAAAAGTTAAGAAAATTTCAAAATTATCTCCATTTTGTTTATACAGTTCTTGGAGAGTTCTGGAGAGATTAAGTTACCTGAAGTAAGCAGTACAGTAGTGTGATGGAGGGGGGATCACCTCCAAGCCATGTGTCCAGTTAGCAAGGGAATGATGAGAACAAATAAAATTTAAAAAAAACAAACATGGCCGGTCTTAGAATTCCTACATATAACCAAAGTCTTAATATGTCAAAAAACCTAAATTTTATAATTAACAACAATTTACACAAAACTAGGAAAGAACAAAACAAATAAAAATAAACAAAACACAAATAAATAAGATTCTCAATTGCTTGCCTCACTTAAAAGCTGCAGGCTGGCTTGACAGAAAAAAGTTAAGAAAATTTCAAAAATTAGCTCCATTTTTGTTTCCTAGTGAGTTTCCAGAAGCCTAAGGATTAAGTTACTGTAGCAGTGAACAGACAGTAGTGATGGAGGTAGATCACCAAGCCATGTGTCCAGTTAGCAAGGGAATGACAGAGAACAATAAAATTTTAAAAAAAAAACAAAACATGGCCGGTCTTAGAATTCTACATATAACCAAAGCCCCAATATACCAAACCCCAAATTTGATAATTAACAACAATTTACACAAAAATTAGGCAGAAAAGAACCGAAATAAATAAAAATACAAATCAAAATAAATAAATAAGATCATACCATTAAACTCACCAAGTTGTAAAAAGCTGGCTGACAGAAAAAAGTTAAGAAAATTTACTGGCTAATATATATATATATATATATATATGTGTGTGGGGGGGGGTGTATTTGTTGCGATTGGGAAATATTCTTTAGGCTGAGTCTGAGCTCCAAGACCATGGATTGGTTTTAAAGTTTTCATTACATCCGAGCAACGCCGGGCTATACTGCTAGTACTAACATAAAAAAATGTGCAATAATAATTTTGATTAAAAATTTATATTTCTTAATAATTACAGTCTTACTATTACTGGCAGTATATATCTAATGTAAGTAAAGGATACAGCCATTTGGTTTCATATTTATTTGAAGTATTTTCAATTAAGTTTATTCCAAGAAAGGTAGTAAAGCCACTAAGACACAAAGAATTACTTGGTGTGAAATAACTTTGAAAGCAGAAATATTATAAAGGAGCGAAAATAATAGAAGAGTAATCAGGAATGCAGTAGATAAGGATTTAAAGTTTTGAAGATATATTGCAAGAAACAAGTGCGAGAAAAGAAAATGTTACCATAGAGCATAACTGATTCAACTTTAAATTGACGAGACCTAGTTGCCAATCTAGTACTGCGCTTAAACTCATAACGTCTTGTTACAACGGTGAAGAGCTCATTTGAAAAATTGATATGAAAGTATTTATAAAAAAAGGAACAGTGAAACAATTTCACGGTGATCAGTTGTTTTGATTGAAGCCGATAATATTGCCGATGCTTCTTTAAAATTTACACTAAACATATATCAACAGCACCAAAGATAGATGGGCAAATAGTGGTCTTAAAGAAATGCAAGATAGATTCAGGAGAGAAACATTGTCTAGCACGACACAATGAATCATTTATCTTACAGCAGACCAAGAAATGGATTCAATATAACCCTTCTCTTTATGTCAGGCAAGAATGTTAGCCGAAGAAGAAAAAATGAAACACTCTCCTGGAGGTTAGCATCTGTCATGCTGATGGAAGCTAGAATGTGGGATCAGTTTTGTTCTAGAAGCTTTAAATTTTACTAGCCATACATATATAAAAATATAAAAAATAATTTTAAATACAAAAATATTTGTAGCCTTATACTTCAATAATACTGATATGTTTATCGACTACTAATTCCTATTCCTTCTTAGCCTATCCGTTCCTACTCCCTCCCAGCCCACATACATTTCCTTGCTTCTTTCTCTTTGTTAAATCCAAAGGACTGGTCAGAGAAGGCTGTAAACTACCATCTTTTATCTTCTACTGTTAAATGTGTCTCTAAAATGTTTAGCATGTCCATTAGTCACCTCTTTCCTCTTCCTCTTTCCGCCTTTAGTTCAAATTCTAACTTATAACCTCCAATTCTGATTTCCCATTTTCTCTACCCCACTTACCTCACACACATAATTCGCCAATATAAAGTAAAGAATTTTCAATCTCTCTTGACACAACCTGATGAGACATAGTCCTTTCAATGTCGAAAAAAATGTACACTTTGTTGTAGATGATAGTTTGTCCATGTTCTAAAATATAATTTATAATAAATATTCATAGCTCTATTTTTATATATGAGCACTGTTTTAAATTAATGTTTTGAACGTTGTTAATATTTTCTTCGTTCATTATTCACTTGTATATATATATATATATATATATATATACAGAGAGAGAGGGAGAGAGAGAACTCTGGCTATTGGGCGTGTATAATGATAATATACAAGCTAAAAGTCTCCCTCTTTCTACTGAACGCCCATAGCTCAGAAGTAGAATCGGTCGGGTTTCAATCCTGGGTAAAAAGCAATCGGATGTGTAACCGTACTGATGAGCTGCGATACAGCGAATCAGATCTGACTGCGGCTGAAATTATATATATATATGATGAACAGAGAGATTTTAAAATGTATTTCTTTGTACTTCAACTTAGTCAAAAATCAATATATATAAATAGCAATTTTCTAGCCAATCAATTTGGACGAACACTGGATTAATGGTTAGTGTCTCGCATTTGAGAACACGGAATGTCAAGTTCGAATTCCGATCGAATTCAGTACATTCACATATGTACCTTGGAAAATGTATACATCCATCTCTTTAAGCGCCCACCTAGAGGTAAATAACAAGTTACTTCTGTAAAAACTGAGCAACTACTGCGGAAAAATATCAATATCACACACCATTGGAGCCCAGTGAAACTTCTTCCAGGGAAGAGACGGTCTCAACCCGCCCAGGGTTAATGCAGCCACCGTCCTGTAATGGATGGTTGTGATAAACCGCCAATAATTACAACTGCATCTAATTTATCTAACGATTTCTTTTTAATGGAAAGCAACATCCATGGCTCAAAATTCTCTTCAGCAAGCGAATTTATTTTTACGATATTTAGCGTCGAAATTATTCCTTTTTATTACTAAAACAGTTGTTTCTTCACTGCATTCTATTTGTAATAGAGGAGGCCACTCCATCAGGGCAAGTCAACTCCCTCGCCCGTTCATCACTGCTTTCAATGATTGTCTCTGATATACTACCACAAGTCATGTGATATTAATACTTTTATTTTGTTTACATTTAACAGTGCCAAAACATTGAGATTCTATTACCATATACAATTATCTGAATAGTTACGGTGAAAAACGATTACATTGACGGCCCTTCGACTAAAAATTAAAAGTGAATTTGCAAACATTCTGTCAAACACTTTGGCAAACGTTGTTCCAAATATAGCTCGGTGTAATAATCAGTGTGTAGAAGACAAACGCTACCATTTTGAGCATCTTTTGTAATTGTAGACTTCAAAGGCAATTTGCATTATTCCTATGATGTTCAAATCTCTGAAATAATGTCAGAATAAATCTTGTATTAGTATATTCATACACCTTTTACCTTTTCTGACTATATACATTTTTGGGCGGACAAACAAACGCACTCACATATATATATATATAGTGTATATATATATACATATATATATATATAGTGTATATATATATATAGTGAATCGAGGCAGCAAATAATTTTCTAAGCATATGGTGTTAAATATAAGAGACAATGAATGTCTATTATGTTTAATCATCAGCCGTTCTAAACATCGTATTTTGGCTTTAATTTCAGTTGAAAATAAAGACAAAAATTCTCCAACATTTGGATATCTTTTTATTAATTTGGTTTTAAGTTTTCGGCTTATGTGAAGAAGAAGTGAAGATGGCTCATGTGAGCCGAAACCTTAGAACCAAATTAATAAAAATATATCTAAATGTTGGAGAATTTTTGATTTTATTTTCAACTGAAATTAAAGCCAAAATATGACGTTTAGAACGGCTCATGATTAAACATAATTGTCTCTTATATTTAACAGTATATGTTTAGAATATATATATATATATATATATATATATATATATATATATGGAGAGAGAGAGAGTGAGTTAAAAAAAACGATCAAAAACTGTAAAACGTTATGGGCTGGCCTTAAACAATCGCAAATGAGTACTATAAATATACTATCTTACTTAACTGGCACGCGTGTCTGGTGAGGGTCATTGTCTCTTAGTTGCATTTTTGTTCTCTGGCAGAGTGCGGCCTCGGGCAACTGTGTCACGTGGCGGTGCCACCCCATTGCAAAGGGGTGGATCGCTGGTTGCCACCGAGGCCAACGTAACCGGAAGTTGTTCGGACTGGGGAAATTTTAAGCCACAACTTCATATCGCATCTTGCTCTGGTTGGTTAGCTGGTAAATATCTATACTCACGTATCATGCGACTTTTGAAAACCTAATTTTAAGAGGGTCCCATTACACACGTGATTATCAAATTAGCATATGCACTGCACTATACATAAGCTAACATTTTATGCTACCCACTTAAAATTACCTTTAAAATTAGGTATTCAAAATTTGAATGTTCCTTTATAAATATCATATTGCTCTGGATAACATCCATTGGGCTCTCCTTACAGATATACCATTTAATATTTGATATTGTTGGATTATCCTCGCCGGTCAAGGACTTGCTATCTATACCTATATATATTTTTCTAAACATATACTGTTAAATATAAGAGACAATGAATGTCTATTATGTTTAATCATGAGCCGTTCTAAACATCGTATTTTGACTTTAATTTCAGGTGAAAATAAAGACAAAAATTCTCCAAAAATTGAATAATTTTTTATTAAGTTGGTTTTAAGCTTTCGGCTCACATGAGCCATCAGAAGAGAGGTTATAAGGACGGTAACACAAAAGCATCCACCATCAGCGACGATTTTAACTTGTTTTGACATAAAACTCCACTAAGCAACGGCAATAGTTACCAAAAATAACAAACACAGCAAATACTTCAACTCGAACAAGACAACCATATTACGAAATTTGGTCATAACACATTATATTGCATTTGAATACATGGTTCTGTTGTCATTTCGCGCTTTCACGCGGTGTGACGTCATGGAAGCGCATTGCAAATTTGCGACCTGTGTTTGTTATTTTTGGTAACTGAAATTAAAGCCAAAATACGACATTTAGAACGGCTCATGATTAAACATAATATACATTAATTGCCTCTTATATTTAACAGTATATGTTTAGAAAATTATTTGCTCCTCGATACCTATATATATATATATATATATATATACATATATATATATATATATAATACTTGTTAGTATTGCTATATCAATGCTCATCAGTGGGAATAGATCAACCGTTTGCTTTAAGCCGGAATCGAAATCCAACTGATTTGTCATCAGACGTGTATCTTACCCCTAAGCTATCGGCGCACGAATGAAAATTCAAAAAACAAAAACAGATAGAGTAAAAAAAACTATTGTTCGTTGCATTTATTTTTATGAAAAGTTCTCAATACAGAGCATAGCTTAATATTGATTTTCTTATTACAATGGTTTACATATACATATATCACAACACAAAACAATTCATGTTTCAGAACATTGACCGTATATTCACGCGTATTATGCAACTTTTGAAAACTTAATTTGAAGCCACACAAAATATAAAATTCTGCCCACTCAGTCAGTTAAGTGTCATACGTGATACACGCTTGGGCGATCATGTCTCGAAAGAGACATGACTGACGAGGCAGAAGATTATCCGGCAGTAGGTTCCCATTGCTTTCAATCTGTTCTGTTATTTGACCAATCTGTTCTGTTATTTGACTCGTAGTTAGAGAGGGAAGAGATGTATAATGTGATTAAGTAGTAATTAGTGGGGGATAAGTTTCTTACTGCATAACAATATAAAATTGATCTCCCACTTTATGCCCAGTAGAAGTTTTAATTATGTTTCCAACTGTTATATTCAATCAGTTAAGTGCCATACGTGTACACGCTTGGGCGATCATGTCTCGAAAGAGACATGGCTGACTAGACAGAAGATTATCCCGCAGTCGGTTGTCATTGCATTCTGCTGTTTATTGGTTGCCAGCCGAAGCTATAGAACCCAATCTGTCCTGTTATTTAACCCATAACTGGAGGGAAGTAATGGATTAATACCTTTCCCAATGGTATTTGCGCGTAGGCGAATGCAAGGAATTCAATTGAAATTCTGCACATTATATACGCTAATTTTATATTTTGTATTCGAGGTGACACCATTAAAATTAGCTTTGATTTGAGGACATCAAAAGTTGTATGATACTCGAGTCTATACTGTATACCAAATGACAGAAACCACATTACTTCAAGATTCCAGCTTAGCCAAAATCTAAAATGCCAATCACATGGAACTCGAAAAGAAAATAATGACTTAATCAAGGTCTGAATTCTACACTATCTCAAATAAAGTATTTCATCTGAAATCGCCATCAATATTTGAAATAGCAATAAAAGCTACTGAATTCGAGAAAAACATTTTTCTATAAAATTCCTTGAAAAAAACTTTATGTATTACAAACAACAGTAGCAAAATCAAGTTAGCCAGTGAATGACGAATATTTCCTTATAAAGTAGATGACTAATATTACCATAACCATTAACATGTTCTGAGTGTTTAGATAGCTTCATAAAAATTTTACCGGAAATTGGATCGGGTGTTGATGCCCTGCATGCTCACACCTCACACATCTAAATCAGTAGGGCCTCATTAAAAGCCTGCAACGTTGAGGAAATTAATATCTAAAACTTCGTGTGTGCGAGTGACTCATTTGGTTGCAAGTTTGCTTTGATCTTGAGCGAGGTCAGTTTTCATCAGTAATAAAAACAGTCTGATAGAGTCTCTTAATAATCTTCCCTTCGAATAAATGTTTACATAAACATGTCGGCCACTGGATTCTATTTATTAAGTAGATGTCTACAACTAAATACAAATGTGGGCACCTCGACGTGGTGTAATGGTTAGCAAGCTTGTCTCGCCAGAACCTGTTACACGTGAGTTCAATCCACACTGGGTGCTCCATACATTCGGCCTTGTAACACATCTAAGCGTGCTTAGATAATCTAAAATTTAATACAGATTCTAAACAAGAAAGTCTCAGCCATAAATGCAGAAATCAGACAATTATTTTGACCTCGATAATAAATTAGAACACCATAACTACTGGCGTATGTATACAAGTTATATCACACGCTAAAATTTGCCTCCTTCTACCGAGTGCCCATATCTCAGAGGTACAATCGCCGACTGACGCCAATTTGATCGGGTTTAAATCCTAGGTAAAAAGCAATCTGATGTCGAATCGTACTGATGAGCTGTGATACAGCGAAACAGAATTCCCTGCGGATGACTATATATATATATATGATATGTCGAAAAAATTCCGAAATTTACATTCGTTGAATGGCCATTTCACCGGAAAAATTCTCGCTTCACCAGCAACGATAGAAAACAAAAATGTATTAATTCAAACATGTTACAAAATTTCTATACCGGAAGAAGCCCAGAAACGTATCCATAAACAGGAAGTAAAAAAAAAAAAGAAACAAGGGGTGGGATTAAGAAAATAAACATTTTATTTGAATTTGCCGTCTGTATGAAAGAATCAAAAGTTAAAAATTTAACGGTGTTAGGGTTTAATCTATTAATATTAATAGGATCTGGTTTTTGGGATTTTACCTATTTGCTAATCCTTTTTGGATTTAATGCATATATACATTACTGTGCAAAAGTATTAGGGCAATAACTATTTTATCTTTATGAGGCATATTGACAGAAAATAAAGAATTTGATTTAAGTAATTTTATTTGATTTACTCAACAAATGCTTTAACAATAAATGTACTTGTTACAAAATAAATTTAATGTTTAGTATAATAGCCTTTTGCTTTGATAAGAGCTTTCAAACTGTCAGGCATTAACATCACAACGTTCTTCCATGTATTTAATGGTATCTCCTGCCAAGCAGCTTGTATTTCATCCCAAAGTGTGTCTTACGAAGTAACATTAGATTTAGCAATTTTTTTTATCCAAAATATCCCATACATGTTCAGTAGGATTGGGATCAGAGCTTTGTGGGAACAAATCAAATTATAAAGCATTCATTTCTCTTCCTTTTTATTAAAATAATTCTTACAAAGGTTTGGCTTTTCACCCTGTATTTGAATTTCAGTTAGGCTTTTAGGAAAATCACCCCTGTCCTAATACTTTTGCACACTACCGGTAATGTGCAAAGTGTTAGGACAGGGGCGATTTTAGGGGCGATAAAATAGTTCTTGTCCTAATAAGTTTGAACACTACTATATATATATATATATATATATATATATATATATATATATATATATTAGTGTGCAAACTTAAATATATATATATATATATATATATATATATATATATATAAATTCAGATAAAACTTAGTGGGGAAATAACCATTTTCAACATGTCATTTTAAGGCATGCATTCTTCGACCCCCTTTAAAACAGAGAATGAAGAAAATTTTAAGCCCAGAGGTTAGTTTAGGTAAAGAAAGTGGTTGGAATGTATTGGCTTTCATTTGGATTTGGTTAGGGGAAGGAGTTAGTAGCAATTCTTCCTTAATAGTGAGTGGTACGTGGCCTGAACCTAGAGTTGGCAAGGTAGGTGGTGTGGAGGTAACTGCTAGGTCAACTTTTAAAAAAAATTCTGAATTTTTTTTTTATCGAGAATATCTGTGGGATCAGGGTTAGGGTTAGGGTTGTAATTTATATTTATTTGTACGGCGACACATATTTATGATTTCCCTTTGTTTGTTAAAGAGTATATTGTGCTCTTGAAATTTAAAAATTTAATTTTTTCTGTAAAACAGATTACACCTATCTCTTAAGCCATTAGGTGTCCTAGCCTTGCCTATGAGTTCCCATTTTATTTGGAGATCTAAGTTAATTTCGTTTAATTCTCAGTATTTCCTAGAAAGCGCAGTTTGGTATTTTAAACTAGGGTTGGTGAAAGAGTGCCTTTGGGTATAAAGCCGCTGCTTCCAAATTCCAGCGGAAATTCCGATATAAACATTTGTCTACCCTGATTTTCCTGAGAGTAGATGGTGGCTTAATAAATCACATTTTCAGACCTACACTTACCCTCAACCGGACAGTTACTTCTAGATCTACAGTTACAGTGGGGATGTCATTCTATTTTCCGTATTGGATTCCCTACACTTCTTCAAGATTGGTTATTATGGGAGCTAATAATGTTATACATGCTATTGTTACAAGAATAACTAATTGAAATGGTTTTCCTAAGGGATAACTTTACTTTGGAGGTTATCATCATGGAAGTGTTTATTAATTCAAGGAAGATCTTCCCAATGTTACATGTTGACAGTTGACAGAACGGGTAGTTAAACCATTTAATTGTTCTTTTCCTATTTCTAATTTTGGCTTTATATATATATATATATATATATATATATATATATATATATATATATACAGAAAGAATTAGTTAAGAAACAATGAAACGTTTTTTAATCAAACGTGCATACAGAAAAATACCTATGGTTAAATAAAATAAAGACAAGAGGAAAACTGTATTTTAAATCGCATACGCATTTCGTCCTTTGATGCCTTTATCAAGGCAAAAAGACCAAATGAGCTTTATTCTAAATTACGTATCTATAAACAACCAACCTTGGCAACCACAAAGACGCTCACAAATCATTTCAAAAGATTAACAGGATATTTTAGTTTTTAGAATTTCTTCATGTGTAGTGCAAAGTCACGAGATGTTAAAATGAAGGGAATTCAACCGTTTTCTTTGAAATGTTTATTATGTATGTTAGTCTGTTTTAGTATAATTTTCATAAGTAAAGATGAGATTGGAAAAAATTCGGGGCGCAAATTGATGTTTTAGTAGAACTGGATGGAGGCGCTCTCGAGAACTTTTCTTCTGAATAAATTGTTTACTCTTTTTATTAGTGTGGCATTTTTAAAATCGAAATTGTGGTTGAATTTATTACTGTGAATCACTAATGCATTTGTTAGATTATTAATAGTGATGTCTCTTTTGTATTCATACATACTTTTTTTTTTTTAGATTTCTACTTGTTTCTCCGGTGTACATGGAGGAAAAATCCCGGCAGTTTATTCTGTATACACCTGCTTGGTCATCATTTTGACTTCGGTTATTTTTAGATCTGATAATGTTCATACTAGTTTTCAGGGTAGTTGTAACTATGTTTGTGTTTTTTATATGAGAAAGATTGTTTTGTATATTAGATGCAATGGAGTTGGTTGGTAGTATGTTCTTTATTGTTTTGATTATTATTGTTAACAGTGTTTCATTTGTTGTGGTTGTATATATTATGTGCCTCTCTTTTGGCATTGTGAATAAAGTGATATGGGTAATGCAAGTTTCTGAATGTGCTTTCTATGTATTTTTCTTCTTCTGTTAAATATTGGGGGCTGCATATTCTTAGTGCTCTTAAAAAGAAACCTATAATAATAACAGATTTGATTTTGGAAGGGTGGCTGGAGTAGAAATTTATCAGGTCGTTTTTGTTGATAGCTTTTCTGTAAAAATACCTATATATATATATATATATATATATATATATATATATATATGTGTGTGTGTGTGTGTGTGTGTGTGTGTGTGTGTGTGTGTGTGTGTGTGTGTGTGTGTGTGTGTGTGACATGCTTGACTTGAATTCGCATGTGCATTGGTTTCTCTTTTTAAAACCCTACAAAGTTCTCTAGTACATAACTGCATTTTTTTTAATAAATCAATTACCTGTATTAGACACATTACCACTTCTTTGGTAGATGTCCTACCACCTATTCGAACAATGTAAAAAAAAATTCTTAACCTATAATTTAAAAGAACCCTTAAGAAAATTTTGGTGGACAATACAAAAATGATATTTAAATTGCAATATCAAAATCATCTTGCAATAAGCAAGACACTATATATCAAGCAATTCTCTCCTACCATCAACATTACATTATTTAATAGTGGAAACTTTTTATTGAACTTTTTAAATAGAAAATGCTCACGCGGAAGTCGGGCGTGGGTACACCAAACGATTCAAATATGTAATTGGATAAGAACTTGCAAGCAAAGTAATCAACCTTGTCCATTGTAAGAACCCCAAATTTTTATACGCAGCTTCATTCTGTCAACAAATAACAGTTTACCATCATTTAATATAAAAAAAGGCGCTTATTGTAGTTAAACGCATCACTCCGATAAAACTCTATGAATTGATTCTGATAGCTAATAGCGTCCGATCAAGCAAGAGAGAACCAGGGTGATGAACGAGTTTTCTTTCTGAACTCCCTGGCTCGGATGAAAGCATCGATGTCAGCTTTCACTCAGGAGGAGTCCTCAGAGGCGCAGTCTTCATCAAGGAGGTAAAACACTTTGTTCCAACGGACGTCACAATGGAAATCGCGTGTCCTTCAAGGATACTGGAGAATCGTGTGAGGATATATACCACTTGAGTGAGAGACTCACTGATTTGGAAGTACAGGGTATGGACGCTAGCAAAGTCAATGGCAGAATTCTTCTGACACTTGGCCGAGTGGTGACACAAATCAATGACCACAATTATATGTGGCAATGGTTTAAATAGCCTTGTTTATATTATCTGAAGTACCGAGGAATTTAGGTTAGCAGAAAGCGACCGAGACTCATCTATAAAGTGTCGGGATATTCAAGAAAATCACTCTTGTCCCTGTGGCTTTGTCGCACGCAGTAAAGCAGGCTCTGCTGTCCACCCGAGGAACATGTGGCAGTTGACAGTCAATAATTCGAGTAAAAACAAAGCCAATTCGCCGACATTCGCTGACATAAAAACCTTGGCCATGCATATACCAGGAGTTTAAATGTAAGGTCAATAGACACCTCCTCACACACTAACTCGCATACATTTTGTCAAGCACTCTTCCCATCCACGCAGCCCTCATCCTCGGTGTCCTTGTTATCCTTACCTGTCTATTAACCTCCTTCAGGACATTTTCTATCACTTTCCCTATGTAACCCCCTAACCACACTTTAACATCACTTTTCTCTATGTAACCCCCTAACCACTCTTTAACATCGCTTTCCCCTATGTAACCCCCTAAACACTCTTTAACATCACTTTCTTCTATGTAACCCCCTAACCACTCTTTCTCATCATGTTCCTTGTGTAACCCCCTAACCACTCTTTAATATCACTTTTCCCTATGCAACCCCCTAACCACTCTTTACCATCACTTTTACCTATGTAACACCCTAAACACTTCTTAACATCACTTTCCCCTATGAAATCCCCAACCACTCTTTAACATCACTTTTACCTATGTAACCACTTTTCCCTATGTAACCCCCAACCACTCTTTCGCGTCACTTTCCTCTATGTAACCCTATAACCACTCTTTCTCATCACTTTCTTTTGTGTAACCCCCCCCAACCACTCTTTAACATCACTTTCCTCTATGTAACCCCTAACCACTCTTTCTCATCACTTTTCCCTATGTAACCCCCAACCACTCTTTCTCATCTCTTTCCACTATGTAACCCCTTGCGCAACGGTGGCAGTGAAATGCCTTTTTGGTGTGAAATGATTAACAAAAATATATATACAAAAGTGAGAACATAAGTAAGAATCAAGAAATCGGAGGAAGGGATTTTAGGGTTAAGGTTAGTTTCGTTGAGAGCGAGGATGTCTGGGTAACATTCATGGAGGAAAAATTCCATACTGCAGATATTGTTTCGTATCTCACTGGTGTTGAGATGTTTTGGTGATTTTCTTTTTTTGCTGGTTTAGTTTTGTATGTTTGGTTGTGAATATCCATTTTAATGTTAATTAAGAAAATTTTCGAGTAGTGGTTGCAGTCGGTCATTAACAACGTCATTTGTAGGAAAAGAACTGGCGTTGCATAGCGTGGTCTCAGAGTGGTCCACCGGAAGCGCTTGCAGGGAAACACATAAATGCGAGTTATGGCACTGCAAAACCCCCGATATTATGCAACTGTTAACTAGAGCAGCCGCTGTAGACGCTACATAAAAGTTAGGGTTCTTAACTACCAAACGGAAATAGTAAATAGAAAACTGCCGATCCGGTACCCTCAGAATAAAGAGGCGGTGTCACAGTCAAAAGAATGCTTTGTGGTAAAAGAAAAAAAAATACCAGAAATACATATTGTTGTGGATTCTGGTTGAGGAACCGCAGAAAATAATAAATATCAAAAGACAGATATGGAGATAGAAAATGGATTATATATTGAACGTGATATGCAACTGGAACTCAAGTTAGTCAATTTAGAAATACTATTAGTAGAAATAAATATATACAGTCTTGAGATGAAATAGTATGTCTGTGTAAATGATTCTAGCTGAGTGGAGCTCAGAGCAACTGCAACTACAAATGAGATTCCAGATCCAACGCCAACTAAGCAATTCACCAACTTACTACTTACAACTCTGTCGTTCTCTCTATAGGCAGGATTGTGTACACTCAGTTGAATTCATTATTATATAAAACGGGGTGATCCCACAACATATATTTAAAAAAAAATTTAACACAGCTCCCTAGAAAACTAAATTTCGGCATTAAATAACCCATAAGTCCTTGATATGTCGCTAAACCAAATCAATGATATCTTTACTTGCCATTGTGGCTTTGTCGCATACCCTCAAGCAGGCCTTGCTGTTCATCCACAGAAACATGTGACAACCGATTCTGAACTATTCGAGTGAAATGAGTCAACTACATGTTTCATTCGTCTAAAAGTTTGCAAAATTTGCAGGCCTTGGAAGACATATCACTGTCTATAGAAGGTAAGTATATATATTTTACTGAGTCCTCATTTTTAGAATGTGACAATATTTAATACAAGACAACGGTTACACTTACTCGCTAATACTCTTTGGAAAGATATACATTTTTTTCTTCCTTCCTTTGTTCTACAAGTCCAGACATTTATAGCTAAGTATCACCATATCGCGCACGAATTCGACGCATGAATCCAAGAGTTCACAATTAAGCCTAAAATTAGACTATGAATGAATAATTCCCGCGTGGTTGGAAAAAGTTTAAATATTCAGTTGATGTTCATCTCCAATGAAATATACAAAGTGTGTAGAATACCGTCTGAATGACACAAAAATATCGCTGACATAAACATTTAACAACTACATTTGCCGAGATTACACACAATATTTTGTAGTACTAAAGAGTAAATATATCCAATAAAATTGCCATTGGCTTCAACCAGAGAACTTGTAGGGGCCTCGGCTATGTCTTTCAAATTGGCCTTGTGTCAAACACAACCGAAGTCCCGACAATTTAAAATATCAGAACGTTGAATGTTGGATATTGAAATGTGGAAGAATAAATAATTTGTTTCGTATGTTAAAGTAATTTTTTTTTAACTAAGCAGAATAACAAAGTTGTTAAAGGAAAATGAACGTAGTTAAAGGTTCAAGAGAAATAGTAGTAAGGAATTTAATAAATTCTTTTTATAGTTGATAGTAGCAGAATATGTGTCTGCAGGAAGATAAAAAAGTTACTAATAAGGTCTGTGTTCCTTTCCATTTTAGGGCCGGTAAAAAAGTGAAGAGTAAGGTAAAGCAAAGGAATTGTACTTATCGGACTTTAATTTTTAGGAGTCAGTTAAAGTATCTTGTTCTTGTTGTTTCCTTGACGGCGTGTCAGTGAAGACGAAGAAAGGAAAATTAGAAGGAGAGGTAAAATGAATGTATGCTGATGAGACATGATATGGTCGGCGTCTTGAAATTACTTTTGTTACATTTTTGCATGTCGTCTCTATGTCGCTCCCATTTGACTGACTGATTTTTGAAGTTCATAGACGTGGTTAAGTAGTGGAATTTAGTTATGTTACTGGCTCGAAACCGCGTACCCATTTTCTAGGTGCTAAGAAAAATCTGACAGGGGTCATAGATCAATTTACTATTTCTTATCCAATAAGAATCCAGAATCTTAATTTTCGTACTGACTTGCAAATTTTGCCTTGGTTTGGGTTTTTTCAAAATGCCTTTAGTCGTTTTTTTTTGGGTGGAGTTTGGTTTTGTTTGTTTTACGGCATATCAACTATTTTGGGTCATTTAATGTCGAAACAATTCTTCCTTCCAAATCGTATTTTTGTTGGTAACATTTTTCAAAAAACGTTTTGTTTGCAATTTTTTTTCCTTCAAAAATGTTTTCTTGGTAATATTTTTCATTCAAAAAAGTTTTGTTGATAATATATTTCCTTCAAACATTTTTATGCATATATTACATAAAGTCTGTTTGTATACTTTAATAGTGTTTTGACCCCTGTTTGACGGACTAACTATTTTCCCGTAACTGAGGCCCTAACAGGTGCTACCACTTCGGTTTAGGGTGGACCTGGGAGCAACAGCAATTAAGTGGTGTTTTCACGCTTCTAACAACCTCCCATTTGGAGGCATTAATGCCGGATTCAGTTTATTGTCATGTCCAGGACGATTTTCAGTCGTTCTGATCCATTTTTTGCGGGTGCTTTTTGTCTTTTAGTTAATTGTTAAATGCTATAGGATTTTTATCCTAGACAACGTCGGAATTTTCTGCAATTCTTTTAGACAGTCTCATTATTTAAGTTGTTAAATGCTGCTGTAAGTTTTGCCTTCAGTTCATGCTTGGTGTCAAAAATAATTTTGTTGGTGTCCCCCTTAACTGTGCTCCACCCATAATAATCAAGTGGGTTAAAATAGGGATAGGTAGGTAGCCATATATAAGGAATGATGTGGCGGCAGAAATTGTTTAACGGACATGACAAAGTTTTACTGCTTGTGTGACATTATGCAGATGTAATATAACAATCTGGCCCCACCCGAGGAAGGCTGATGCAAGCGAGAGTGTTTCCGGTCGTTGAAAGGAACGGATGTCGTTTGACCTTATTTCCGGCAGCAGCGGAAATAACTACAGAGGCAAACAGAACAGGTGTCTCTGAGAATTACGTGGGCGTGCGTGGGCGAGGCAAAACCGGAAGAAAAGGGCCCGGTTCTGGAAGATTATAAAATGACCTCGGCACACGGATTCGCCAGTAGAGAAGCAACAGAGATCGGCCGGTGAAGAGAGACACAACAGATAAGACTACACTCCCGTCAACCCATTAGAAGCGCGCTCTCTCAATTCTCTGTTCCCTATTCTACACGGTTCATCGTCATTAATAAAAATATAAGTTTATATTTTTATATATATGCGTGTTTGTTGTTTGTCGATATATAACACAGATTTCTATTGCGAGCGGCCAATCTTTTGAACCAGAGCAGCACTAAATAATTTGACGTCACCCACCTCGTTGACACTGAAGTTCTATGAGAATATGAATGGAAGAATAACGTCTTTATCACTATTGATCACTCAAAACACCTTCGTAATCGCCATTAGATTCATCCAACCCCAAATCCTCTGCGGTGATCTAGGATTGACTCCGAAACACACTGAGATTTTCGTACTAGATTTTCTGGAGTGAATGCCAAGCAGTACAACAAGCCGTATCCAAATATCTGATCTAGCGAATTGCATAATGGTGATCTTTTGCTCACAGACAGTTTCTAACTGACCTTAATATACTGTACAGTCGAAGAAATCAAAACCAACACGAAATTTAAAATGATGTCAATTTATCCATCACACACTCTATAACTGATAACGCCCGCCATGTATGGGTAAATTACTTGCCAAAATCTCACAAAAATCAGAATTATTTTAGAATCTTTTCTTGGTCGGCCTGAGAACTTTTAAGCATCCGCTCATAGTATTCACGTCAATAGAATGAGTCGCTATTGATACATTATATTTTGATTTTATATTTTTGTTTTTTAGTTTTCGAAACAAGAACAACTGTAATCTTGAGGAAAATATTTTCTTGTAATTAGCGGTTGCTGAATATTTGAAGGAGTTTCTTCAGTACAAGCGATATGTTTTTTTACTTCTGATTTGATATTTGAACAGTATACAAACAGCTTTGAAAACCAGTGCTTCAAATATAGAGAAATATTTTTTCGCCAGAATCGATATGTATATTTTTGTTTCATATTTTTATGCAAATTAAATTATATTTAAAATGCCAGAGCTTCAAGTATTTGTTTTTTATGAGAATTTTATTAGAAAACATGAAAAATTCTAAACTTTTATGTAGTATCAGTCCTCTTATATGGCAGTAAATGCTTAACGAATTCCTCAACGATGAAGAGCTATACAATAACAGTAATAAAGAAAATAGTAGAGAAGCGTTATGTAAAATCAGACTTCCTATATGGAAGTGAATACTAGACAAGTTCCTTATATGGTAGTAAATGCTAGACAATCTTCGCACCGATGAGAAAGAGACTAGAAACAACAGAAATGTGATTCTACAGAAGGATGCTGAGATTATGATGGAGAAAAAATGAAGGCAATGACGATGCTTAAGACAAAAGAGAAACAAAAATTAAACTCATTCCTTCTCGGAACGAGAAGCCGGGAAGCCGATTTCGAATTCCAGCTGAATCCATTGTATTCACTTACGCGCAAATACCCTTGGGAAAGGTATTAATCCGTCTCTTCCTTCCAGTTATGGGTTAAATAACAGGACAGATTGGGTTCTATTGCCTTGGTCGGCAATCAGTCTACCGCAGAAAACAATGGCAACCTACTGCGTGATAATCTTCTGCCCAGTCAGTCATGTCTCTTTCGAGACATGATCGCCCAAGCGTGTATCACGTATGGCACTTAACTGACTGACTGAATATCAGAAAAAACTGTTGAAATCTTTAGGACACATAAAGTAGAAAGACGGCTCGGAAAATGGGATACACACCGAACAATTTTAATGCAACAAAGACAAAATGAAAATAATGGATAAACTCTCTTTTAGTAAATGGATGAGATAATAGCATCTGGGTTGGTAACAAGACGACAGAATGTATTAAGAGCTACAAAGAAGAGTATGCTATGGAGAGCAATGATCAAAACTTCTTGAAAGGACAAGGCGTGTCAGTTAGTCAGTTAAGTGCCATACGTGATACACGCTTGGGCGATCATGTCTCGAAAAAGACAGGACTGACTGGGCAGAAGATTATCCCGCAGTAGTTTGCCATTGCTTTTTGCGGTAGACTGGTTGCCAACCAAGGCTATAGAACCCAATCGGTCCTGTTATTTGACCCATAGCTGGAGGGAAGAGACGGATTAATACCTTTTCCAAGGGTATTTGCACGTATATGATTGCAACGAATTTAGATGGAATTCGAACTCGACTCTCTGATTTCTCGTTCCGAGTCGATATCCACTGGACGACAACGCACATCCTAACGACCAAAAAAGAAAAAACAACAAAAGGATCAGTGATGCAAGTATTTAAATATATATATATATATTAAAAAAGGATTAATTCAAATATGTTGAATGGCCATTTCGATATGAAGATCCCCACGGGGGATAACACATCACCTAGCAACAGAAAAATCCTGTCAGAAACTGGAGAAAAATTAGTCTACTTTTCCTTTTTAAATAGATTTGCAAAGAAATTAAAAAAATAAAATAAAAAGGAAAATAAAGGAAAAGAAAAAGAAAAAGAAAAAGATAAAATAAAATCAAATAAACAAGAAAAGAAAAAATTAACATCGTCTAGGTTCGCAAAAAAAGAAAGAGAATTGTAACTAAAAATTAGCAGACACCCGTGTTAAATCGACGTAAGTTTAAGCAACACGGAAAAAAGGTGGGAGATAAGAGAGATAAAAGAAGGAAAGGAGGGAAAAAGAAAAGAAAAGAAAGAATTTTTTTAAAAAATATTACAGATGCTGGACAAATTCAAAAACCTAATTTCCCAAAAACGTTGAAGTATTAGAGAAAGGCCTTTACTTAAAAAGGCATAATTATTTATAAAAGGGAATAAAAAGATATAGGATTTAAAATAAAATTATTTTTTTAAAAAATTAGGTCATTTGAATTAAACTAAATAAAGACAACACTAGGTAAAAAAAAAAAATCATTTACAATTAAACATACATATAGAAGTACACACATACATACATACATATACATAGACACACAATTCTACGATTAAGAATACATATATACATAAACATACACACACATACATTCAATTTCATACACACTTATATACACATACATGAGCATACACACATATATATATGTGTGTACACACCTATATACAAAAAATTCATATACACACAATATATATGTGTACACATACATGCACACATATACACACACACAGATATACATATTACATATGCACTCACACACATACATATAAAAATATAAAAAATTAATGAATATTATGAAAAGGAGCATTTAAATAGCTAAAAAATTTTTTTCCAAAAATACATATAGCCCACATACATAAATACATATATACATATATATACACATATATACAAATATGCACATCCACACACAAACAAACACATCTCCATAAAAATTATAAAAAGAAAAATTAAAAATTAAAAAATTAAAAATTAAAAAATTAAAAATTTAAACAATTAAAAAAATTATAGAAAAATTTAAAATTTAAATTTAAAATTAAAAATTAAATTTTAAAATCCGCCATATGACGGCACTTATTAATAAGTTCCCTCCTAAGGTTCAAAAGTAAGTCCTGATGAGGATACTTCAAAATCAGAATCTTCTCCAATAAACATAGACGTCACCTATTACGAAAATTTTTAGGAGTACAAGCTGAGCTTATTAATTTCCAGCTGATTATAGAGTCCTGCCCTTCCTCCTTCATTTCCCAGAACCTACGTATTAGTGTCGTCTGGAATCTTTGTTTAGGGTTCGAAAACGAGTACTTCTGATTATAAAGCCTCTGTTTGAAAGGGCCCGCGGACATGCCAATATAAGTCCGGTAATTGTCTTTGTTATTAGATGGAGAAATACGGGCTTCATAAATTACATGGGTGGATTTACATTTGCCTTGCACCGGGCAGGCATCCACGGAATTACAATTACATTAATCGACAATTCCGGATTTAACGTCGGTATTATTTAGGTTCATTAAAATTTGTCTATTATGGGAATTAATTATATCATCTATATTTGAGGTGCAAGAATGACTGATTTTTAGGGTGAACCTATTAAAAATTTTATTTAAGGGATTGTTATTATTATTAAAATGTTTATCGATTAATCTGAGAAAATACTTACCAATATTTACATTAGTTAGCTTACAATAAGGAGGGTTAAACCAAATTATCTTCCTTTTTCTACATTTTCGGGTGTTTTTATTTTTTATATATATATAAATATATATATATATTTTATATATATATATAAAAAATATATATTTTATATATATATTTTATATATATATAAATATATATATTTTATATATATATATAATTTATTATAAATATAATTTATAATAATAAATAGATCATGATAATAATAATAATTATAATTATAAATTATAATATTTATTCTTACAATATTAATATTATAATATAATATTATATTATAATATATTATATTATAATATAATATAGTATTAATATAATATTATATATAATATAATAATATAATATTATATTATAATATTAATATTATGATATCATTATTGTAATAATAATTATAGTAGTTCTAGACTGCTACGTGATGTCAGTTCTTCAATACGGCAGTGAATGCTGGACAATATCATCGAAAATGAGGACAAAACTGGAAGCGGCCGAAATGTGGTTCTACAGAAGGATGCTACGGATATCGTGGACTGAGCATACAAGCAACGACGAGGTGTTAGAAAGAATGGCAACTAAAAGGAAATTGATGCTGAGCATCAGGAAGAGACAACTGAAGTTCCTGGGACATGCAATGAGGAAGGAGAGCCTGGAGAACCTGATACTGACTGGACAGATAGAAGGAAGGAGAGACAGAGGAAGGCAGCGGATAACATATTTGCAGGGACTGATCAGGTGGATGACGGAACGGGGGTTGCCAGGAGCAACAGGAGCAAACATACTAAGAGCCACAAGGGATAGGGAGACGTGGAGAGCCATGATCGCCTACGTCCTGAAGGGACAGGGCACATAGAAGAAGAAGAAGAAGAAGAAGATGAAAAAGAAGAAGAAATTATACTATTTATAATAATATTATTATTATAAAATATATATTACTTGTGTTCAAATTATTGTCCACAGTTTTATTTTCGACTTTTGTACACCCCGATTTTCATCCGTTGCTTGTCTATTTGGCTAAGCTTCAGAGAATTTTTAACTTGACTTTTATTTTTAAATTTACGAGATAACATTGCTCTAGTTCCACTGACCAAATCTTAGTATATATAGTGCTCAATAATAGCTCACCAGGTTTTATGAATCTATGTCAGCGCTGCACTATCCGGGGATTGCATATTTCTGTAAATTTGAATTATTAGTTCGAGTCCTAAGCTATTATTTAGTGAAACAAATTTAATATCATTTTTTTAATTTTTAGCTAATGAAGCTACATGCCTTAATTATGGATTTCGTGAACACTAACATGTCTTAGTGTTTTCTCCGAAGTAACAGCGTACACAGTGGATTAAAGAAAAAATGTCGCATACAACAATAATATCAGGAAAATATTTATGAAAACGGTCGACCTGCATCAAACGTATATTCTCTTTATATTCAGATGTATGAAAACTTGAATGAAATTTTAATTTCTTTGTTTTGCGGTTAACTGAGTATTATCATTTTTTAGACAGTCGCAAAACGCTTCGTTGCACAGTAGTAACTGTATTAAAAACCCTGGTAAAGAAGTTTTTTACGATAACTTTGTTCATATCAAAACCTGTAGAATGTATATCAAAATCTTACGAGCTATCTGTGAATGATTTGAATGTGAGAGAGTGGTTGTAGGGTCAAAAATAATTTGTCACCCACAAGGCTATGAAGAAGCTTTTATATTCGATCGAGTCTGGATAGCTTACGAGCTATCTGTGAACGATTTGTATGTGAGAGAGTGGTTGTAGGGTCAAAAATAATTTGTCACCCACAAGGCTATGAAGAAGCTTTTATATTCGATCGAGTCTGGATAGCTTACGAGCTATCTGTGAACGATTTGTATGTGAGAGAGTGGTTGTAGGGTCAAAAGTAATTTGTCACCCACAAGGCTATGAAGAAGCTTTTATATTCTATCGAGTCTGGATAGCTTACGAGCTATCTGTGAACGATTTGTATGTGAGAGAGTGGTTGTTGAGTGAAACATAATTTGTCACCCACAAGGTTATGAAGAAGCTTTTATATTCTATCGAGTCTGGAAAGTGAAGACAGGTCAGTTTCTGCACATATATGGCACCAGTACTAAATTTTACGCCTAATCTGCCTCTTGCAACGGTAGAAGATGGCATGAGGAATCAGCTCCTTAATAGAGCAATACAAGGAACCAACTATTTTTCTAGCAACTTTGTCGAGCTCTCCGATAAAAATGTTATTGAAACCAATGATGAATATATCATTAAATACAATGAAACTGTGATAATTTTTCAAGCATAGATTCGATAAAGAAAACGAAAATTATTTAACTTTTAGACTAATATGTTTTTGGTTTGATATTTTTTTGAGTACTCTAAACTAGACATACAACATTGTCGATTTACGACCACGATTGTTTAATATTGACAGGTTCTAAGTAAGTCACCCTGTAATTAATTTTGCATTCTTTGTTTAGAAATTTGACGGTCTCTTTACGTTTGGAAGGGCACCTAGCGGTGGTGTAATGGTTAGCAACTTTGTCTCGCTTGAGTTATTACAATTGAGTAGTGAGTTCGATCCTCACTGGGTGTCACTTACTTTCGTTCGTGTGACACGTCTAAGCTACGCCTAGAAAATCACCTTCCTCGAGGTTTGTAGGTTAGGCGCAGGGCTAACACCCTGCCCAATAAAAAAACAGTTATTTACGAAAACAGCAAAATGCTGCCTTACACACCATTGGGTGTAACTGATGATGATGATCATTACGTTTGGAATCATTTAATCATCTCGCTTCAAATTGTTTTTACTTTCATCGGGTTTAGGTCAAATATTGTATACTGTAGTACAGCCGGTTTAATATCCTAAACATTCAAAATATTGCAATACAGGTGCATAAAATCAAAACATATCAGTTGTAAAACACAGGAAAGTACATACAATTACAAAACATCTTGTTAGTCACTGGTGCATGGATATGACTGTCAAATGTTTAGAAATTTTCACAGCTTTACAAATTTTTCTATTCTTAAAACTTGTCGACATAGTCGAGTATGATAATTTCAAATCACGTAAGATAACATTCATATAATTTCCTCTTCGTACTGTTTAACATTTTCATATCAAAATCAATGGCCTACATTTACTCCATGCCAGGTTGAGGTGTAGACAAAAGCAATTTCTATCTTTTTTTAAGAAAGATTTGAAAGACACAAACGTACGGGAGTAATCTTCTTATACTAATAATGCATTGACAGTTGAGCTGCAGGCGGACAAGGTAATGCCATATCTGCCGGCAGCTAGGGCGAAAATTGTCAGACAAAAGGCTGAGAAACAATTATGATGCAAGAGCTAAAGCAGTCCTGGCATGACCGCCAGTCATAACAATTCGCGCTCATGCGTTTGAAGTCTAAAGGTCGTAAGTTGCATAGGGTGTATATCCACGACGAAGTGTATAAAACCAGTGATTTACAATTTTGGAGCATATACTATTTTCATATTTGGTGTTTTTCCACATATCGAAGGTAAAACAAAAATGCTTTCAATATTGCGAAATAGCTCTTTTGTAGACAGGATCTCTCTCAAAGCTTTGAACAGCTACTATTTCAAATTCTAAGAAAAAGCTTCTGAAACATAGTCCTTATAGATTTCATAGATTTTATATTTTCTCAACCGTGGAACAGCATTGAAAGACCAACACTAAAAATCACAGCGCATCATTCTCAGCCAGAATCGATATATACGTTTTTTTCTGAATTGATGTTCCCTGACATACAAGAAGTTTTGAAAAACCATTGGATCAAATATTGGTAAAAGATTCCGGAGAAACGCTTTGTAAATTTCAGATTTTTTATCATCCCGACATTCCAAAAATATTCAACGTAAAATATTTTGGAAATATACTTCACCAAAATTGAAGAGAATTTGTTGAATTTGATATTCATCCGGCAAAAAAGAACAAAAACAAAAGCATAAAATATTGGGACACATTTGTTCTACCGAACGAACGTATCATTGTGACATATTTTTAAGTATGAAATAGCCCATCGCCAGTCTGTGTTAATCCCCGTATCCACTTTTATATTTACGCATGATCTATCCTAGGAATTGAGGACTTTACCCTAAATATACCACATCTAAAAACTATATTATTGACAAGTTTTTGTTATATATCTTTGTACTCACTTTCTTGTTTTCATAATAATTATAATGTCATTTTTCTTCGAAATTTTATTTTTCTAATGGTTGCACTACCTACCAAGTCTTCGGGAATACTTAAAGCAGGTCGTGGTGTGTTGTTATGGCTCCATTTCATGTTTTTTCTATCTCCCCTAACATCCCTAGCGTTATATAGACAAAGTTCTCATTAGTGTGTGGGCTGTACTTAACAAGACAATTTTTTGTATATATCTTAAGCTGGGGTTTCCAGGGATTCTTTCAATGTGTTGTTTTGTTCCATTTTTTATCATTCCAAGTGCACCTACTATCACTGGCACAACTCTTGTTTTCAATTTCTACATTTTTTTCTATTTCAATTCCCAGGTCTTTATATTTTGATAGTTTTTCAAATTCCTTGGTTGCTATGTTACAATCCGCTGGACAAGCCATATCAATAAATAGACAGGTTTTCTCTTTCTGTTTTTTAACAATAATGCCTGTTGGCTTCAATTTTTCTGTCTGTGTAGATGGTGTAATCCCATAGAATGATGACATCTTCTATTTCTGTAACCGGCTCTGGGTGATGTTCATACCAGTGTTTATTTACAGATTTTCCATCGTGTTTGCACATTGTCTAATGTAAATATTGCCCTACTCTATCCTGTCGATTTTTATATTCATTTGGAGCAAGTACAGAACAGCCTCAGATTAGATTGTCTATTGTTTCTTGGTGTTTATCACAAAACCTGCATTTTGGATCCATATTATTATGTATAATATTTGCTTGAACGTTTCTATTGAAAAGACTTCGGTCTTGCGCTGCAAGAATAAAGCCTTCAGTTTCAGACTTTAATCCAGATGTACATAACCATCGATGAGTATTAACTTTGTCAACAAAGGATTTATTGGTACTTTCTGGATATTTACCATGCAGAGGTTTGTCTTGCCAGCGCTGTTTCATCTGTTCAAGAGCTTTATCTTTGGCTTTCATTTTCATATTCTTTGCCGCAATAGTTGGTTCTTGGCTTCTGTTTTGCTTTTCTACAGAATCTAGTAACTGTAAATCTTGTTTGTATTTTACTGCCTTCTATTATTATTGATTATTTTTTCTTTCTTTCTTCATGTTGCCTTACTAATTGTAACATCCAATCCTTTGTTGTTTCTATGTATGTCAGTCAGCAAATAGTTGTTGTCTTGTATGACAATTCTCACTGAATAATAACTCTTCCAACATCTTTACGGGGTATGGATAGACGGTCTACATCAGCCTTTGGATGATGCATCTTATGCTTAGAAAGAAGCTTTCTTGTTTTAGAATCCATTCGCCTGATGTCGTTCAGAATCCAGTTTAAGATGTTGAAACTATATTGGACAACTGGGATTGCAAGGCTATTAATGGCCATAATTCTGTTCTGAGAATTCAATTCAGTTTTTAATTCTTCTTTGTTATGTTCTTTAGGGCAAGCCGATATTTTTTCCCAGAACTGTGAAACTTCTTCCATTTTGGGGCGGACTGTCACTTCAATTCTTTTTTTACGTATTTCCTTGTAAAATTTCTTTGCATCGGTTTGAAAAATCTTGTTTTGTCTGTAGGATCTTGAGCTTTTCTTATAGCGTCTTATTCCTTGAGCCTTCTATTGTATTGTTTGCTTTATTTTTGCCTTAGTTGATAGGACTTCATTCTCATTTCTAATGTTTTATTTTCTTTCGACTCTTCTGCTTTTCCTAGTTCTTACATTTATTCCTCTAGTCAGTTCATCCAGTACTGATAGTTCACTTCTAAGTTGTTCGATTTCTTTTTCTATTTTTTTTTTCCAAGGTGGATTTTCATGTCTGCGAGACTGCCTTGTTTTTAATTTGATGTTCAATTTTTTGTTGTTGTTGCTATTGCTGATGCATATATTGCTTTATTGAGATTTATATGAGTGCATTCTTCATCCAAAATTAATTTGAGTGCTGCATTGTAGAGCTTAATAATTCGGAGGTTATGCTTTGTTGGTTGTAATTTTGGGAGCTGTTCTCGTTCCTCCATTGCAATATTTTGTATTTGACTTATATGGTTTTTGATATCTTGATTGATTATTATTATTATTATGTCATTTTTCATCATATTTCGATTTCTGCTTTGGTCTCACTACCAACCAAGTCTGCGGGGAGACCTAAGGCAGGTAGTGGCGTGTTGTTATGGCTCCATTTCATGTTTTTCTATCTTCCCTATCATCCCCAGCATTACATAGATAAAGTTTTCCTTAGTGTGTGGGCTGTACTTAATAAGACAATTTTTTGTATATCTCTTAAGCTGGGGTTTCCAGGGATTCTTTCAATGTGTTGTTTTGTTCCATTTTTTATCATTCCAAGTGCACCTACTATCACTGGCACAACTCTTGTTTTCAATTTCCACATTTTTTCTATTTCAATTTCCAGGTCTTTATATTTTGACAGTTTTTCAAATTCCTTCATTGCTATGTTACAATCCGCTGGACAAGCCATATCAATTAATAGACAAGTTTTCTCCTTCTGGTTTTTAACAATAATGTCTGGCCTGTTTGCTTCAATTTTTCTGTCTGTGTAGATGGTGTAATCCCATAGAATGGTTACATCTTCTATTTCTGTATCCGGTGCTGGATGATGTTCATACCAGTGTTTGTTTACAGCTTTTCCATAATGTTTGCACATTGCCCAATGTAAATATTGCCCAACTCTATCGTGGCGATTTTTATATTCATTTGGGGCAAGCACAGAACAGCCTGAGATTAGGTGGTCTATTGTTTCTTGGTGTTTATCACAAAACCTGCATTTTGGATCCATATTATTATACATTATATTTGCCTGAAAGTTTCTAGTGAAAAGACTTTGGTCTTGTGCTGCAAGAATAAAGCCTTCAGTTTCAGACTTTAATCCAGATGCACGTAACCATCGATGAGTATTAACTTTGTCAACATTGGATTTATTGGCACGTTCTGGATATTGGCCATGCAGAGGTTTGTCTTGCCAGCGCTGTTTCATCTGTTCAAGAGCTTTATCTTTGGCTTTCATTTTCATATTTTTTGCCGCAATAGTTGGTTCTTGGCTTCTGTTTTGCTTTTCTACAGAATCTACTAACTGTAAATCTTGTTTGTATTTACTGCCTTCTTTAATTATTGATTATTTTTTCTTTCTTTCTTCATGTTGCCTTACTAATTGTATCATCCAATCCTTTGTTGTTTCTGTGTATGTTAGTAAGCCAATAGTTGTTGTCTTGTATGACAATTCCAGCTGAATAAGACCTCTTCCACCTTCTTTCCGGGGTATGTATAGACGGTCTACATCAGCCTTTGGATGATGCATCTTATGCTTAGAAAGAAGCTTTCTTGTTTTAGCATCCATTCGCCTGATGTCGTTTAGAGTCCAGTTTAAGATGTTAAAGCTATATTGGACAACTGGGATTGCAAGGCTATTAATGGCCATAACTCTGTTCTGTGAATTTAATTCAGTTTTTAATATCATTCGTAGCCTTCTATGGTACTCTTTACGCATTATTTCTTTCATTTTTTTATGGTGAATGTTTTCGCTCTCATTTACACCTAGGTATTTATAAGCTTCTTCTGGTTTCAATTCTTTTATTGTTACAGCAGGGTCTAGGCTAATTGAGGATGTTTGTTGTATTGATCCACGTAAAACTGTAGCTTTAGCACATTTATTCAAATTAAATTTCATTCCAATGTCTTCGCTGAAGCATTTTACAGTTTGCAGAAGACCTTCCAGCTCATTATCATTCTTAGCATATAACTTTAAGTCATCCATGTAAAATAGATGGCTTATTTTCTTTTGGCCTATTTTATAACCACATTCTGTCTTATTAAGTTGACTGGTTAGTGCTATTAATGATATGCAGAATAGTAAGGGAGATAAAGAATCACCTTGAAATATACCTCTTTTGATGTTTATTTCATCAGACTTATAGGTTCCATTTATATGATTGAGGTAAAGGGTTGTTTTCCATATAGACATGCACTGTTTGATGAAATTGATGATGACGGGGGATATCTTGTATATATTTAAAGTCTTTAAAATCCAGGAATGTGGCACACTATCGAATGCCTTTCGATAATCTATCCAGGCAGTACTAAGATTTTTCTTTGTACTGTAGCAGTTTTCCAGGATCATTTTGTTAATTAGCAATTAGTCTTTACAATCATAACAGCCACGTTTGCACCCTTTTTGTTCAAGCGGTATCATGTCATTTCTTTCTAAGAATAAATATGTCTGTTTTGTTAAAATAGATGTTAATCGTTTATATGTTGTCGGAAGACATGTAATTGGGCTGTAGTTTTTCGGGTTGTTTGTGTCACCATTCTTGGGTAGAAGAAATGTAATTCCTTTGGTCATCCATGCAGGAATTTTAGTGGGATCTTCAACCATTTCTTGAAGTTCTTTGGCTAGTTTTTTATGTGCTGCATTTAAATAATATAGCCAAAAGTTAGGAATTTTATCTATACCTGGGAATTTCCAATTGTGTGCTTTTTTTAGTGCAAATTTAACATCATCTTCTGTAATTCCAGACCATGTCTGTTCTGGTTTATTTTTCATTCGTTCTATCTCTTGCGCAATCCAATGTACTTCCTTGCTATGTTCTTTAGGGCAAGCCCATATCTTTTCCCAGAACTGTGTGACTTCTTCCATTCTGGGGGGTACTGTCACTTCAATTCTTTTTTTACCTATTTCCCTGTAAAATCTCTTTGTATCAGTCTGAAAAATCTTGTTTTGTCTGTAAAATCTTGCTCTTTTTTCATAGCGTCTTATTCTTTGAGCCTTCAGTTGGATTTTTTGCTTTATTTTTTCTTTATTTGATAAGACTTCATTTTCATTCCTAATGTTATATTTTCTTTCGGCTCTTCTGCTTTTCTTAGTTCTTACATTTATTCCTCTACTCAGTTCATCCAGTACTGACAGTTTATTATTATTATTATTATTTCGATTTCTGCTATGGCCACACTAACTACCAAGTCAGCGAGAAGATACTTGTTAAGCCAACATTTCCTGATTTGTTTTTCTAAATTCCCATATAATATCATTAGCGTTACATAGACACATGTCTTCTTAGTGTGTAGGTTGTACCTATCAAGATTTTTTTGTAATTCTGTTAAGCTGGAATTTCTAGGGATTATTTCAATGTATTCTTTATTCATTAATTATTATTTCAACCGCACTTGCTACGAGTGGTACACTTCTTGGTTTAAATTTCAACATTTTTCTGTCTCGATTTTCGTGTTTCATACTTTGATAGTTTTTCAAATATCTTGGTTAATATTTTACAGTCTACTTAGTAGGCAAGTATTTCTTTGCCGTTTTTAACAATTATGCCCAGTCTATTTGCTTCAATTTCCCTGTCTGTAACGATGGTGTTATCCATTCTATTTCCATAACTGCTGCTGCCTGATGTTCATACAAGCGTTTTCTAAGTATCACTATTATTATTATTATGTCATTTTTCATTATAATTCTATTTCTGCTATGGTCGCACTACATACCAAGTCTGCATGAAGACCTAAGAAAGGTCGTGATGCGTTGTTATGGATCCATTTTATGTTTTTTAATATCTCCCTAACATCCTTAGTATTACATAGACAAAGATATCATTAGTGGGCTGTACTTAACAAATCAACTTTTGTCTATCTCTTGAGCTAGAATTTCCAGGGATTTTTTCAACATGTTGTTTTGTTTCCTTTTTTTATCATTCCATATGCACCTACTATTACTGGTACTATTCTTGATTTTAATTTCCACTTTATATCTCATTAATTTTTCAGGTTTTTAAATTTTGATAGTTTTACGAATTCTTTGGTTGCTATATTACAATCTGCTGGATAAGCCATATCAAGTAATAGGCAAGTTTTTTCTTTCGAATTTTTAACAGATGTTAATGTTAATCAGTTAAGTGCCATACGTGATACACGCTTGGGCGATCATGTCTCGAAAGAGACATGACTGACTGGGCAGAAGATTATCACGCAGTAGGTTGCCATTGCTTTCTGCGGTAGACTGGTTGCCGACCAAGGCTATAGAATCCAATCTGTTCTGCTATTTAACCCATAACTGGAAGGAAGAGATGGATTAATAACTTTCCCAAGGGTATTTGCGCGTAAGTGAATACAATGGATTCAACTTGAATTCGAACTCGGCTCCCCCGGTTAAATGTTAATATCCGGCCTATTTGCTTCAATTTTTCTGTCATTATAGATGGTGTAATCCCATAATATAGTGACATCTATTTCTGTAACCGGCGCTGGTTGATATTCATACCAGTGTTTGTTTACATATTTTCCAGCGTGTTTGCATATTGTCCAGTGTAAATATTGCCCCACTCTATCGTAACGATTTTTATATATACATTTGGGGCAAGTACAGAACATCCTGAGATTAGGTGGTCTATTGTTTCTTGGTATTTATCACAGAACCTGCATTTTGGATCCACATTATTATGTATGATATTTGCCTGAAAGTTCTTAGTGAAAAGGCTTTGAAAATTTGCTGCAAAAATAAAGCCTTCACTTTCAGACAGTAATTCAGACGCTCGTAACCGTCGATGATTATAAATTTTATCAACATTTGATTTATTAAGTACTTTCTGGATACTGGCCATGCAGAGGTTTGTCTTGCGAAGCGTTGTTGCATCTGTTCAAGAGTTTTATGTTTGGTTTTCTTATTAATATTTTTTGCCGCAATTGTTTGTTCTTGGATTTTGTTTTGCCTTTCTACGGAATCTATTAAATGTATATTTTGTTTGTATTAACTGCCATCTTTCATTATTATTATTATTATTATTATGTCATTTTTCATCATATTTCAATTTCTGCATTGGTCTCACTACCAACCAAGTCTGCGGGGAGACCTAAGGCAGGTAGTGGCGTGTTGTTATGACTCCATTTCATGTTTTTCTATCCTCCCTATCATCCCCAGCATTACATAGATAAAGTTTTCCTTAGTGTGTGGGCTGTACTTAATAAGACAATTTTTTGTATATCTCTTAAGCTGGGGTTTCCAGGGATTCTTTCAATGTGTTGTTTTGTTCCATTTTTTATCATTCCAAGTGCACCTACTATCACTGGCACAACTCTTGTTTTCAATTTCCACATTTTTTCTATTTCAATTTCCAGGTCTTTATATTTTGACAGTTTTTCAAATTCCTTCATTGCTATGTTACAATCCGCTGGACAAGCCATATCAATTAATAGACAAGTTTTCTCCTTCTGGTTTTTAACAATAATGTCTGGCCTGTTTGCTTCAATTTTTCTGTCTGTGTAGATGGTGTAATCCCATAGAATGGTTACATCTTCTATTTCTGTAACCGGTGCTGGATGATGTTCATACCAGTGTTTGTTTACAGCTTTTCCATAATGTTTGCACATTGCCCAATGTAAATATTGCCCAACTCTATCGTGGCGATTTTTATATTCGTTTGGGGCAAGCACAGAACAGCCTGAGATTAGGTGGTCTATTGTTTCTTGGTGTTTATCACAAAACCTGCATTTTGGATCCATATTATTATGCATAATATTTGCCTGAAAGTTTCTCGTGAAAAGACTTTGGTCTTGTGCTGCAAGTATAAATCCTTCAGTTTCAGACTTTAATCCAGATGCACGTAACCATCGATGAGTATTAACTTTGTCAACATTGGATTTATTGGCACGTACTGGATATTGGCCATGCAGAGGTTTGTCTTGCCAGCGCTGTTTCATCTTTTCAAGAGCTTTATCTTTGGCTTTCATTTTCATATTTTTTGCCGCAATAGTTGGTTCTTGGCTACTGTTTTGCTTTTCTACAGAATCTACTAACTGTAATTCTTGTTTGTATTTACTGCCTTCTTTTATTATTGAATATTTTTTCTTTCTTTCTTCATGTTGCCTTACTAATTGTATCATCCAATCCTTTGTTGTTTCTATGTATGTTAGTAAGCCAATAGTTGTTGTCTTGTATGACAATTCCAGCTGAATAAGACCCCTTCCACCTTCTTTACGGGGTATGTATAGACGGTCTACATCAGCCTTTGGGTGATGCATCCTATGCTTAGAAAGAAGCTTTCTTGTTTTAGCATCCATTCGCCTGATGTCGTTTAGAGTCCAGTTTAAGATGTTGAAGCTATATTGGACAACTGGGATTGCAAGGCTATTAATGGCCATAACTCTATTCTGTGAATTTAATTCAGTTTTTAATATCATTCGCAGCCTTCTATAGTACTCTTTACGCACTATTTCTTTCATTTTTTTATGGTGAATGTTTTCGCTCTCATTTACACCTAGGTATTTATAAGCTTCTTCTGGTTTCAATTCTTTTATTGTTACAGCAGGGTCTAGGCTAATTGAGGATGTTTGTTGTATTGATCCACGTAAAACTGTAGCTTTAGCACATTTATTCAAATTAAATTTCATTCCAATGTCTTCGCTGAAGCATTTTACAGTTTGCAGAAGACCTTCCAGCTCATTATCATTCTTAGCATATAACTTTAAGTCATCCATGTAAAATAGATGGCTTATTTTCTTTTGGCCTATTTTATAACCATATTCTGTCTTATTAAGTTGACTGGTTAGTGCTATTAATGATATGCAGAATAGTAAGGGAGATAAAGAATCACCTTGAAATATACCTCTTTTGATGTTTATTTCATCGGACTTATAGGTTCCATTTATATGATTGAGTTATTATTATTATTATTATTATTATTATTATTATTAATTGTCGAGGAGTCCGGAATAGGAACCGCGCAAAATAAAGGAACAATAACCCGAATTTGTGACAGAAAAATAAGTATATTAACGTAAGAGATACAAACTTGAACGCAAGATAGTAATCCATGAACACGGTTAGTACGAAGTGAAGGCGTAGTAGAATTAGTCCACGTCGGAAACTGACGGGTACTTTATAATAATATTCTGCTGAGTGGAGCTTGGGGTTACTATGAACTACGGACGCTGTATCTCTCGCTATATTTCGGTATCGTTCGATATCTCATGGATCTGATGTTATCTCGCTATTTCTTACGATGTCTGACGTCTTGCTTCTATGCAGGAGTCTGTGTATGCACTAGACGAGTCTATTATCCTGAAAAAAAAGGAGACCCCACAATATTATTATTATTATTATTATTATTAACCCTCCAGTTTAAATATATTTTTAAAACTGAGTTGTACATTTTTTAATTTGTGAATATGTTAAACTAGCAGTAGAGCCCGGCGTTGCTCAGGTGTAATGAAAGCTTTAAAACTAATCCATGGTCCTGTAGCTCGGCCTCTTTAGACGTTGGCACGAAAGACTAAAAAAGCAATAGTTCTTTCTAGTTAAAGCGAAACCGTAGACTGAAAGAAAAATGAATGGATGTAAGTCAGATTTTGATTTCCTGGTATCAATATCAAATTTTCTGCATTATTCTAAGAACTGCAGCCTTGAAACTTCTGAATATCGTTTCTTATGTCTTTGACTATGAATGTATCAAATTTGATTAAAATCGGACTACTCCTTCTATCACCCGATTTTTTCGATTATCGATTTTCGATATTTATCGGGGGTAGCTCGACACAAGACCTAGCTAAGAACACTCGCAGACGCTTAGAGTACAACTGTGTAAATTTTCAAGAAAATCGGCTCAGCCTTTTTGGAGTCTATAGGTAACGGATTCACACACACACACACACACACACACACACACACACACACACACACACACACACACACACACACACAGAGACAAAGTTCCATTTATAAATAAGTTTATATGAGATGACTGTCGAGATATAGGCGCTTAATTAAATATTCTTACTGATCCTTTCGGCATCATACAAATCTGTTAAAGAGTATTTTTTCGTAACTAGTATTTGGTTTTACAGTGATGTTCACACTGTAAAAATCACTGGGGCCTATCAATATCGATGTTTACAGGCTAAAATGTGCGGTTTATGCGGATATGTGTGGAAGATAACTGTTAATCCAAAACTGTTAATCCAAAACTTACACAGAGCGATGTTCTCGAAAGAAGCTGCTCAAGTGAAATTTCCATCCCTCCAATTAAATACGAAGGAAAAGAGGTTAGTTCGCTACAATGTGCGTAGCAAGGCAGGTCTTACCAATGAGGTCTGGTGGATCTAAGGATTGTAATTTTTCTGAGAACTTTCCAAGGAAAGAGCAATAGAGCACTGAGAGGCTTATAATGTTTCGTCTGTAAGAAAGAGGTTGTAGAGCGAGATATAATTCGTTACCCACAAGGATGCAGAGACGCTTTTGGACTCTACTGAGACTGAAAAAAAATACTAAACACTTCTTTTCCCTAGAGGGCAACAGTACTTTATTTTAGGCCTGATTTGGCTTTTGTAACGGTAGAGAATAGTACAACGAATCAAATTCTTACTAGATCGGCACAGGGATCCGACTATTTTCCCAGCATTTTTCATGTTGAACTGTATGTAGGAATTTCACTTCCGTTTAAGTCCCAATATGAATTCAAAAAGAAGATGGAATGTAATTAGTTTTCGATGCATGAAATGTAACCGGTCAGTTTTCCCCACTCCACTGAGATGAAAATAGCCTTTGACAAATATTTTTTAACAATTCAAAAATTTTAAAAAAATCAACCAATTGCAACAAATACATTCAAACAGTAAACTTAATAATCTAATCAAAACTTATTTATAAATGAAACTTTGTCTGTGTGTGTGTCCGTTACCTATAGACTCCGAAACGGCTAAACTGACTTTCTTGAAATTTTACACAGTTGTACTAAAAGCGTCTGCGAGTGTTCTTAGATAGATTTTGTGTCGAGATACCCCCGATAAATATCGAAAATTGATAATAGAAAAAATCGGGTTAAAGAAGGAGTGGTCCAATTTTTATCAAATTTGATGCACTCATAGACAAAGACATAAGAAACGATATTCAGAACTTTCAAGGTTGCAGTTCTTACAATAGTGCAGAAAATCGATAATACATATATATATAAAAGGCAAGATGTTTCAGTGTCAATTTATCTGCCTGTATGTCTGTATTTTTTCAGCCCTTTTATTTTAGTTTTTGTTTCGGATTTGGCTCTAAGTAGGTATAATTGTAGTTCTTAGTCTCAGCCATTATACCATTTACTCAAAGGACTTATTTAGTTTTCAAAATTCAGTTTACGACAAAAAAATAACTTATTTGATATTGATCCCAGGAAATCCAAATTTGAGTTACATACATTCATTTTTCTTTCAGTCTACGGTTTCGCTTTAACTGGAAACACCTATTGATTTTAAGTCTTTCGTGCCAACGTCGAAAGAGTTTTGATAGACTCATTGAAAGAATTCCTGGTATTCCATGCCTTAAAGATATACAAAAAATATACTCACAAAAACCGATCACACATTAGGAAGGTATTTGTCACTGTAAAATATTTGTGATTTTAGTTAGCCTTTTGAGTTTGTTTTAGTTTTTACAACAACTGATTAGTGGAAACTGTCAATAATCCATATCTGATCTGAGAACTCTAGTTGAAAACTGGACGGACATTTGTATACAACAGAAAGAGCGGTCCAAGACCAAAAACATTCCCCAAGGAAATACCAATATCATCCCAGAGATTAGGAAGTGATCGTTATTAAAATAAGAAAGATGAAGTGCAATGAACTTGACCGCTCTTAAGAGTGAAAAGACAAAACAAGTTCGACCGCATTCAAATTTAAATGCAGACTTATAACAGAACAGGGAAGGTAATCCAGTATTTAAATCGATCTAGGGAGGTAATTCAGTATTTGGCATTTGAAAGGCAAAATTTAAATCTTATTTATAGAAATAGAAAAAACACCCAAAAATTATACTCCTTGCCGGATTGAACCCAAAATTTAATTACATAAGCCGGTCATAAGTTTAATCATGCCTGACAGTTTAATCCGAATCCATCCAATGGGTCGTAAGATGAAGAAAAAGTTACTATTGTCGCAGGTGTCAGCTTTCGGGCGGATTTTGCTTAACTAAAGAGATCTACTTTTTTTTTTTTGTTAAAATAATATAATTTTATTTGTCGCGTCATACTGCGCATAGGTAGCTTTCCTAGCATGTATTTCAGGTAGGCACCTTGAGACCACATTCATAATTTACTTAGTCACTTTTTTTTGCCATTGTGGATAGTTATAACGGTTATTTTATAACAAATATCTTCTCGTTAGAGAGACATTGTAAAGAGGAAACAATAAACTAGTAAGCAAATTATCACCTCCCTCGCTCAACATTTTCTCCAACATTCGTTTATTACGTTGGAAATTTGAAGTGTATGATATTTTATTTCAAGCCGTTTTCCAGATATCTTAATGATATTTAATCTATGATATTTTATCTGTCATTACCAAATCATTTTTTATTCCAGAACAACTTACTTTTTCTCGAAAAGGTTCTATCATATATGTGCATGTCTCTAGTATTTATATTCCAATGACAAAGGAATTACCTCTTAAGTACTCTGATTATTTTTTCATGTGTTTCTACTTTATTTATTGACTTATATTAGATATATTTTTTTCTTCGTCGTTGTAGAACTGCATTATTTTATCCCAAAACTCTGAAAATATAGAAATGGCTTAACCATTCAACGTACTCATGTTGTCAATATTTGGACTTTTCTTCGCTGTCCAGACTCACAGTCTAACGAGATTTTCAGATTCGTTTTCATACTAAATCAGATCAACATATTTCTTTATTGGATTGTTTTTCTTACTTCCTGTTCAAGCTCCGGATAAACACCGTAACTCAATCTGTTTGGCAATTTTGATTACGCAGTAGTTTTTGTGGATAATAGAAAGTAAGGCCCTATCTACAAGACTTTTTCCTACTACCAACGTAAGACTGGAATTCATTTATTGATGTCGCAGTAGTTTTGTGGATATTTCGTCGCCTAATAGAAAGGTCTTATTTACTAGTCATTTTTGCTACTACCAACCTAAGACTGGAATTCATTTATTGATGTCGCAATAGCTTTGTGGATATTTCGTCGCCTAATAGAAAGGTCTTATTTACTAGTCATTTTTGCTACTACCAACGTAAGACTGGAATTCATTTATTGATGTCGCAGTAGTTTTGTGGATATTTCGTCGTCTAATAGAAAGGTCCTATTTCCTAGTCATTTTTGCTACTACCAACGTAAGACTGGAATTCATTTATTGATGTCGCAGTAGTTTTGTGGATATTTCGTCGCCTAATAGAAAAGGTCTTATTTACTAGTCATTTTTGCTACTACCAACCTAAGACTGGAATTCATTTATTGATGTCGCAGTAGTTTTGTGGATATTTCGTCGCCTAATAGAAAGGTCTTATTTACTAGTCATTTTTGCTAATACTAACGTAAGACTGGAATTCATTTATTGATGTCGCAGTAGTTTTGTGGATATTTCGTCGTCTAATAGAAAGGTCCTATTTACTCGTCATTTTTGCTACTACCAACGTAAGACTGGAATTCATTTATTGATGTCGCAGTAGTTTTGTGGATATTTCGTCGCCTAATAGAAAGGTCTTATTTATTAGTCATTTTTGCTACTACTAACCTAAGACTGGAATTCATTTATTGATGTCGCAGTAGTTTTGTGGATATTTCGTCGTCTAATAGAAAGGTCC
Source organism: Ascarosepion bandense (assembly GCA_037127315.1). Lineage (NCBI taxonomy): Eukaryota > Metazoa > Mollusca > Cephalopoda > Sepiida > Sepiidae > Ascarosepion > Ascarosepion bandense. The sequence goes on from JBBBDQ010000672.1 coordinate 169,324, forward strand.
TATTTACTAGTCATTTTTGCTACTACTAACGTAAGACTGGAATTCATTTATTGATGTCGCAATAGCTTTGTGGATATTTCGTCGCCTAAGAGAAAGGTCTTATTCACTAGTCATTTTTGCTACTACCAACGTAAGACTGGAATTCATTTATTGATGTCGCAGTAGTTTTGTGGATATTTCTTCGCCTAATAGAAAGGTCCTATTTATTAGTCATTTTTGCTACTACCAACCTAAGACTTTAATTCATTTATTGATGTCGCAGTAGTTTTGTGGATATTTCGTCGTCTAATAGAAAGGTCTTATTTACTAGTCACTTTTGCTACTACCAACCTAAGACTGGAATTCATTTATTGATGTCACAGCAGTTTCGTGGATATTTCGTCACCTAATAGAAAGGTCTTATTTACTAGGCATTTTTGCTACTACCAACCTAAGACTGGAATTCATTTATTGATGTCACAGTATTTTCGTGGATATTTCGTCGCCTAATAGAAAGGTCTTATTTACTAGTCATTTTTGCTACTACCAACCTAAGACTGGAATTCATTTATTGATGTCGCAGTAGTTTTGTGGATATTTCGTCGCCTAATAGAAAGGTCTTATTTACTAGTCATTTTTGCTACTACCAACCTAAGACTGGAATTCATTTGTTGATGTCGCAGTAGTTTTGTGGATATTTCGTCGTCTAATAGAAAGGTCCTATTTACTAGGCATTTTTCGATTACCAACCTAAGACTGGAATTCATTTATTGATGTCCATCAAAATATAGCTTATGCTCTTATCCTTCTTATTAAATATTGTGCCAAGGAAGTTTCTCCTTGGGTCAAAAATGGTATAAATGTTTTTCGTTCTTTTTGAAAATACCAGGAGGAACTATATTCGTCTGCTTTATTCACATTTCCTGTCTTTCTGATGTAGCCCACAAAAGAAAAAGCACTTACTCTGGGAGTTGAAGCGGAATAGTTTCTATTACAGGAAGAACCTATTTGTGTTTGCTCATAATAACTATAAACATATTCTCAAAGAAGCTAAGTTTTTATTTGCAAATAAATGGGACACCTCATAGTCTCTAACAAATGTGTCCCTCATGCCGTTCTGTAATAGATTAATAAATAAATCCTCTATTCCAATTTCCTTCACTGAATATGAAGCGTAAGATTATTCTATTTTTAAGGCTGAATATGTTGCTTGTGCGGATGTGCGTTGTAGTGCAGTGAATATCGGATCAGAACGAAAAATCGGGGAGCCAAGTTCGAATTCCAGTTGAATTCATTGCATTCACTTACGCGCAAATACCCTTAGGAAAGGTATTAATCCGTCTCTTCTTTCCAGTTATGGGTTAAATAGCAGGACAGATTGGGTTCTATAGCCTTGGCTGGCAACCAGTCTACCGCAGAAAGCAATGGCAACCTACTGCGGGATAATCTTCTGCCCAGTCAGTCATGTCTCTTTCGAGACATGATTACCCAAAGCGTGTATCACGTATGGCACTTAACTGACTGATGTTATTTGTAAATTCGCAAATACTAGGCTTGAATATGATGGATTATCTTTTCCTTATTCTCCACTTAGAACAGAGTAAATATTGTTTCATTGATATATTTTCATAACTTTCCGTGTCCTTTGATACCAGTCAGTATTTTTAGACTATAAAATCTTTTTTGAAAATAATGATAGTTTACTGATACAAGTCTTATTAATTAACCCATAGCTGGAGTGAGAAGTTCGATCGTCGTCGTCGACGTCTTACGGCCTTGGCCGAGATAGAACTCACTACACCCCCTCCAGTATTTACTGTGCATCTGGAACCCTGGAGCAGTTTTGTAGCGAAATTCATAATCTTGTCAAATAGCTGAATACTTGATGCTTCGCCAGGGCTACCAAGGGTGTTTTTATTGTGACACCAACACTAAATGGGTTGCCTCCAGGCCCCATCCTGTTATGTAACCCATGACTGGAGGGAAGTGACGGATTAATACCAGAGATAGCTAAAACTGCTAAAGTAATATCATTGCGAGTCCCTAATTATATTATTACTTAATAAACCCGTATGTGTTGTTCTACTAACAGAGTTACAATTCTTTGTATTTTGCTGTGTTTAATATATATATATATCGTTATTTCCTATTTTGGGTGTTGTTATATTATGTTTTGCTGTGCTTCTTAACTGGGTCCGCGACACAAGTCCCTAATACTTGTTTCAAAATATATTCTTTATATTTACCTTGATAAGATCCACCAGAAGACGAATCACGTAGGCTAAGATAATCTTTCCGTTTGTCTTTATTCATATTATTAATGCACGTATATATTCTTAGATATAAAATTTGACGTGATATTTCTCATTCAGCAAAAAAAAAAAAAAAAAAAAAATCTTGAAGAACTTTAACTCGATACTGTGGATGAAGATGCAGCCTTTGTGTAGTGTTGTATCAAACGAATTGACACATTAGTTAAAATGAATACCAAGAATAGCGAGAATTTATCACGACGGTCTCCCGTTACCTTCATACAAGAGTTGGCGATATTTTACACGTTTCATGTCCTCTGTATTTGCCAGGCTAATCCATTTGTAAGATTGCATCTTGTTTATCCATTAAAGGCCTTTCTTCACATTTTTAAGATTAGTTATCTGATGGGAAAGGCTGTTGAAAGGCTACGAAATCAGACGAAAGCACTGACGCGAGATTATGTGACGTTAAGGGCATTGAGCATATTGCTTGATCCGATCTTTGATTGACACACAATCCCTTAATGTTGAAAGTGACCATTTCAATAAAATGTATTGAAAATTGAGGGTTGAGAATTATATATCCAAGAGACTTGTGCACGAAGCGAGGTTTTCACTTAACACAATTTTTTTTTATTTTACAAGGCATCAAAACGTAACATAATTTAATAGAAGAGACGCTCTGAGAAGAACATAACGTATAGTCAGTCAGTTAAGTGCCATACGTGATACACGCTTGGGCGATCATGTCTCGAAAGAGACATGACTGACTGGGCAGTAGGTTGCTATTGATTTCTGCGGTAGACTGGTTGCCAGCGAAGGCTATACAACCCAATTTGTTCTGCCATTTAACTCATAGCAGTAAGGAGAAGAGATAGATTATATTACATTATTATATTCAGTATAATTAGTGGGGGATCAATTTATAACTTCATAACAATAGAAAACAGACGCCCCACTTTATTTTAATTATATTTCCAACTATTATATATTCAATCAGTCAGTTAAGTGTCATCCGTGATACACGCTTTGGGCGATCATGACTCTTTCGAGACATGACTGACTGGGCAGAAGATTATCCTGCAGACGGTTACCATTGCTTTCTGCGGTAAACTGGTTGCCAAGCAAGGCGATAGAACTCAATCTGTCTTATTATTTAACCCATAACTGGAGGGAAGAGACGAATTAATACTTTTCTCAATGGTATTTGGTGAATGCAAGGAATTCAACTGGAAATCGAACTTGGATCCCCGATTTGTCGTTTCGAGTCGATATCCACTGCACCACAAAAAAAATATCTGTGTCAGCCTTTGAGATTTGAAAAAAAAACCACTCGACCGGCGATCGAGAGCGGAGGAAAAATTACTCGCCTCAAAATCATTTTACTCGACTGATTCCATTTTCTTAATCGTCGCCTTACGTAAACATTGCTTGAATAGTTAAGGGAAAACGAAAAATGAAATTATAATCAAAATTTCGAATGTGTTAGAAAGGATTTAAAATTAAAAAAATATTATTAACAACAAAATTTGATTTTGCTTCTTAATAATAGCATAAGCATTTTGATGATTAAACTTTGTTTTTATTAAGTTTGAGACCTTTTAACATTATTTTATGTTGTTTTTTTTTTACTTTTTTTTACTTAAATTCGTAGTTTCTTTGTTCTGTTAGACTACAACCAACATCTCATAGATGATGAAAAAATAACAAGTCTGATTTTCTCAATGATGTTCTATAAAAATTACTTGTATAATTTGTTTTTGTTGTTGAAAGAAGTACGCGTATACTGTTGCCACACCTAGTCGGGTGCCCCTGCTATTCTCCTCGGGCTTCTTGACAAAATACAGCGAAGAATCTGTAATGTGATTGATACCGACTTAGCTGACCGCCTGCAGTCACTCTCTCACCGGCGTGACGTGGCTTCCCTGTGCCTCTTCTATAAATACTTTCATGGCTTCTGCTCTGATGAACTTAAATCACTGGTGCCCCCTAGGTGTTAGTTCGCACGATATCCTAGATTGGCAACTAGGTCCCACCCTTTTAAAGTGAAACCGATGAAATGTAACTGCAATTACTACTCCAACAACTTCTTTTCTCGCACTTCCCGGTTGTGGAATTCCCTTCCGCATGCTTGCTTCCCCGATGACTATAACCTCCAGGAGTTTAAATGTAGAGTCAATAGACACCTCCTAACACACTAACACTCCCATTCTCTCCAACTCTCCCCCTATGTACATCCTAACTCGTCTATCGCCCTGTGTAACCCCCTGCGCTATCGTGGCAGTGGAATGCCTTGCTTGGGTTGACATGATTAAAAAAAAAAATGTTCGTTTTTACTTTTCTAAGCGGGAAGAAATAGAGGATAATATTATTCTAAATGAAATCTGCAAGCATCTTTAATCTGGGCAACAGAGACATTTTGGCTCCAATCTGGAAACGTCAATTAAACGAACTTTTACACTGACCGGGACGATAAAAGCCAAACGTTCAATAATGTCATTCTAGGTCATTCTAAGTAACTTGTTAATCTTCAATGGCATACGTTTTGGTTGTAAATGAAATCAGATTTCTTTTTTCTATGAGATTTTTAATCGACCGCGGGCGAGTAAAGTAACAAACTTTAATCGACCAATTAGGTTTTTAACAGACTGAGTCGGTTGGGCGAGTGAAATCTCAAAGGCTGGTAGTATTTAAAAAATACATTATCGGGGGAACTTTAAAGCTACAAAACGAAAATAATAACACTACCTTCTAGCAATAAAAACATTTTAGTTGGATTTTCTCATGTCTGAGAAAAAGTGTATGCTTCGTGTAGATGGCTGGCACTTTGTCTAACAGGTTTGGTATATTAGTTCATTTTTAAAATAAATTAATGAAACTTAGAGTATTTTGACCACTCCTTTTATCGTATATATGAGTTTGTATTTTAGTTTTTTAACAGCGTATCAACCTCTGTGGGTTATTTAATGCCAGAAAGGTGGGGTTTTACATATGTTTAATGTTCGGTTATAGTGAGAAGTTTGATTTAGTCAGATTTTAATGAAAATATTTTGTTTTTAATTTATTTTTTTATTTTAAAAAACTAAAAATTTCTTCTAGTTTTTTATTAAAAAATATTTTGCTCACAATCGTACACATGAAGGGGGAAATCTGGATGATTAAACTCTCTGTAGGGGGGAAAATGAGAAGAAAATTTGGAAACTACTACTTCTGAGGATAATTTCGGAAAATATTTTATCTTCTACAACTGTTGGATATATTTGACCAATGTTCTCACTCACTTCAAAAGTTATTTGGTATTTAAAATAAAAATTAATATTATATAACAACATTGATTACCGTTAGTGTATAAAATAACTTAACAAATGAGTGTTTAAATCTGCATAATTGTAAATTATATATAAATAACAAAAGCTGTAAACAGGGAAATGAATTATTTGAGTATAGCATCCGTCAGGCTAGAGAAACTATGGATCTTAGCGCCATAAGTGTTATGTTCTATTCAGAGCGAAGGCATGAGATCGACAGTTGGTATGCGGCACGTCTCCCCTCTTCAGGCCACGGTGGTGTCCGATGGAAAGACAGATGACATTACAGCTTGGCACCTACGTCGTCTCAGGAGATACCAGAAAGTAACTGAACACGACCAAACTGCATTAGGGAAACCGTCTTCTGATTTGAATTCGGAGTTTTCTTTCTCCTAGTCGGGTTGCCAAACATAGATAAACAGCCCAGACTTTACTAATATTTACTCATAGTTGCAGTTCTTGGATTTAGATATTTTCGTTGTCTTATACCGGTTGCCACCCAAGTCTACAAAACCAAAACTATCCTCCATTGTTGTAGGATTTATTTTTAATTCATTGATTCCTACTCTTAGACGAATTTCCACCCAAGGCTAGAGAACCCAGTCTGTTCTTCTATTTATCCATAACTGGCAGGAGAAGAGATGGATTCACACCTTTCCAAAAAATATTAGCACGTAAGTGAATGTAAAGAACTCAACTTGAATTCGAACTCTGTTCTCCGATTACTCAATCCGAAACACAATCTCCACTGAGCCTTCACAATTGTGCACATACAATTTAATGGCCAGTTTGTTCCTGCTTGTCGCGTCCAATTTTCTCAAAATTATGAAATTACGTGCTGACAGAGTCACCAAGAGCGTATCTTCTGTCTAGTAACTGATCAAATATTTTTACCTGAAAACCCGCAGATGAAACTTTGAACACTTTTCGCCAATCTAAGGTAAATGTTCAGGCAAACTATATTCCTTGGTGCCACCAATCTTAGCATTTACGGAGAAGACCCGCTATGCTAAGCATATAATAGCAAACCACACTCTTTCTTTTCATATTTAATTAGTAAATTCTCTTAGGAACAGCTACATTGGGAAACAGATTCATCAGAATATGCTTCCCTGATCACTACAGCCTTTGCCTGATCAAGGTAATTATTAACCGTTATCTTCCTCTCCTTATCTTCACAAAATGTGCCACTTACCTATTACCTATCAACCTCGAGTTGTTCTCACACCTTTTACAATGCCACTGATGTGCGGCGGGCTACATAGCTGAAAGAAAATTAATTAGAGGAGGGAGAAGAGGAATACAAACCAATTAGGAAGAAGTAATAGAAAGATGAAAATGCAGGTGTGATGAGAGTTGCAAGGGGGGAGAGAAAGGAAAGGATATACGGGGTGGGGGAAGGGCTAGAGTCAAGTGGTTAGTAGATGAGTATTGATATTGCATTTAAATTTCTGGAGGATGTAGCCGTCAGGAAAACAAGAATATGGGAGCGAGTTCCAAAGGCGGGAAGTGCGAGAGAAGAAGCTGCAGGAGTAGAATTGTCGTCTGCATTTGGCTAACCTAACTGTGAATGGGTGGGACCCAGTTGCCATTCTGGTTGCAAGAGCAAACGCCTGTTGAGGAGGCACCAGTGACTTAAGTTCATCTGAGCAAAAGCCATGAAAGTACTTATCGAACAGACAAAGGGAGGCCACATTTCGAGCCACCAAGTCAGCACCTATCACGTTACTAACTCTCCTTTGGAGCCTGTCGAGAACACTGAGGTGAGCGGTAGGGGCGCCTGACTTTAAATGGCAGCAGTACTCCATGCAGGGTCGAATGGTAGACTTGTATATATGGATTCAGGCGGAAAGAACGTCCTGGATCGACACAGTGACCCAACCTTCTTAGCAGTGGATTTAGCTATGGATTCGATGTAGTGGTTCCATTTGAGATCAGAAGAGAGGGTAAGGCCGAGGAGGCGCAGTGTATTGCACTCAGGGAGAATCGCTTGGTCCATCCTTATGGGAGGCAGGAGAGGTTGCCTGTGATGGTTGACAGACCACAGCTTTTTCTTGGACGCATTGAATTTGATAAGGTACTTCTTGCCCCAATTCACCACAGAGTGTAGATCCCGTTCAAGGTCAGCAGCGAGATTATGTCTGTCCGCCATGCCAGGTTTCTTACTGGAGCGAGAGTATATTGTCGTGTCATCTGCATAGATGCCTACTTGGGACTTGATCTCATCTGGGAGGTCATTGATGAAAATAAGGAAGGGCGTCGGGCCCAGGATAGAGCCCTGGGGGACATCGGCATTCGTGCTGTAGGATGAAGAGGCATGCCTATTCAAAACGACCTTCATTTTGCGGTTGTTTAAAAAAGACTGGATTAGGTCAAGCAGGCGTCCGGTAATGCCGTAACCCCGTAGCTTGCAAAGGAGGCCAGAGTGCCAAACCCTGTGAAAAGCCTTGGAGATGTCCAGAGCAACTGCACGAGCCTCGCCTGACTCATCGAGGGTCTGGAGCATGTACTCCGTAAAGTTGGTTAGCATATCGGCAGTGGACCTGGCAAAGCGGAAGCCATATTGCTTGTCAGAGAAGAGTTTGTGGGCAGTAAGATGTTGAACTATTTCAGCATTGATTATGGCCTCGAACATTTTCCCGAATATCGGTAGAAGACTGATAGGGCGATAGTTGGATGGGTCCGAAGGTTCACCACAATTCTTAAAAACAGGAATGACTGAAGCGAATTTCCAGCATGCAGGAAAACAGGAAACAGAAAGGCAGTAGTTAAACAGTTTAGAGAGGACAGGAGAGAGTTCAGGGGCACACCTCTTAAGGATTATAAGTGATCATTATTATAAAACTTTATAACAAGTTACCGTTTTTTATGTAAAATAAGGTTGAAGAAGAATTTTGCAAGTATTGTTTCTCAGTTAAGTGCCCAGGCTCTCTACAAGAATGGTGAAGCCCGAACTGTCGCCTTGGATATCTCTAAAGCATTCGACAGAGTATGGCATGCCGGCCTTCTACGGAAACTGCGAAGCTACGGCATTACTGGACTGTTGTTGGATTTAAGCCAGTCATTCCTCTCTAACCGCACACTGAAGGTGGTTTTAAACAGACATGCCTCCCAGAACTACCCTACAAACGCGGGTGTCCCCCAAGGCTCTATCCTAGGTCTTACGCTCTTTCTAATCTACATCAATGATATCCCCGATGCCATAAGATCACAAGTAGGCATGTACGCCGATGATACCAGTTTACGCTCGCCTCGATCCAAAATCTGGTGTTGATGACAAGGCGAACCTCGCCGCTGAGCTTGAAAAGGACCTCCAATCCGTGGTGGATTGGGGTAGGAAATGGCTCGTAAAATTCAATTCTTCCAAAACGAAGCTGCTGTCAATTAACACCCACAGACAACCGCACATCCCTCCCATTAGTATGGAACAGGCTTGACTCCCAGAGAGTAAAACACTACGCCTGCTTAGCCTGACACTCTCAGCGGACCTCAAGTGGAATGACTACGTCGAATCCATTGCTAATTCCGCTGCTATGAATGTCGGCTCTCTGTGCAGTGCCCGGAAATTCTTTCCGTCTATCCTTCACTTATATAAATCTACCATCCGCCCGTGTTTTGAATAGTGTTGCCACATCTGGTTGGGTGGCCCTGCTATTTCCTCGGGTTTCTTGACAAAACACACCGAAGCATCTGTAATGTGATTGATACCGACTTAGGTGACCGCCTGCAGTCACTCTCTCACCGGCGTGACTTGGCTGCCCTGTGCCTCTTCTATAAATACATTCATGGTTTCTATTCTGATGAACTTAAATCACTGGTGCCCCCTAGGTGTGATTTGCACGAGATACTAGATTGGCAACTAGGTCCCACCCTTTTAAAGTGGAACCGATGAAATGTAACCGCAATTACTACTCCAACAACTTCTTTTCTCGCACTTCCCACGTGTGGAATTCCCTTCCGCATGCTTGCTTCCCCGACGGCTATAACCTCCAGGAGTTTAAATGTAGAGTCAATAGACACCTCCTAACACATTAACTCACACCCACTCTCTCCAACTCTCTCCCTAGGTACATCCTAACTCGTCTATCACCCTCCTTCTGACATTTCCTATACACAATCGCCCTATGCAGCCCCCTGCGCTATAGTGGCAGTGGAATGCCTTGCTTGGGGTGACATAATTAAAAAAGAAAAAGTGCCATACGTGATACACGCTTGGGAGATCATGTCTCTTTCGAGAGATGACTGACTGGGAAGGAGATTATCCTGCAGTAGGTTGTCATTGCTTTCTCTGGTAGACTGGTTGCCAGCCAAGGCTATAGAATCCACTCTTTTCCGTTATGTAACCCATAACTGGAGGGAAGGGACGAATTAAAATCTTTTCCAAGAGTACTTTCGCGTAAGTGAATGCAAGTAATTGTTTTTACCAGCTCAAAAAATATCAGGGAAAGGAAAGGATTGTTTTTACCAGCTCAAAAAATATCAGGGAAATGAAAGGATTGTTTTTACCAGCTCAAAAAATATCAGGGAAATGAAAGGATTGTTTTTGCCAGCTCAAAAAATATCAGGGAAATGAAAGAATTGTTTTTACCAGCTCAAAAAATATCAGGGAAATGAAAGAATTGTTTTTACCAGCTCAAAAAATATCAGGGAAATGAAAGGATTGTTTTTACCAGCTCAAAAAATATCAGGGAAATGAAAGGATTGTTTTTACCAGCTCAAAAAATATCAGGGAAATGAAAGGATTGTTTTTACCAGCTCAAAAAATATCAAGGAAATGAAAGGATTGTTTTTACCAGCTCAAAAAATATCAGGGAAAATGAAATTAAAACGGTTTATAGCGTTAACCGAAATTCGATACGTTAGTCTACTTCGATTTGCATTTTCTGACATTTACATCACTCTGTATATTTTCAGCGTTTACTGAAAACCTCACCATAGTTTTAAATCTAACCCGAAGTTTTACAAATCAATGCTTTATATCACGATTCTGTTTCACAAAGTTACGAAATCACTGAACAGTAAAAAAAAATTTTGACTATCATATATCCCTAAAGAAATCGTCAAAATGAGTTAATTTAGCTTGACTTTCTGACACGACTCCCATCAGAATAGAACGAAAGTAACGTCAAGCCATATCGGAAATTTCAGGTCGATTACACGGAAATATTTTCGGCAATTGACATTTCTTTATTCTGTAGACGAAACCTTTTATCAGTACTAATCCCAGTCGCGTTGAAAAAGAGATTCACTCTTCCCTTGGGGTGTATTGCTGATTTTTTTTTCCAAAAGAAGGAAAATTAAAAATGTATCCATAAGCTACTGATATGTTTGTGTAACTTATTCTGCAAATTTCCTATATGCTGGTTGATTGATTCCGTCGTTTGTTAACAGAAGTGTGATATCTCTCTCACACACACACACACACACACACACACATATATATATATATATATATATATATATATATATATATATATATACTGGCTTCAAGTAAAAACAACGTATTAGTTCATGAAACCTTTATTAATATATATTATTACATTATAGACCTGCAAGATTGAATAAATATCTATATATGGGTGTACCCTTGTCGTCAAAAATGAAAGAAAAATATGTGAGAGGAATATATATACAGTACTGTTTCGCTGTATCAAAACATATTAATGCGGTTCGACATCCAATTGCTTCTAACAAAGAGTGAAACCCGACCGAATTAATATGAGTCGGCGATTCTACCTCTAAACTCTGGGCGTTCGGGAGAAGAAGGCGGATTTTAGCGTGTTATATACACAACGTAACCACCCGCCAGTAGCCGTAATAATGTATACATATATTTTTCACTACTGGAAGATATAATAAATACAATAAATAAAATAATAAGGCGTGACTATCTCCATGAGCGTGACCGTATATATATATATATATATATATATATATATATATATATATATATATATATATATATATATATATATATATATATATATTATTCAGCAACGAATTAGAACACTCTCAGCTATTGGGCGTGTATAATGATAATATACACTCTAAAAAGTTAGCCTCGTTCTACCGAACGCCCATAGCTCAGAGGTATAATCGCCGACTAACGCCAATTCGGTCGGGTTTCAATCCTGGGTAAAAAAAAAAGCAATCGGTTGTCTAAATGTACTGATGAGCTGTGATATAGCGAAAGAGATCTGTCTGCGGATGATTATATATATATATATATATATATATATCAGCATGCGGTGTAGATATAGAAGAATCCAAAGGTGTATCCTGTACATACAGTGGTAGGATAACTCTCTAAGAGAGCCCTAAATATATCTGTATATAAATACATATAGAGCAAATGTAAGAAAAATTTCATTCATGTAAAATCCTTTGTACAATGAAGACAGAAGCTGATGATGGTTTGCCTGAACTAGGTCTACAATTCCGATTTACCATGAAATAACGTGTCTGCCTTAATTTTTCTTAACTTAATGATTGGATCAACTTATAACGAAATCTACGACGAGAAGTTATCCGAAAATTTCCGCTATGGAAGTCAGCTTACTAACTTTAACAAACTATCGCAATAGCAAACATAAATATGAGTGCTGCTGGTTAATTTTAGAAGTGTATAACAGACCACATGTGGAATGACTATATCGAATCCATAGCTAAATCCGCTGCTAAGAAAGTCGGTTCTCTGTTTAAGGCCATGAAGTTTTTCACGTCTTAAACAATCCTGCACAAATTGGAGTAGATAGATTAAACTATCGCCCGGTTCACACTCCACCCACGTCTAATGAACAGGTGAAGGGGCGCATCCCTTGCTCCATGTTTAGGATGTGGTTTCAGGTTTTCCCTTTTCCAATCTTTTCACTTTCACGTAGCCCCCTGCACATCAGTGGCGTTACCGCCTTGCTCGGGGTGATATGCTTAAAAAAAAAAATAAAATAAAAAATAAATGAAAAAAAATAAAAATCTACATCCGCCCGTGCATTTAATACTGCTGCCATATCTGCTCGGGTGCCCCTGCTATCCACCTAGGTGTCCTTGACAAAATCTATTAGAGTATCTGTAATGTGATCGATCCCGACTTAGCAGATCAGATACTGTCACATTCTTAACGGCGCAATGTGGCTTCCCTGTGCCTCTTCTACAAATAATTTCATGGCTTCTGCTCCGATGAACTTAGCTCACTGGTGCCTCCTATATTTGACTTTACTCGATAAACAAGATTAACAACTAGGTTCCACCATTTTACTGTGACACCAATAAAATGTAAACGCAAATTCTCCTCCAGCAGGTTTTTTCACGTACTTCCCACCTGTGGATTTCCCTACCCCGACACCTACAATCTCCAACAATTTAAATGTAAACTCAATAGCCATCTCCTATCTCACTAGCCTGCCTCCTCTCTCTCATACTCCTTTCTCCGTCCACTCCACTCTCATCAGTATTCTCATCCTTCTCTTACCCACTTCCTGACACCCCCTATAACCTGTCATTCTCTCTCAAAACTTTCCTTCTATGTCACCCCCTGCAAAACAGTGGCAGTAAAATGCCTTGCTTGGAGCGATACGGTTATAAAAAAATGTAAATATCTGAAGTTGACTACTCTTTCCATTTCACTGTTAACCGATAGAAAATGAATGACGGAAGCCCCTTTAGTGTAACTGGAAATTTCTTGTCCTGAACCTGAATGCTTAACGTCATGATCAGAAATGATCAACAAAGAATAAATTAAATTTATCAATACGAATTACAGTAAAAAACGACGATTAAATATATGAAAGCACTACATCAATATTTTCAAGTATTAATATTATTATCATTATTTATAATAAGTTGTCATAACCCTAACGCATATCCTCTACAAAATAGATGCCTTACAAATTTCATAGTATACCTAGCTACCATCTTCACTACACAAAATTCAAGTCTTACCAAACATTATATCGGAAGTACCAAGAACAATTTCAAGACTCGATTTTATCAGCAGAAGCTATCCTTCAATAATCAATTCCATAGTAACTAAACTTCTCTCTCAAAATACTGTTAGCAATCGAAAGATGCAAATAAAACTCCTACGGTAAAATAAAAGATATTAACAAAAGCTAAAGCATCTAAATTTTTATATGAAAAAGCTTTTTTTTGGCAACAAGAAATAATTCATATCTATTAAAGCAAAATAATAACATTACTACTTCCTTCCATCACCAGATTATTCACACTCTTAAATATATCGAAAATTATCCTAATATGATTACTAATTGCTATAATCTATAAAACTATCCTTTTTAATTATTTATATATAAACACATTAAAACTAAACTTTAAAAACTGTTAAATTGATTTAATATTTAACTTCATTACTTTCGTTACTAGTTATCTCTTAACTAGGACTTTCTTTTTTTAATCTAACTTACAATTGTCATATCTGTTTTCTTTAAAATAGTCTTTTATCAACTAAACTCTTTACAATGAATATTTTATTTCGTTTATTGTTCTTATTTTTTAATTTTTCAACTCTTTGCATCCTACAATAATACATTAGCTACTTTCTTGTTAATTTCCTTTTTGCATTTTGATACGTCATGTCCGTTTGATATGGCTACACTTTGCCCCATTATTTATGTGTCTTGACACACAATTTTTAAAAATATCATCACCCCCCACTATAATCGTCTAATATGATGGCCTTTTCTATTTTTATTTCAGTTCTGTTATTTTAAATCTCATTATCAATATATATATATATATATATATATATATATATATGATGAAGCAAATTAACTGCATTTCACTGCCTGAAGATGTTGTATTACACAACGGAATTCTATAATAATAATATTAATATTAATAATTATGTGTGTGTGTGTGTGTGTGTGTGGTGTTGTGTGTGGTGAGTGTGTGTGTATGTGTGTTTGTGTGTGTGTGTGTGTGTGGTGTTGTGTGGTGAGTGTGTGTGTGTGTGTTGTTGTGTGTGTGTGTGTGTGTGTGTGGTGTGTTGTTGTATGTGTGTGTGTGTGTGTGTGTGTGTGTGTGTGTGTGTGTGTGTGTGTGTGTGTGTGTGTGTGTGTGTGGTATGTTGTTGTGTGTTGTGTGCGTGTCTGTGTGTGTGTGTGGTCAAAAATATGTGTTTTGGTATACCGAGGAGATTTAGAAATAAAATTTCTCATTTATGAATACGGCTGATTGGCCAGGAATCAGCCAAATATATAAAACAAAAAAAGCGTATAATCACGTAATCAAATCATTGCTGTAGTGCAGTTGTCAGTAATAGGAGAGTAAGTTTAGTAATTTACAAGTCTTACATTAAGATTAATTCAGATTAAGTAAATGTTACTATGTATTATAAAAAGTGATTAGTCTATCATCATTCATTTCTGCTTCATTTATGAAGGAAAACAATCATAATTGAATGAAGATTCGATATATAAATCTGCCATTTCTTTGTCTTTTGAATACTTCTGCCGAGTGTGATGCTCTTAGCCTATATCTTGAGATTCATTAAAAAATTCAAAGAAGGATCTATAACGTAATCGGTCTCGACCTGGCATATCAACTTCAGTCAATTTCCCACCGACGTGAAGTGGCTTCCTTTTGTCTTTCTACAAATATAATCCACCCGGATACCTCGATTTGATAATATTAAAAAATGAACTAGAAATAAAAATGCTAAGGATTTTGTAATTAGACATAACCAAAATTTTAATAATAATAAGAGCACTAGGAATTAAAGAAAATAATTCTTATCTGCACATAAAACCCCAGAAACCGTATTTTGAAATGCAAAGGATTGTATCTATGGGCAATGATCACGTACTTTGAAAAACTCCCTCAATGCATTATATTCAATAACTTAATCCCAACTTTCAAGTAAAAGACTTTCTAAAATTATCAAAGTCATTATATTGAAGTAATTATTAGGTTGGCTATTGCATAAAACTGATTTATTGTGTCAGGTCATGAAATTTTTTCACGCATTTATCTTTCTTAAAAATTCATAAACTTACCATTCGTCCAAGAATTAAAAATTGCTACCGTATCTAGACTTTTGCTTCAGCTATATATCTCGAGATTTTCGACGAAATTCATGAAAGGGTCTGTAAAATTACTGATCCTGATTTGTCATCTCACTTCAGTCAATTTCTCGCTGATGTGAGGTAGCTTCTTTTTGTTTTTGTTTTTTTAAGCATTTCTTCCCATTTTTGCAATATCAATTTAAGCGTAGTACTAAATTGGCAATTAGGTCTCACCATGTTAACATTTACTTAGCTAGCAACTCTATTCGAAATTTCTTTTATTCCACTTCCCGCCTGTAGAACTTCCGTTCAGTGGATAAGAATATAGGAAAAACGACAAAATAAGAAATGTTTGTTTACAGGCAGAAAGTACCTACTGAATTTTTTATGAGAGAGATAGAGAGGCTTAAAGAACTTAACACTTACAAGATAGACAGAAGGCAAACGAAAAAATATTGAACAGCAAACCAACATAGTTAATAAGCGTAAGTGAACAGTTGGAAAGAAATAAAGAGAGATGGTAATAGGTTAAAAAAGTTGTGGAAAGCCAAATAATCAGCTACGTGCTGAGAGGAGTCAGTCAGTCATTTAAGTGCAATAAGTGATACACGCTTGGGCGATCATGTCTCTTTCAAGACATGACTGACTGGGCAGAAGATTATCCCGCAGTAGGTTGCCATTGCTTTCTGCGGTAGACTGGTTGCCAGCCAAGGCTATAGAACCCAATCTGTCCTGTTATTTGACTTGTATTTAGAGGAGGAAGAGATGCATTGTATTATTAAGTAGTAATTACTGGGGGATCAGTTTATTACTTCATAACAATATAAAACTGATCCCCCTCTTTATGCCCAGTAGAAACCTCAATCATGATTTCCACTATTATATTCAGTCAGTCAGTTAAGTGCCATACGTGTTACACGCTTGGGCGATCATGTCTCGAAAGAGACATGACTGACTGGGCAGAAGATTATCACGCAGTAGGTTACCATTGCTTTCTGCGGTAGACTAGTTGCCGACTAAGGCTATAGAACCCAATCTGTCCTGTTATTTAACCCATAAATGGAAGGCATAGACGGATTAATACCTTTTCCAAGGGTATTTGCGCGTGAATGCAATGAATTCAGCTTGAATTCGAACTTGGCTCCCCGATTTCTCGTTCCGAGCCGATATCCAATGCACCACGACGCACATCCTATCGTTCCTAAAACAAGGATTCAGTCTCTAGTTTAAAAATAGATGCTGCCCTGAATTTTTCACGCAAGTATTATATATATATATCGCTCATTCTGTAATGAATTAGAACACTCTGGCTATTGGCGTATGATACATCATACATCATTCTACCGAGCGCCCATAGCTCAGAGGTAGAATCGCCGCCTGACGCTAATTCGGTCGGGTTTCAATCCTGGGTTAAAAGCAATCGGATCTTTAACCGTACTGATGAGCGGTGATACAGAGAAACAGATCTGTCTGCAGATGACTATATATATATATATATATATATATATATATATATATATATGGCACCTTATGCCCGGGGCTGGCTCATTGATTGTGAGTGCTTGTTCTCGTCGACGTTCGTGACGGCACCAGTTGTGACACTGCCACCCGGCTGGCCGGTTGGTTCGGTCGCTGCTGCTGGTCGAGATGATCTCGTCCGATGATATCGCCACAAAAGCTCGTTTTCAAGATGTCCATTGCAACAAGGTGCCACTGCCCACGTTGTGAATTGATCTCCGATGTCGCGTTGTGCAATTTCAGTAGGAGTCTTTCCACCAAAGCCAGGCCGGACACTAGTGTACACTTGTGGTTAAAAATAAACACGGCACCAAAAAAAAAAAAAAAATAATAATAATAATAAAATAAATGAATAAGGTCGAAGACGCCCGGAGAGTTGCGAATAAAGTCTTTATAATAAAAAAATTATCAATTACATAAACCGAAAATTACAATTGTCGGAACGCCAGTTTACAACGGAGAGAGGATTCGCTTAAAAATATCAGAACTTCAATCTTTAAATACGAGTGTCTTTTCCAAGTTTCGTGAAAAATATCAGAGCTTTTCAATTTCTTTTTAAAGACTTTTCACGTGTTTTCTTTACCCAGACCTGTCAAATCTCTATGCAAGTTCTTTCGGGTCCTTATCGGAGCTTAACGGAATTTACCGAATCAGAGCCGGTTGATGGCGGCGACGTGGCGGCGGTAGGTAGGGGTTGGTTTATCCCTGTCGCCTGGAAGCTCTCAACTCTAAGTTATTTTCATAGCAATGCGGGCTTTTTGTCTAGAATAATCAGAAATTTTGATTCTCCCAAATAAGTTTTAAAACAATAACGTTCTTTCGGGATTCCTATCGACAGGCTTCATTCGACATTAACTCTTTAAGTTCATCGGCGGCAGGCTTCATTCGACATTAACTCTTTAAGTTCATCGGCGGCAAGTTTCATTTGACATTAACTCTTTAACCATAAGTTCCCTAGTTGGGAACCTTTTCTCACAGTCGTTACATTTCGACTATAATTCCAGAGACTCACTCCGACTCTACTCTGAGAACAACTCACAGTTTGTCACTCAAAAAACTGATTCTTCTCGCCTAGTCCGGATTTTTATAACCAACCCCAATCCGCTCGGGGGATTTGGCCGATTCGAAGCCCTCGACCAATGAGATCGTTTTCCACCCACTCGATTTGCGGGATTTTGCTCGACAAATGAAATATCACCAGGTCAGTTTCTTTCGATTACATCATAATTAGATTTTCTAATTTCCACAATTTCTGTTCTCAAGGAAACATCTGTTGGAGCAATTTAACCTCGTCTGACCCCATTAACAAATCCTGACACTTTGTTTTGGCTACTCATGAAATTTTAGCTTTGCCCAAAATATCCGCTTCGAACACGAAAGAAAAATAATTATATTTCTACCTTTCTTTCCCAAAAATTGTTAGTTGTTCTATTCCCCGGATTTTAGAAGTACATGATAGTGCTAAAATAGTTAATGTTTCTATTCCCCGGATTTCAGAAGCATATGATAGTATTAAAATAGTTTTTTTTACATAAGCTCACATCGCGAATTACAATAACTAATAATACTACTAATAGTAATTTCTGTCTCTCCGTTGTATTAAACCAAACAAAAGAAAATATACCCGCGGGAGATAGTGTCTCACACACACACACACACACACACACACACACACACATATATATATATATATATATATATATATATATATATATAATGCAGCCTTAAAATTAGTGGATATAAAAACCCAAATATTAAATATATAAAAAAGAAAATCAAACCCCGAATAACAATAAGAATAGAAATGTTATTTCACATACCCACCCGTTTTAGCCAAATGATTAGTAGTAAACTGGGAAAAAACTCCTCGCTTTTATTAAGAAAACTTTTCCAGATAAAAATCCATTAAGTAAGATTTTCAATAAATGTAATCTTAAATTGTTTCATTTGTATGAATAATGTGAAAAGAAATATATAAAATCATAATATTAATACTCAAAATAATTTAACATAATTGAAAGTAAAAATAATCTAATTACTGAAATTAACAATTTGGGCAATAATAAATGTAACTGTATAAACCCCTGGAAAAAAATCAGAATTAATTCCCTATCAATGTAAAATTTCTTTTGTGAACATTCCTAGTAATGTAATGATTTATGTGGTTATTACTAAGAATTCTCTAAAAAATTATTTTATCAACACACTTCTTCATTTAATAATAATATGTACAGAAATAGAACATCGCTATCAAAATATTATTGATATAAAATAAATACAGAATAAATAAAACATCCACATTACAATGGAAAATTTTAAAAGAAACTAGAATATATAATCTTTAAACGACCTATGGCCTTTATGTCGATACGAAAAACTATATTTTATTAAATTTCATGAGAATGAAAATCTATTAAATAAACTAAATGAAATAAATGTCATATGTAAACATTGCAAAATGTTGACCTTAGAATATGGATATAAAAACTTTATGTTTATTAACTTGCATATATCTAATAACTTGTTTAATAATAATAATAATTGAATAATTATTAAAATAATTAAATCGATATTTAAATTGTTTGTAATAATTAAATAGATATCTAAAAAATATTATGATATTAAGAATTGTATTAGAATATAATAATAATAAAATATATTTTATATAAAAAGAATAAAATTAATTTTAAAAATGATTTAATAAATAAATGGATATTAAAAATAAAAATGTTATTTATAAATTAACAGTTTTGAAAGAGGTCCCACCCTTTTACAGTTAAACAAATAAGATGTAACCGTAAATTCTACTCCAACAGCTTCTTTTCTCGCGCTTCCCGCCTGTGGAACTCCCTTCCACAAGTCTGTTTTCCCGACAGTTACAATCTCCAGGTGTTTAAATGTAGGGTCAATAGACACCTCCTATCACACTAACTCCCAACTATTCTCACAACACTCTCATCTACCCAACCCTCATTCTCGGTATCCTCACCCGCCTATCACCCACCCTCTGTTATTTCCTATATTTAATCAGCCTTTCTCCACTCTACGTAGCCCCCTGCTCAGTAGTGGCAGTGACATGCCTTGCTCGGGGTGAAACGCTTATAAAAAAAAAAAAAAAATTAGAATAAAATGCACCCGAATCGAAATGAAAATAATGTATTTACTTAAGCGTCTCTTTAAGTTATATCAAAAATATAAAATGTTTTCTTTCTTTGTTTCTTCATCTCTTTTATATTTCTTTTTTGTTTTAAAAATGTTGGTATATGGAGAAAGCTGAAGACAAAATTTTTTAACAATAATGGATACATCAAAAGAAATAGGGTTTAGAGAGGGGTGTTACAAATTAGGTGGACACTTTAACCGGTAAACTTGAAAGAAGAAATCATGTACCTCCCCGCCTCAATTTTTTTTCAAATTTAAAGTAAATCTCTATTCTGATTTGTTACGTTGAACACATACATAAATTTTTATGTCTTCCCATCTCTATAAATAACAAACGTATTGTTTCTTATATTTAAATGAAAATAATTTTAACAACTATGTTCTAAGGTTGCCTGATAACGAGATAGAAATTTCGAAGCATATAAATTTCTGTATCGCAACGTATTTTTAATTAAAAAACAAATTCAATGATATGATCATAATATGCCCTACAATATTTCTTGTATTGAGCACTTTTATAAAAAGAAGAAAATGCCGGAGAACTTGGAGTTGTAAACTTGTTGTAGATTTGATTTTAAGTTCATTCGATGTTCATGGAAGTTAAATCTTACAAAGTTAGGTTACTGCTTTTCAATATCAGAGTTAAAATTTCAATAAACTAATACTACATGTAGATAGAAAACTAAAATTTGAAAAGTAAAATGATAAAAATAAAATTAAAAAATATTAAAATGAAGAGAGATGAAATCAAAGGGACGTAATTCATAATTATTTATAGTAATATTTGCGAGAGAAAGAAAGAAAGAAAGAAAGAAAGAAAGAAAGAAAGAAAGGGAAAGGGGAAACTGGCCCTCTACGCAACCTATAGGGATATGGTATATCTGGACGCTTGTTTGACTTAAATCGTTCCTATCGAAGCGCGTAATGAAAATCGTATTCAACGGGTATGCTTCCTGATCCTATCATACAAACGCGGGTGTCCCTCAAGGCTCTATTCTAGGTCCTACACTTTTTCTGACTTTCATCAGCGATCTCCCTGGTGTAATCAGATTCCAAGTAGGCAGCTATGCTGACGATACCGCCATTTACTTCCGTCTCGATGAGAAATCTGCCGGGTCTGACAAAGCAAACCTCGCTACTGCTCTCGAAAAGGAACTCCAGTCAGTGATGGACTGGAGTAAGAGATGGTTCGTACATTTTAATACTTCCAAAACGAAGCTGCTATATTTTAACCACCATAAACAATATTTCCTACCCGCCATCTGCATGGATCACGCCAGTCTCTCTGAAAGCAATACAGTGCTCCTCCTCGGCCTCACACTCTCAGCTGGCTTAAGTGGAACGTTTACATTGAATTAACAGCTAAATCTACTGCTAGGAAGGTCGGTTTCTTGTGTCAGGCCAAATGTTCTTCTCTTCTGAATCCCTCGTGGACATGTACAACTTTACCATCCGCCCGTCTATTGAATACTGATGTCACATCTGGTCGGGCGCCCCTGCTATTCATCTCGGGGTTCCCGACAAAATCCAAAAGAGTAGTCTGCAATATAGTCGATCCCGACTATATTGCAAACTCCCCTCGCTCTCTCTCTCTCTCTCTCTCTCTCTCTCTCTCTCTCTCTCTCTGACAAAATATGGCTGCCGTCTGTCTCTTCTACAAATAATTACACGGATTCCGCTCCGACAAGCTTAACTCATTGGTGCACAAATTTATACTAGCTACAAGACTAGCAACTAGGTTCCACCCTTTTGCAGTTAAAACAATAACATGAAACCTCAACTTCTACTCCCACAGCTTCTTTTCTCGCACTTTCTGCCTGTGAAACTCGCTTCCGTATTCTTGCTTTTCTGATAGCTACAATCTCCAAAAGTTTAAATGCAACGTCAACTGTCATTTGTTATCTCCTTGACTCCTATCGGTCTTCTCCATTCACACTTTCTTCTAATGCAGCTCTCTTCACACCAGTGTCCCGTTACTGTCTTTCCCATTCTCAGACACTTACTGTAATCTGTTCTCCCGACTCTTCACTATTCAATTATGTAACCTCCTATGCATCAGTGGCAGTTCTGAGGCAAACGAGACAGGAATCACTATCAATTGGAATCTACTAATTTAACTATCTATTTAATTTTTCTAAGGTAGCATGTGATCATCAAATCGCTTTTTTTGTTAAGTAGATTATAGCTATTTATATGACTTAAAAAGACAACTTTTTATAATAGTCATGTGAGTATGATCTGGATTTAGTGACGATATCCCACGTATTAATCGTGTTATTGTTATTTTTTTAATTCTCGATAATATATGTATAAAGCAACGCTTTTGTCGTATTTATTGTTGTTTACTGAAAACCTGTGATAATGAAATCTAAGCTTCCTCATGTGAACGGTCGATCCAAAGTAAAAATTAACATCATTATCATCAGAATGAATTTGAGCTCTATAAACAACATTTTTGGACATATCTTTGCGATTAGTAGGCAGGTTTTATTTTTTGTGCTGTTGCAATTATTTTTTGAAGGGCCATTACTGTTAGGATTAGGGTAGGTGATATTGTTCAGGTGAGTCAAGCATTTATTTGAGATCTTATTTTTATGTGTTGAAATATACATATATATGTGCTTTACGCAACTTTAACTGACTTTAACATTGTTTTTGTTAGAAACATTTTAGTGCTGGTTTATAGTAGAAATGTTTGTGAATTAACTTTAGGAATAATTTAGCAATGTGTGTGTGGATTTTACGACTGAATGGTAAGGTAAACCAAATAATGTGAGGTCTACGTGATTTCTGCTTATATATCTCGACCTTAGTTTTAACGGAGGATTCTGAACTAGTGTTGAGTTTACGTTCTCTAAAGCATTAATGTATCTAATTTTAGAATTGTCAAAAATGTACCTTTTGAGAGAAGTGGCACTTAACAAAACTGGATAGATTTATGTAAGTTGTTGATGATTCTGTGGGGATGATTTGATTTTTTATTGATGCATGGTTATGTGAGTTCTTAATGTACGATTTGAACAGACCATTGCTGAAGTTTAAGATGACATCAATGAAATTTGCAAGTCTAGCGTTAGGCCATAGAAAAAAATATTAAGCTGTTACCAAATAATTATCTTTCGAATGTTCTATTTTGAGAAGCCGTTTTAAGATATGTGCGTTGTGGTACAGTGGATATCGTCTCGGAACGAGAAACCGGGGAGCCGAGTTCGAATTCCAGTTGAATCCATTGTATTCACTTACGCGCAGATACCCTTGGGAAAGGTATTAAACCGTCTCTTCCTTCCAGGTATGGGTTAAATAGCAGGACAGATTGGGTTCTATAGCCTTGGTCGCCAACCAGTCTACGGCAGAAAGCAATGGCAACCTACTTCGGGATAATCTTCTGCCCAGTCAGTCATGTCTCTTTCGAGACATGATCGCCCAAGCGTGTATCACGTAACTGACTGATCCACGGTATATATTAGGTTGTTACATAAATAATGGCCACTAGACGTGTTGTATTTTGAGAAGCCATCTTAACGTAGTATCCACAGTATATATTCGGTTGTTACAAAAATAATGGCACATCGAAGTGCTGTATTTTGAAATGTCATTTTAACATAGTATCCTCGGAGGATATTAGGTGAATAAAAACAGACATAAGGATTGTTCCAATGAGAGCAATTGGTATAGAAGAAAAAAGTGGAGAAGCTGTAAATGTTTTGTTTAAAGTGCAGATTAACTGTTGTTAATACTATTAACATTACTTGCTTTTTGTATAATATATTAAGCGTCCGTCATGGTATTTCTCTCGCTACATGTGTTTTGAGTTCAAAGTTGACTCTTTTCGGGCGAATAAACCTGTGACCACACATATCGATATCCGTTCGTTTTTCTGATGGCCAAAGTATCGTGTATAAAGAGATAATTCATATATATATATATATATATATATATATATATATATATATATATATTATAAAGGAAAATTCAACAAGACAATTAAATTGGTTATAAATAATAATTCATTTCAATGAGCACATTTTATCAGACCACACAATATTCCTTCCATTTGGTACAAAAAATTTGTGCCAGAATAAGCATTTTCTTTAACTGAATATGATAGCCAACCATAAAAATGACCACTCCACAGCCCTCTTAGAAATCCAAGCCAAAAGATATACCCAACCGATAAAAAGATAAAACATACATTCCAACAGATAATACAATTAATCAACAATTTCATCCTTACACACCAAATTCCTCAAAAGTCTAACGATCAAAACGAGACATTCTCTTAATTACCAATAACCCCAACCAACCCCCACGACAATAGCGAACCGAATATAAACAGAAAATGATTCCAAACCTTTATTTCTCCTGAAGAAGTGTTTAAATCCAAACACTGAAACAAACATATGATTGTAGGGAAGAGGACAGTTATAGAAGAAGTTATGTACATGTTCTAAAACATAATTTATAATATATATATATATATATATATATATATATATATATATATATATATATGAGTAAGTTGTGTCTTTGGGTGTATATGTGTGTGTGTGTATGAGGTCTCTGGTTTCGTTTTTAAATATTTCTTTATATAAATTTGATTAAAACGAAATAATAAATTTAACTTTGCTTGATTCTACCCTGAAGAACATAAGTCATATGGATACAAATGATGTTCAAAGTTTTGTGATATATAAACTTAATTTCATCTACCATTTTTCTTATTTATATTGTGGATACATTTATATTATGTACGAATCTTGACGAAAATAAACAGATTAGCCAAAAGCTGCCTAAGTCCTCTATTTTACTGAGGAACTTAATATTATAAATTTCTTTTCTCTGACGACATAATTGACACTAATAAGTACAACATTTCAATCTTCTTATAAGAACATCCTATCAGCTTAAATACTTGTTTCTTTAATAATAACAGAGATAAGATGAATGTCACAAAATGATGGACATCAGAGTTCAATATATCTCTACTTCTCAGACGATACATTAAAAAACAATCAATTGTATTAAACAAACACTTAGAAATAAAGTTTTCCCTAATTATGCTATAAGAGTCGAATAAACATTTATGCTGAAGATAAGATAGACGGAATACGTACGCAGCTAGGTTTTCGAGAGGATGAACACAGCAAAACTTAAAACTAACATCAAGAAAAAATAACAGAAGAAAGGCAGTTTCTCTCCGGGAAATCAGAGAGCTGGGTTCGATTTCCAGTTGAATTACTTGCATTCACTTACGCACAAAAACCCTTGGGTAAGGTATTAATCCGTCTCTTCCCTCTAGTTATGGGTTAAATAAGATGACGACTGAGTTCTATAGACTTGGCTGGAAACCAGTCTACCGCAAAAATAATGGCAACTTACTGCGGGATAATCTTCTGCCCAGTCAGTCATGTCTTTTTCGAGACTTAATCGCCGAAAGCGTGTATCACGTGTGGTACTTAACTGACTGAATGGTGTATAAATACAAAAATCGAAGCAGAATCAAAAACAGATGTTCAAGATATCAATGGACAGGGAAAATATTTGTAGGATATACTAAGAGCAATTTTTAGAAAACGATGCTAAAATCATAATTCACCATTCAAGAGAGAAAGCCTTCAAAATTGTACCAAACTGGACAAGCCCGTGTGGAAATTAAAAGAAAAATAGCAAAGATTCTTATGAAACTTGCAGCATATTAAAATATATAGGCAAAACCTATCAACGATGGTTATGTCTGCTGATTTTGCCAAAAAAAGAAGAAAAGTTGGTTAAAGTAACATTCCAAAAATGAGAAGAGCTGCTAAATAAAAAGTCCAAAATAATTCCAGGATGTATACACCTTCAAAAATAAATTTCGGACTGGTACAAAAATGAATGAAAATGTTTTCAGTATTATTTGAATAGTTAAAACCTCATTCCTCCCCGTGGTTCTTAAAACCTCATTCCTCTCCGTGGTTCTCTCCGGCCTGCTCAGCCGCCATTGCCCACAGGAACCATTACTTCCGTCTATTCCGGAGACAGCCAACTGATCACAATAGGCGCCTGTTCACATCCGCTCGCAGTGAGTGCAAGAGAACCCTAAATGACGCCAAACAGTTGTTTGCTGAGAGAATGCGACAGCACATAGCTGACCGCAAGTTCGGCTCCAAGGACTATTGGAGGATTTGTAAACGAGTGCTCAACAATAGGAAATCCTCAATACCTCCTTTAATCCATGGATTTGATGTTCTCACGTCATCTGCTGAGAAAACTGAGTGCTTTGCCCGCAGATTCTCATCCAACTCCACACTCGACTCGTCCGGGGTGCACCCACCCGACTTCCCTATTAGAACTGAGGCCAAACTGCACGACGTATATATTACCCCGACAATAGTATCCAGAGTAATTTCAAAACTCGACCCCCATAAGGCGTGTGGAGACGATGGAATCCCGGTGATAGTCCTTAAGAGGTGTGCCCCTGAACTTTCCCCTGTCCTCTCTAAACTGTTTAACTACTGCCTTTCTGCTTCCTGCTTTCCTGCATGCTGGAAATTCTCCTCAGTCGTTCCTGTCTTTAAGAACTGTGGTGAACCCTCGGACCCATCCAACTATCGCCCTATCAGTCTTCTACCAATATTCGGGAAAGTGTTCGAGGCTATAATAAATGCTGAAATAGTTCATCATCTCACCGCCCACAAACTGTTCTCCGACAGGCAATATGGATTCCGATTTGACAGGTCCACAGCCGACCTGCTAACTACTGTAACGGAGTACATGCTACAGGCCCTTGATGAGTCTGACGAGGCTCGCGCGGTTGCTCTGGATATCTCCAAGGCTTTCGACAGGGTTTGGCACCCTGGCCTCCTATGCAAACTACGCGGTTATGGTATTACCGGTCGCCTGCTTGACCTAATCCAATCTTTCTTAAATAACCGCAAAATGAAGGTCGTTCTGAATGGGCGTGCCTCTTCGTCCTACAGCACGAATGCTGGTGTCCCACAAGGCTCTATCCTGGGCCCAACGCTCTTCCTTATTTTCATCAACGACCTCCCAGATGAGATCAAGTCCCAAGTAGGCATCTACGCAGATGACACTACAATATACTCCTGCTCCAGTAAGAAACCTGTCGTGGCGGACAGACATAATCTCGCTGCTGACCTTGAGCGGGATCTACACTCTGTGGTGAACTGGGGCAAGAAGTGGCTTGTCAACTTCAATTCATCTAAGACCAAGCTGTTGTCTGTCAACCATTACAGGCAACCTCTTCTGCCTCCCATAAGCATGGACCAGATGATTCTCCCGGAGAGTAATACACTACGCCTCCTCGGACTTACCCTGTCCTCAGACCTCAAATGGAAGCACTATATTGAATCCATAGCAAAATCTACTGCTAAGAAGATTGGGTCACTATGTCGATCCAGGATGTTTTTTCCACCTGAATCCATCCTGCATATATACAAGTCAACCATCCGTCCGTGCATGGAGTACTGCTGCCATTTATGGTCAGGTGCCCCTGCCGTTCTCCTCAGTGTTCTTGACAAGCTCCAAAGGAGAGTCTGTAATGTGATAGGTACTGATCTGGCGACTCGTCTGCAGCCACTTTCCCATCGTCGAAATGTGGCCTCCCTCTGTCTCTTCTATAAATACTTTCATGGCTTCTGCTCGGATGAGCTTAAGTCACTGATGCCTCCTCAACAGGTGTTTACCCGTTCAACCAGACTGGCAACTGGGTCCCACCCATTCACAGTCAGGTTAGCCAAACGCAGACGACAATTCTACTCCTGCAGCTTCCTCTCTCGCACTTCCCGCCTGTGGAACTCACTCCCGTATTCTTGCTTTCCTGACGGCTACGACCTCAAGAAATTTAAAAGCAAAGTTAATACTCACCTACTAACCACTGGCCTCTAGCTCTCTCCCCTCCCCTGTATAACCTTCCCTTTCTCTCCGCCCATGTATCTGTCATTGCACCTGCTTTCTCAGCTTTCTATTGTTCCTTTCTAACTAGCTTATACTCCTCACTCTTTTCTAATTAATCTTTTTACATTTATGTAACCCCCTGCACATCAGTGGCGTTTCAGCCTTGCTCGGGGTGAAATGATTAAAAAAAAAAAAAAAAAATTCCTCCCTATTTTGTTTGTTGCCAACAGTCACAGGATAACGGTCTGGGGACACCTGTCGCTCATGTCTTTCCATTCCGGGCGAGGGATAAGTTCTGAGGAAAATTTACCCTTAACGCCGGTAATGCCAGTAGTCGCAAGATGACGTTCCGGTGACACCTGTCGCTCATGACTTACATTCCGAGCGAGGGATAAATTCGCGGAAAATTTTTCTCCAGTTGAAGGCTGAAGGTCTGGGAGATTTTTTCTTTTTAATCATATCACCCCGAGCAAGGCAGTAACGCCACTGATGTGCAGGGGGCTACGGAAGAGTGAAAAGATTGGAAGAGAGAAAGCCGGAAACCACATCCTAGACAGGGAACAAGGGATGAGTCTCTTCGCCTGTTCAATAGACGTGGGTGGAGTATGAACCGGGCGATAGTTTAGTCTATCTACTCCAATTGAAAAAAAAGAGTGAAAAGATTGGGAGAGAAAGCCGGAAACCACATCCTAACCATGGAACAAGGGATGACCCTCCTCACCTGTTCAATAGACGTGGGTAGACTGTGAACTTGGCGATAATTTAGTCTACTTATTCCAAATGAAAAAAAATAAGAAAAAAAAATGAACCAACAGTTAGAGGTGGAGGGGGAGGGGTAGAAGAAGAAGAGATAGCTAATCGATCTTAGAAGTGAGAGACAGAAACACATGAAAGCGTGATCCAGGGATTCGAGAGATGTTACCTTGGCTGGAGGTAGGTGTTAGCTGATATAAACACCAAGTCCATGCATATGGACATTGGAGTCCTTCCTGGAGAGGGGAAGATAACCAGGAACGAAAAACTCATCTCAGAATGAAGAGGCGTTGCCACCATGCTCAATAACTGCAAAGAGCTTCCAGCCGAACTAACGGTAAACCCGAAGTAGAAGGAAAGTGAACCGGAGACCCCTTCCTAAAAAAGAAACAAGGCAATCGCCTCTACTCCCGTTCAAAAGAAGTGGGGGGGTGTAAAACCGGGTGATAGTGGGTACTATCTACTCCAATAAAAAAAAATTTAGTTTTGACTTAGTTAAAAGTCGAAACGAAATTTAAACCCCAAAATCAAGAGCATACAGTACTAATGCCAGTAATTAAAATCTTCAAATTCAAAAGAAATTTAAGGCTAAAAGTTACAAATTCAAACAGAAATTAACAATTAAAACGACGAAGATTTTAAAAAAAAAAACATGCAGGATTCAACATACCAGATAGTTAAGACATACTGAAAATTTAAACAGTTGTCCACCTGGCAGAATACCGTTTTTAAATTTTCACAGATATATTCGGCGTGTCTCTTCCTCCATCTTGGCTAGTTGAAATCAGAAGCGAGAGAGACAGAATGGTCTAGAGCGCATGCCTCACCACCTACGGTAGAGGGGAGAGAAATGACCGGTGCTGTACCATTACAGATTCTTAGAAATTCTTTTACACAGCGATATTATTTAAAAAAATAAAAATAAAACACCATTTAAAACGAAATTTAAACGCCAAAATCAAGTGCAAACAATACTCATACCAGTAATTAAAATCTTCAAATTTAAAAGAAATTTAAGGCTAAAAATGACAAATTCAAACAGAAATTAACAATTAAAACGAAGATTTAAAAAAAAAACATGCAGGATTCAACATACCAGATAGTTAAGACATACTGAAAAAGTTAAACAGGTGTCCACCTGGTAGAATACATGTAGCGCATGTCGCTCCTTACCGGAGGACGCGTCAGTGTCGTTAGGCTTAACCTTTTACACGACGTTAGGGTTTCTAGTATTTTTGTGCAAGTCCATGAATCGACGCGGAGGAATATTGGAGTGGTTTCCCGTTGTCTTCTTCACGGAGTTTTATCGAGACGCCACCTCCAGTTGTGCTGACCGTTGACCCTTCAAGAGTTCATCCGCTCTTTACTGTTCGTCCTACAGGGTTGATAACCTCCTGTGGCAGGAGAAAAAATACAAACATTTTTATATATTTTTTTTTTCTTTTTAACACTTAGTAACAGGAGAAAAGTTAATATTATAGTTATTAAGTATATACTTTGTATAAGTTCTAATAGCTAGATTTGTAAATGAAGTTATAGGATTTCCCAAAAATAGATCATAAAGAAAATAAGAACGAAAATTATAACACGCCATGGATACAGACTTGCCTCCCAGAAAGTAAAACACTGCGCCTCCTCGGTCTCACACTTTCAGCGGACCTCAAATGGTATGACTATATCGAATCCATTGCCCAAATCCGCTGCTATGAAAGTCGGTTCTCTGTGTAAGGCCCGGAAGTTTTTTTCGTCTAAATCTATCCTGCACATATATAAATCTACCATCCGCCCGTGCATTAAATACTACTGCCATATCTGGTCGGGTGCCCCTGCTATTCTCCTCGGGCTTCTCGATAAGGTTCAGAGGAGGGTCTGTAATGTGATAGATACCGACTTGGCAGACCGCCTGCAATCACTCTGCCACCGGCGCGACGTGGCTTCTCTGTGTCTCTTCTATAAATATTTCACGGCTTCTGCTCCGATGAACTTAGATCACTGGTGTCCCCTAAATACGAATTTGCACGAGATATTGATTAGCAACTAGATCCCACCCTTTTACAGTGAAACCGATAAAATGCAACCGCAACTTCTACTCCAACTGTTTTTTTTCTCGCACTTCCCGACTGTGGAAATCCCATCCACACGATTGCTTCCCCGACGGCTACAATCTCCAGGAGTTTAAATGTAAGGTCAATAGACACCCCCTAACACACTAACCTGCTCCCATTCTATCAAACACTCTTCCCATCTGCCCAACCCTCATCCTCGCTATCCTTACTCATCTGTCACCTTCCTCCTAACATTCCCTATGTCTAACCACTCCTTCTCTTTACCTTTATGTAGCCCCACGCGCAATAGTGGCAGTGGAATGCCTTGCTTGGGGTGAAATGATTAAAAAAAGACAAGTTTACAGATGAGGAGAATACTCTTCAAATTTTAGATAATGCCAGTAAAGTAATTTTCAATTAATACAGGAAATACCTTGAATAATCACATTATGCAAGCTCCAAAGGAGAGTCTGTAATGTGATAGGTACTGATCTGGCGACTCGACTGCAGCCACTTCCCCATCGTCGAAATGTGGCCTCCCTTTGTCTCTTCTATAAATACTTTCATGGCTTCTGCTCGGATGGGCTTAAGTAACTGATGCCTCCTCAACAGGTGTTTACTCGTGCAACCAGACTGGCAACTGGGTCCCACCCATTCACAGTCAGGCTAGCCAAATGCAGACGACAATTCTACTCCTGCAGCTTCCTCTCTCGCACTTCCCGCCTGTGGAATTCGCTCCCGTATTCTTGCTTTCCTGACGGCTACAACCTCTAGAAATTTAAATGCAAAGTCAATACTCATCTACTAACCACTGGACTCTAGCTCTCTCCCCACCCCTGTATAACCTTCTCTTTCTCTCCACCTATGTATCTGTCATCTGCTTTCTATTGTTCCTTTCTAACTAGTTTGTACTCCTTACTCTTTTCTAATTAATCTCGTTACATTTATGTAGCCCCCTGCACATCAGTGGCGTTACCACCTTGCTCGGGGTGAAATGATTAAAAAAAAAGTGCATTGGAAATAAAATTTCCGGCATCTGCATTGGTCGAAAAGAAGGTTCCATGATTATTTCGCTTCAATGCTTTGCCTAAACTGTTGTCATATCTTGTCAAGCGCCCCTAATGGTCATCGCACCTGCTTTCTCAGCTTTCTATTGTTCCTTTCTAACTAGCTTGTACTCCTCACTCTTTTCTAATTAATCTTTTTACATTTATGTAACCCCCTGCAC
The DNA here is from genome assembly GCA_037127315.1 of Ascarosepion bandense. NCBI lineage: Eukaryota > Metazoa > Mollusca > Cephalopoda > Sepiida > Sepiidae > Ascarosepion > Ascarosepion bandense. Next base: position 201,484 of record JBBBDQ010000672.1, read on the forward strand.
ATCAGTGGCGTTTCCGCCTTGCTCGGGGTGAAATGATTAAAAACTAAATAAATAAAAAATAACATTTGCGTCCTGGAACGTTAGAACAATGAACAACTGTAGACAGCTGGAAAACTTAAAACAGGAGATGACTAGATTGAACATAAACATTTTAAGGCATATGTGAAAAGAGATTGTTAAACAATAGAAACTTCATCAGTGACGACCACAGAATTATACACGCAGGAGGAGAAATTAAATAAAAAGGAGTCGGCGTTATACATAATAAAGTCACAAGAAATGTGTCATGGGATAGTGTCATATATCTGAATGAATTCTCGTAGTTGAAGTGAAAGAAAAAATATATCGATAATAGTTGTATTCGCACCAATATCACAAAGTACAAAAGCAGAAATCAAGTCCTTCTACTCCATGCTAGATTACGCCAAGGCACAGTGCAAATCAAAAGAAATCAGAATTATCGTGGGAGATCTGAATGCCAACGTTGGCCAAGGAATCAAAGGTGAAACGGTCGGCAACTTCGGACTAGGACACCGCAATAGCCGTGGAGAGAAATGGTTCCAATGGTGCACAGCGAACGACCAGATAATAACCAACACCTGGTTCCACGAGCACCCAAGAAGACTATGGACATGGAGAAGTCCAGGAGAAGATACTAAAAACAAAATTAATTATATTACTATCAACAAGAGTTTCAAAAACGCAGTATTTCACTGCAAAACCTTTCCAAATTCGAACTAGGAAAGTGACCACGTATCAGTCGTATGCAAATTAAGCATAAAACTAAGGAGATTAAAGAAGCATAACACGGCCCTAACACTGCAGTACAATAGACTCGTGAATGACCCAGACCTGCCGGAGAACGTGAATCCGATATAGGAAAGACAAATAAGAAATGGGATGTCAAGATGGGACGCACTAAGAGCGGCTCTAGTGACATCGGCGAATGACATCATTCCAAAGTAAAAGGCCTAAAGAAAAACGAGTGGATCACCGAAGAGATTCTTGGCCTGATTTGAACGAGACAGTAAACAATGCCAAGATATGGAACGGAATACAGGAGACTACACAAGGAAATACGGAGCAAATGTAAACATGCTAAAGAAAGATGACTCAACGACAAATGCGCCGAAGTAGAGAGACTAAGCACAACAAATAATGGAGACATGCATAAAAAAATGAAAGTAACAGAACAAAGAACACGCTCAGCAACAGGATGGACAATAGCAAAGGATAACACACTTAAGAAATACTTCAGACATGGAACGAGTATATCGAACAAGAGGGAGCAGCAACAATGGCGAAATTACCGATGAATCAGAAATAATAAAAACCGAAGTGGAATCGGCAACGGCCAAATTAAAGAGAAACAAAGCAGAGGGACCAGACGGGATTGCAATAGAGATGTTGATATCCCTAGAAGGCTTTAGCGTAGACAGTCTAACAGATATAATAAACGGCGGCAATATAGTGGAGGACCTAAGCAGTTCAATCTACATAACACTATTTAAGAAGCAAGGTCAAATGAAATGTGATCCCCATCTAACAATCCGTTTAATGAGCCACATAATAAAACTAATCATCCTGATTCTGATGAACAGAACGCGCAGCAGAATCGGCATAGAGATAGGACAAGAACAATTTGGGTGCGTTAAAGATACCAGAACGAGGAATGCGATAATCATGATCGGAATGCTATCTGAACGAGCAATACAAATGCAGAAGAACCTTTATATGTGCTTTATAGACTACGCAAAGGCGTTTGACAAGATGCGGCAAAAGGACTTGACAGAGATGCTCAACAACCTCGACTTTTTCGGAAAAGACGTTAGGATAATCAAGAATCTACATTGGCAGCAAACCGCATGTGTACGGGTAAGAAGTGAACTCAGCAGTTATGCAAAAATAAAAAGGGCGTAAGAAAAGGAAATATTTTCTCACCGGAACTTTTCAACCTGTATAGCGAAGCAATTATTAGAGAAATAAAAGCTTAGATGGAATTCTTCATTGGCGACTACACTTTGTACAAATTCAGATCGCGGAGGACGCAGGACATACTTGTTACGTCGGAGCAAATGGACGGAGGATTGGGGTTTATACGAGTTACCAAGAGAAAAATTATTGAGAGAGACAAAAGACAGAGCCAAGTGGAAGTCCATGATCGCTTACGTCCTCCGTTATTTTGGACTTGTTGTTATGAGGTCAGAAAAGCGTAAGATTGTCAGTTTTTTTTAATTACCCTGCTCTCCACTGGAGAGAGTTGTGAGATAAGGTCGTTTTTTTTTGTTTTTTTTTGTTTTTTTGTGGGGAACCCTAGTGCGGGCGCTCGGGCAAGTGTTCAAAGATTACCCAACTCCCGCTAAACTCGTTATAACCGATCCCACATACTCACCGGCAGGTCAATGTGTTTGGTGAGCTGTCAATATATAACGCCGGAAGATACCGAAAGACTTAAACCAACCTAACGAAATCGGCTGAACTTAGAATACTTAAAATCTCTACATATTATTTTTTCTTCAAATAAGTATTGAGCATATTTTCCATACAACTCTTTATTGGTTTCATTTGACTCTGACCAGTAACTGGTTAATAATTATATATATATATATATATATATATATATATATATGTTTGCTCTACTTTAGTATTGAGCGCTTTAGTGTTAAGGTTTTCGTATTAGTTTTTTTCTTTCTTAGCAGTACTTGTCTTTTTGTTCATGTACTTCGTTTGTTTCTTTTTTTACTTTCCCTTCTTTTCCCTCCGTGTTCGTTCTCGGTGGGTTGTACAAGACGATTTAAATTGTAGCTTAATTAATACTAGTTTCGGCAGAGTTAGTTCTGTTACTATTGGTATTGTTATTACTATAGTTAATATATATATATATATATGGTTAAATAAAAAGAAGACAAGAGGAAAACTGTATTTAACTCGCCTACGCATTTCGTCCTATAATGGACTTTATCAAGACAAAAAGACGAAATGAAATTTATTCCAAATTCAGTCAGTTAAATGCCATACGTGATAAACGCGTTGAAAATCATGTCTCGAAAGAGACATGACTGACTAGGCAGAAGATTCACGACGCACATCCAAATTCAGATTACGTATCTATAAACAGTGTTGGCAAATATAAAAAAAAGATCACAAATCATTCAAAAAGATTAACAGAAAATTTTCTAGTTTCAGAATTTCTTTATGTGTAATGCAATGTCACGAGATGTTAAAATGAAGGGAATTTAACCATTTTCTTTGGACTAATGTATGTCAGTCTGTTGGAGTATCATTTCCATAAGAAAAGGTGTGATTGAGAAAAAACAGGGGCGCGAATTGATATTTTGGTAGAACTACAAGGTGGCGCTCTCGAGTATTTTTCTGCTGAATAATTTTTTTACTCTTTTTATTAGTGTGACATTATTTTAAATAAAAAATTTGGTCAAATTTATTTCTCTGGTCACTAATGCATTCGTTAGATTGTTATTGGTAATGTCTCTTCATATATATTTCATTTCGTTTTTTGCTTTGATAAAGTCCTTTACAGGACGCAACGCGTACGCGAGTTAAATACAGTTTTCCTCTTGTCTTCTTTTTATTTAACCATCCTGTCCTTAATCTCAGATCATAACTGAATATATATATATATATAACCTGCTTGCCAAAATACGTTTTATCAGTAGAACTACTAAAACGATAACAATTTTGGCGCTAAATATTATTACAATTATATATGTATATAGCTCATTCAGTAATTAAAATTATATATATATATATATATATATATATATATATATATATATATATATATATTATTACAATCGAAAGATTTCAGAAATGAGCCGTAACGTTGACAGATGTTATTTTCATTCATTTCTTATGATACCCAAGTACTTTCAACCTCTTACCGAGGTTATCTTCAATGGTGTGAGCTATGGTAACAAATGTAACGGGAGAATTGTGTTGCTAGAAATTACTGTGCTTTTTTTTCAACTTCAAATATAACGGTTGACAAATTGCTAGCGTTCATTAGAACGTGAAAATTATCCACAATAGAATTTTTATATGTTGTAATGTCATGGTCATGCACATTTTGGAAACATTTTAGAACATTACCACAGTATTCATAGCTGATTCTATAAATTGACGGCTTAAGTGTTTTAATGAATATTGCCTCGAGAATCTGTAGTTTGCTTTTGTTGTTATAATATGAGATGAGTATACAATTATATATATATATATATATATATATATATATATATATATATATATTATTTTAATATATTGCAAAGAGTTGTTTTTAATTTGATTCCTGTATATGCACAGTATGATTGAATTGTTTCTTTACTTTCCGAATTTAACAGTCGTCAAGGTCAGATAGGGTTAAACAATGGACCTTTCGAATAAACAACGTATAACGAATTTCTACAAATCTATTACAAAATTGTGCACCTGGGAAAATATGCAGAATTTGAATAAAAAATACAGTAGAAGAAAGTGAATATCATTTTATTCTAGAATTGATTTGTTTATTTTCGGGACATACATCTCAAAACGTAAAATATATAAATGCTTTTCCAGAGGCACGTATTTATTTTAAGATCCAATAAAAATTTGTTCCTTTCGATTTGCACGTTCAGCGCATGCGCAGATTCATATGTTTTGTAAGTGATTTATTCTGTGTTTGAAATGAAAGATATTTTCAGAATTCCTACGTGCATTTGTCTATTTATAGCATCTTATTTACATCAACATATGCCAGGCAATATCAGAGCCGTGATATGTTTACATAATGTTTTATAATATTCATTCAGGACGTGGACTATCATGGTCCTCCTCTTGTCTTTTGTAATTGTTTTTTATAGCAATGCTAATCTTTGTTGTGTAATGGATAATGGCTTGGACTGAGAAATCGGAGATCCGAGTTCCAGTTGCATTAAAATTCATTACATTCACTTACGTGCTAATATTCATGGAAAAATGTATGAATCCATCTCTTCAAACCCCACACAGCTACGGGTAAATAGAATGACAAATTCGATTTTATAACCTTAGATGCCAACCAGTCTAGGAGAAGGGAAAACAACCTAGAGAGGTTTGGGCCCCGTAAGGCTATCTTGACGAAGATACACTACTCCTTAAGGAGTACTGTGATGCTCCTACAAGTCAATCTATAATTTTTTATAAGGAGACTAAAAATAATTCTTCCTGTATCGGAAATATTTGGTTTAATGTTTGTAAATTGGATGCAAATTCTTATCTCAATGCAGGCTTTTCATTTATTCGTAGTCTGTGATTTTAACCTAATTTCCGTAAACTGAGGGACCAGTTAAAGTTATATAAAATACAACTAATAAATTAACACGCAAATACTAAATAAAATATTGGAAAACAGTGACAAAAATGTCCGCAATAATGCACAGTGACAAAAGGAAGGCTTTTCCGATGACAGTTTTTTTTTATTTAAATTCCTTCACTCTTCGACAATATTTTAAAAGGAGATAGAATAAAACGAATAAAAATATCTAAACTTATTTCGAAATGGAACTTTGTCTGTGTGTGTCTGTCTGTCTGTCTGTCTGTGTCCGTTAGCTAGACTCTGAAACGGCAGAACCGATTTTCTTGAAAATTTACACAGTTGTACTATAAGCGTCTGCGAGTGTTCTTAGCTAGGTTTTCTGTCAAGGTACCTCCGATAAATATCGAAAATCGATAATCGAAAAAATCGGGTTATAGAAGGAGTGGTCCGATTATAATCAAATGTGATACACTCATAGACAAAGTTATAAGAAACGATATTCAGAAGTTTCAAAGTTGCAGTTCTTACAATAGTGCAGAAAATCGATAATACATATATATAAAAGGCAAGATGTCTGTGTGTGTGTCCCCGTATTTTTTAAGCACTTTTATTTTAGTGTTTACTTCGGGTTTGGCTCTAAGTAGATATAATTGTAGTTCTTTAGCCTTCAAAATTCAGTTTACGACGAAAAAAACTTATTTGAAAAATTTGTCTTACATTCATTCATTTTTCTTTCAGTCTCCGGTTTCGCTTTGACGAGAACCAATTATTGCTTTTTAGTCTTTCGTGCCAACGTCCAAAGAGTCTGAGCTCCAGGACCATGAATTAGTTTTTGTAAAGCTTTCATTACATCCGAGCAACGCCGGGTTATACTTCTAGATTTCTTTTTAAAAATAACTGAGATAAAACCTAAAAAAACGATGAAAGTAAAATTATACATTTCCTTCTAGTCTTGAGAATTATAAAACAAAAATATCAATAATTAGCTTTTGGATTACATTTTTCGCTAGTTGAATGCGTGTTCGAATTTCGGAGTCACTTTTTCTATCCTCTGTTAAAATCCTCCCAAGATGTATCACTGACCTTATTATTATTATTATTGTGTCATTTTTCATCATATTTAGATTTCTGCATTGGTCTCACTACCAACCAAGTCTGCGGGGAGACCTAAGGCAGGTAGTGGCGTGTTGTTATGACTCCATTTCATGTTTTTCTATCCTCCCTATCATCCCCAGCATTACATAGATAACGTTTTCCTTAGTGTGTGGGCTGTACTTAATAATACAATTTTTTGTATATCTCTTAAGCTGGGGTTTCCAGGGATTCTTTCAATGTGTTGTTTTGTTCCATTTTTTATCATTCCAAGTGCACCTACTATCACTGGCACAACTCTTGTTTTCAATTTCCACATTTTTTCTATTTCAATTTCCAGGTCTTTATATTTTGACAGTTTTTCAAATTCCTTGATTGCTATGTTACAATCCGCTGGACAAGCCATATCAATTAATAGACAAGTTTTCTCCTTCTGGTTTTTAACAATAATGTCTGGCCTGTTTGCTTCAATTTTTCTGTCTGTGTAGATGGTGTAATCCCATAGAATGGTTACATCTTCTATTTCTGTAACTGGTGCTGGATGATGTTCATACCAGTGTTTGTTTACAGCTTTTCCATAATGTTTGCACATTGCCCAATGTAAATATTGCCCAACTCTATCGTGGCGATTTTTATATTCATTTGGGGCAAGCACAGAACAGTCTGAGATTAGGTGGTCTATTGTTTCTTGGTGTTTATCACAAAACCTGCATTTTGGATCCATATTATTATGCATAATATTTGCCTGAAAGTTTCTCGTGAAAAGACTTTGGTCTTGTGCTGCAAGTATAAATCCTTCAGTTTCAGACTTTAATCCAGATGCACGTAACCATCGATGAGTATTAACTTTGTCAACATTGGATTTATTGGCACGTACTGGATATTGGCCATGCAGAGGTTCGTCTTGCCAGCGCTGTTTCATCTTTTCAAGAGCTTTATCCTTGGCTTTCATTTTCATATTTTTTGCCGCAATAGTTGGTTCTTGGCTACTGTTTTGCTTTTCTACAGAATCTACTAACTGTAATTCTTGTTTGTATTTACTGCCTTCTTTTATTATTGAATATTTTTTCTTTCTTTCTTCATGTTGCCTTACTAATTGTATCATCCAATCCTTTGTTGTTTCTATGTATGTTAGTAAGCCAATAGTTGTTGTCTTGTATGACAATTCCAACTGAATAAGACCCCTTCCACCTTCTTTACGGGGTATGTATAGACGGTTTATTATTATTATTATTATTATTATTATTATTATTATTATTATTATCTGAGTTTCCTCTTACTAGACACCAAGCTAGATTCTTGTGTAAACTGAAATGAAGCGAATAATGTCTTCCTGGGATCTTTCACACTTTCCCTAATCACGTATACGTCGTCTCTTAGCGTTGTTTTTTTTTTTTTTTGTTTTTTTGTCTACCGAACGCATTTTCCTTTACGTTTTCGACTGATGGATCCAGTTTGTTTCTTCGCCCTGATGAGACGACTGACGTTTGAAAGGCTAACACTAACAATATCCACGATCTCTATGTAAGTCTTGCCAGGTTGTGCGTGCGGTGTTGCAATTTTCATACGCTTTCTTGAAACAGTTTCGATCACAGACAATGGTAGCAGGAAAACTACTCGACAGTTGAGACAATAGTGTCCTGGCGTGATTAAAATCTGATGCAATCTCGGATGACGCAATATTTTTCTAACTAAACAAATCCGCCATACATCCCGAAAATAGATCCATGTTACTACACAGCACTGAAAACGACCTAATCTGAGGAAAAACCAGAAATTGCTTACACCTTGTCACTCTCAGCCAGTCAGTTAACCCTCTAGGGCCATTCGTATCATATTTGATACAGTATGAAACAAGCCTTGAAAGAAATATTTTCCTGAAAAATTTTTTAAGAGAAATATTTTATAAATTTCAAATGAAAGCAGTACTGACTGCTCAGTCAATGAATATCAAATGTTTCCTTATAGGGAAATACCAAATCTTTCCTTATAGGGAAATACTGTATCAAATATGATACAAATGGCCCTAGAGGGTTAAGTAGTAATTAGTGGAGGATCTGTTTATTACTTCATAACAATATAGAACTGATCCCCCACTTTATGACAAGTAGAAGCCTTAATCATATTATATTATTAACCCTCTAGGGCTATTCGTATCATATTTGATACAGTATGAAACAAGCCTTGAAAGAAATATTTTCCTGAAAATTTTTTTAAGAGAAATATTTGATAAATTTCAAATGAAAGCAGTACTGACTGCTCAGTCAATGAATACCAAATGTTTCCTTATAGGGAAATACTGTATCAAATATGATACGAATGGCCCTACAGGGTTAAGTGCCATACGTGATACACGCTTGGGCGGTCATATCTCTTTCAAAACATGACTGACTGGGCAAAGGATTATCACGCAGTATGTTGTCATTACTTTCTGCAGTAGACTGGTTGTCAACCAAGGCTATACAATCTGTCCTGTTATTTAACCCATAATTAGAGGGGAGAGACGAATTAATAGTTTTCCCAAAGGTATTTGCGCATAAGTGAATGCAAGGAATTCAAGTAGAATTTGAACTCGACTCCCCGATTTGTCGTTCCGTGCCGATATCCATTGCAACACAACGAATATCTTGTCGCTCTAGCGAGTCTAAAACTGACTGTATGGTCAAAGAAAGGGAACTTAAGCAGTTGTTTTAATTAATTTGCTCAAGAGTGACTTAAGTATCCAGTACATTTATGATTGTTCGCGTTGAGCTAGTATCAAGCTTTCTTTGAAAAACTAAAAACTAAATGGTAAATCTAATACTTTGAACCAATATTTCAAATTCTTTGTTCCTAATGCTATAACAGGTAGAGTGTCTACCCTTTGTCATTTCCATATTCTTTTGATTTTATACTTTTAGTTTGAATAGTTTTCAATGTTCTAGACTTTTTTCTCGCCTACTCTGGTATCAAACAGACGAATAACATCAATAAGGAAAACATAAGTAGGAAATTACATATTTTTCTTTTAATGAAAAGAACAGTATCAGCTCTCAAGTGTTTAGTCATGTTGTCTGTTTTGAAGTTTTATAAAAATGAAATCAACTTTTTCATCATTAATAACCTGCTAAGGTTTAGCATTATGCCATTTTTTACACGCTGATAGCTAAATTTTTGATAAAGCATTTCTAATGACTCCAACTGCTGCAATTATTTAATTATTATTATTATTATTATTATTATTATTATTATTATTATTATTATTATGTTGTCATTTTTCATCATATTTCGATTTCTGCTATGGTCGCACTACCTACCAAGTCTTCGGGAATACCTAAGGCAGGTCGTGGTGTGTTGTTATGGCTCCATTTCATGCTTTTTCTATCTCCCCAAACATCCCTAGCGTTACATAAACAAAGTTCTCCTTAGTGTGTGGGCTGTACTTAACAAGAAAAAGTTTTGTATATCTCTTAGGCTGAGGTCTCCAGGGATTCTTTCAATCTGTTGTTTTGTACCATTTTTTATCATTCCAAGTGCACCTACTTTTACTGGCAATATTCTTGTTACCAATTTCCACATTTTTCTATTTCAGTTTTCCTTATACTTTAACAGTTTTTCGATTTCCTTGTTTGCTATGTTACAATCCGCTGGACAAGCAATACAAATTAAAAGGCAGGTTTTTTTCCTTTCTGGCTTTTAAGAATAATGTCCGGCCTTTGCTTCAGTTTCTTGTCTGTGTAGATGGTGTAATCCCATAGAACGGTGACATCTTGTATTTCTGTAACCGGTACTGGGTGATGTTCATACCAGCGTTTGTTTACATATTTTCCATAGTGTTTGCACATTGTCAAATGCAAATATTGCTCCACTCTATCGTGATGGTTTTTATATTCATTTTGGGCAAGTACAGAAAATCCTGAGATTAGATGGTCTGTTGTTTTTTGGTATTTATGACAGACCCTGTATTTTGGATCCACATTATTATTATTATTATTATTATTATTATTATTATTATTATTATTGTTTTTGTTACCCTTTTTTGTTTTTTATGTTTACGACAGATGTCAGCCTCCTCAAGCATTTAGCACCTACCTCAGTGTCATCACGGACCTAAATACGCTGTAGTTTGCACCATGCAGATTAGCAACTAGGTCCTACAGTTTTAATGTGAAACCAATAAAATGTAAACGCAAATTCTACTCCAGCAACTTCTTTTCTCGCTCTTCCTGACTTTGGAATTCCCTTCCATTTACTTGCTTCCCTGACAGCAGCAATCACCATGAATTTAAATGTAAAGCCAATAGTTATCTCCTATCTCTAACTTGCATCCTCTCTCTCATGCTCCTTTTCTCCGTCCACTCCACATTCATTCTGCTCTTACCCACTTCCTGACACCCCCTATAACCTATCACTCTTTCTCATAACCTTTCTCATTTTTGAAGCACATTTTTTTCTAATCTTTACAACACAAGCAAGGCAAAAATACTATTAAGACGCAGGGGACTACAAGGAGGAAAATAGAATGGGAAAGCTCTTGTGAGGAGAAAGGACAATACAGAGACAGGTTACATGGAGACAGAAGATGACGATTGACTTTTCCCTTTTTTAAGATTGTGTCAATACATCGGAAGGGAGATCTACAGGCTAGAAAAAAAAAACAATAAAATAAACCTGGCGGATGCATCGAGATATTTCAACTGGAAAACAGTCATAATCAGTTGATAATTCATGCAGACGACCCACTAAGAGAAACAGTTCATCATAATGTTTATCATGAAAATATTTGTAGAAATGTTAAGCATCTACTAACACCTAACACGGGCACATTGTAAAATTCCTTATTAATAACATTTTCGGATTTTTTTAACGCTCGGTCTGGTAGTCGTACAATTTACCGAAAGAAAATTCATCAAAAGACAATTAACTGAAAGACAATTCACCGAAAGACAATTTTCCGAAAGACAATTCACCGAAAGACAATATACCGAAAGATAATTCATCAAAAGACAATTAACTGAAAGACAATTCACCGAAAAACAATTCACCGACAGACAATCTTCCGAAAGACAATTTATCAAAAGACAATTAACTGAAAGACAATTCTTCAAAAGACAATTAACCAAAAGACAATTTACCAAATGACAATTCGCCAACGGACAGTTTGCCGACAGACATATAAGACACAGGACAATTGATCGACGCATTAATTCATTTCAAGTTCAGCCTTCATCCAGTCTTTTAGAACATTCTTTTTATGCCTTTCACTCGTCATCATGGAGTCTATTAGGACAGAACGAGAAAAGAAAAAGCTTTCATTTGAGCGATACGCCGACATTGTTGACAAATCTAGAGATTCTAAAGGTTACTGGAAGTGCAAACAACGAAAACTGTGCAAAGCAAGACTGACAACAATCGATAGCGTAATTAGCAGAACGCCTTCGGAACAATTGCATCCACCAACATCTGGACAGTTCGTCGACAGTTTATAAAACAAACTAGGTGTTATGTCGTGAGTAAGAATAAATAACTCAACAACAGGAATAGGTTAATTGTTGTATTCCGTGAAAATAGTATTTACAAAGGTTATTAGTATCCAATACAAGAATAAAGGTTAATCGTCTCAACCGTCGTAAGACGTAGTATGAGCAATGGGTACTTCCGGGTCGTCACCGGAAGTCTACGACTGACTTGTCGATCAGCTTCTCGGCACACTCTCTTACGTAGATGCCACCATTACTTTACAAAGTAATGAAATAGTCCATTATAGCCGAATAGGCGCGGGCGTCCCAACACTAGGAAAGATTTAAAGCGTCGACCAATTGTCTTGAATGTGAATTGTCTTTCGGCGAATTGTCTTTCGGCGGACTGTCCGCACACGCTCGTATTTACAGACAGAAACAAGTAACTGTTGTTTTCCTATCAGATCTGTTATTTAAGGAAGGGCTTGGTCATCTTCTTCATTTATGTAGGTGTTATTTCAGGACGTAGGACATCATTACCCTCCCCATCACCTCGTCCCTTGTAGCACTTAATATATTTGTCTTGTTATTTCTCTCTAACCATAATCTTCCATCAGCTAGCTTACGCCCATCATGCATGTCACAAGCTGTTTTTTACCTATTCACTCTTTACCTCTATCAGTTCCGTGTGTATCAGATTATCCAACCCTTCCTTTTCTTGACCTTCTCTAAAAATTTCAACTGTCTCTTCTTGATTATAAGTTTAATTTTCAATTTTATTTTCATTATCTCTAAAATTTCGTCGTTGCTCATATTTTCGGTCAATGTTATCCTCAGCATCCTTCTGTAGAACCTCATTTCTTTTGCTTCGACTCTCTTCTTCATCTTTAAAGAGATTGTGGAGCATTCGCTGTCATATAGGAAGAGCGATATCGCATAACATTTTAGTATATTTTTCTTTGTTTCCAATTGTTATTGTATCCTCCTTCGAGGATAGTACACTTCCTCTTGATATATATATATATATATATATATATATATATATATATATATATATATATATATTTTAATTCAGATACTTCAATCCAAGGGAAAAAAGCAGGAAGGTAAATTCCAAAAACCCGATCCTAATTAATATTAAAAATTTTATTTTAATATTAAAAAATGATCCAGGAAGAGAGCTCCATGTAATAAAATATTACAGAGCAAATATATATTAAAAAAAGGATTAATTCAAAGATGTTGAATGGCCATTTCGATATGAAGATCCCCACGGGGGATAACACATCACCTAAGCAACTGAAAGGATTTTTCTGTTGCTTAGGTGATGTGTTATCCCCCGTGGGGATCTTCATATCGAAATGGCCATTCAACATCTTTGAATTAATCCTTTTTTAATATATATATGTAATATATGTAATTGACTGCTATATAACTGTTCTTTGGAAGTCACGTAGGTATAATATATATATATATATATATATATAAATTACCTATATATATATATATATATATATATATATATATAAATTACCTACGTGACTTCCAAAGAACAGTTATATAGCAGTCAATTACAGCAGTTAAGGATAGCTGATAGTCAGGCAGCGAAATAATTCCTTCGGACTTACTTATTTCTATATTACTTCCTTTGAATATCTTGTTTTTTGTTATACTCATACACTGTCTTGAACCTACCTTCTTGTTCCGTGTCTTACTTCCGGCACAAACAGGTCAATGCAAATCCAAGTTTCGCAATAATTGCACAAAATTTGGCGACGAAGTTCCACAACACAAATGAAATTTTCTTGTCTCTCATTACTCTTCTTCTGCAATGCGTTTTGGCTAGTCTAATGAATCTTTAGATTTCAGTGTCACAATTTCTGTCCTCTGTACGAACACCTCTTAGGTATTTAATTTTTTGTACCTGCCTGATTTTAGCATCCACGGCCTGTAATTTGTATTTGGGAATCCTCTGTTTGTTGATGACCATGCATTCAGTTTTCTTTTAGTTTCTTATCGCTTTCCAACGAGGAGAAAGTTTGTAGTTTCTATTACGTGTCGGCTATTAGCGTAGTATCATCTGAATATCTTATATTGCTAAAATTGTGGCGGTTAATGATTAATCCTGGCAGAATTTCTACGGTCTTAATGTCGAAAATTTTAAATATTGTTGCGTGCCATGTTCTTCAGTCTTTCAGACGCAACGACCTATCAAAGACTGTTTAAACAAAGGAGGATTTCTCTTCTTTTGATACCTTATGCTAAAGATACAGTCGTGCATGTTTGAATTCTAGGAGGTAGCAGGAAATTGATCTCCAGGTAAACTCATTACCACTCATTGGCTTAAAACTGGATAACCTTTCTAAGGAATCGATGTGCAAGAAGAAGCGTACCGACAAATCTGTGATAGGTTAAAATATGAAAAAAACTAATGTAAATACACTGATATCCACACAGATAAGGGCCAAATATGTGTTATATGCTAAGAGGTCTTGATAAAAAACTAACTGCGAAAAGTCTAACCGGTGAAACTAAGTTTCAAATAATTTCAGGTCAAGTAATCTAGTCCGTTCAAAAGTTCTCTTATTAACCATGTTTGCAAGCATCCATATTTAATTCTATAAACTTATATATTCATAATGGCATATATATATATATATATATATATATATATATATATATATATATTAGTCATTCAAATACATATTTGTTTCGCTGTATCACAGCTCATCAGTGTGCTAGACACATTTACTTAACTCGACCGATTTGGTGTTAGTCGAAGTCGCACATCCCTAAGCCATCGACGCATGGAATCAGAGAAGGGAATTTTTAACGTGTTGTACATAATCAGTGTATACACACGCCAGTCACCGAAAGAACTCAATTCATTCCTGAAGGATATATATATATATATATATAGTTGCCCGCATACAGATCTGTTTAGTTGTATCACAACCGAATTAACGTCAGTCGGCGATTCTACATCTGAGCTCGGTAGAAGAAGGCAGACTTTTAGCGTGTTATGTCTAAATAATGTAGCTGAGAATGTTGTATATATATATATATATATATACTCATCTTGTCTTATGTATATGAAATTTAAATATCTTGCAAATAGTAATTTTAATTTAATTCCTGTATTTGCACAGAACAATTGAATTGTTTCTTTACTTTCCAAATTCAACAGAAATCAAGGTCAGAAAGAGTTAAATAATTGTTCTTTCCAATAAACGACGTATGACAAATTCGAACAAATCTACTGAAAAATTAAATTAAATCAACCCTCTTGACATTCCTTCATAATTCTTCCAAATACTAACGCCACGTGAACAGTAGTAGATGAGTTGATCAACTTGTTTAAGTCAGGTAACTGACAAAATAATCTGCCGCCGTGCGGTGGATATTTATTGTATTACGATATTACGATTTAGCAGGACAAGTTAGGTGCATATTTAAATGTGATAAATACCAGAAACTCTAAGTGATATTGTTAGTGGAACGTTAGTATAGTATTTCATATTGTATATAAGTACGCATCTGTTATCTCTTGATGCATTTTTGTGAAGAGTAAGGTCAACTTTAAATTGATGAGATCCTCACATCTATCTCGAACTGCACGTACTTTCAGTAAAGATACAATAGCAAAGGGCTCATAAGGTAACTACAAAAACGTTAGATAAGATCCAATGAAAGGATATTTATTGTATCAGATTATGATATCGCAACACAAAATAGCACAACACTCAAGAAATCTCGGGCTTAAGTAAAACTCCCGAGCCTAATTAATAAAACAAGAACTTTCAGGCAAAATTCGACTTTATTCATCAACATGGTCTCTTTCTAGAATGATACTCTGATTCTAACGCTTCTCTAACGATTCGATGTCTTTTTTTTAGAACGTTATTTCTTTGATCTTAAAATAAGCCTCAATTTCTCATATCACTTCTTCATTGAAGACAAATCTCTTTCTCTGGGGCATTCGTTTGAGGTCAGCAAAGAGCAAGTAGTCGCTGGGGAACAACACGGATGCGGAAACAATTCGAAGTGCAGTTCATGTAGTTTCGCTATCGTTGATATCAACTTGTGACACAGTGTGTTGTCTTGGTGAAAGATTACATTTTTTTCATTTGTGGCCTTTGTTTAGGGATCTGTTTCTTCAAAAGCACTAATAATGCTATATGATATTCTCTATTAATAGCATTTCCTTTTTAAAAGGTAACTGATGAACATAGCATACGCATCTCAAAATACGGAGACCAAATCTTCCCTACTGATGTTTGCATCTCTAGTCGCTTTGGACGGATTTCATCTGCTGCTGTCTACTCAACTGACTGCTGATTTGAATCCGTAAAATTACTGACAGATGTAGAATCCATTCTGTCTGTTGTCAAATTTTTTATTATCATTGGTTGTAGAGTTAGTAATAATAGTATTCGTGTTGGTGGTAATAGTAGCAGTTCTTAAAGGTGATTACTGAAAATATAAGAATAACAAAGATTTCATTAAACATCTACGTCCAACGCGTCTATAACGAATCGCCAACAAATTGCCTATCTGATAGCTTAATACAAAAGACAGCCAAATATTTTAACCACGCGCAGAACACCGAGAAATCAAGACTGATTAATCAGTTACTGGTAACGAAACTTTGCTTGCATTTCGAAATTGTTTCACGACATCTACCAAGTCAGTCAATCAGTTAAGTGCCATACGTAATACACGCTTAAGCGATCATGTCTCGAAAGAGACATGACTGACTGGGCAGAAGATTATCCCGCAGTAGGTTGCCATTGCTTTCTGCGGTAGACTGGTTGTCAGCCAAGGCTATAGAACCCAATCTGTCCTGTTATTTAACCCATAACCGGAAGGAAGAGACGGATTAATACCTTTTCCAAGGGTATTTGCGCGTAAGTGAATGCAACGAATTCAACTGGAATTCGAACTCGGCTTCCCGATTTCTCGTTCCGAGCCGATAACCACTGCACCACAACGCACATCCCGAAATCTACCAAGAGATTTCTCAAAAAATACTCACATTTTAAGGCTTTTTTTCCAAACCACCAATCGTCTATTACAGACGTAAGAAAAATATCAGACAAGTTCTGACAAATAGAAACATTCACAATCAAAATTCCACTGGATTGTCTCATCGTTAAACTCCAGAAAAAAATCTTGTTGGGAGAGGTGACACTGTACTTTATTTGACCATATAAATCATGTCAATTCCATTGCAAATTTTAAGCGAAACTATTCGAATTTTTCAGAAGATACTACTTCTGCCGATTCCAGTTTGGTATACTCCGCCCAAAGTACGAAACAGAAAATGTATTTATGTGGCTTCTTCTTTTATGTGTCGTGTTCCTTCAAGACGTAGGCGATAATGGCCTGCCACTTCCCCATATCCTTAGTGGCTCTTGGCACGCTTTCTCCTGTTACCCCACCCAAACCTCGCTCTACCATCCACCTGTACAAGTCTGTCGAGTATGAAACAAGTTAGTTTCCCTGCGTCTCTCTCTCTCTCTCTCTCTCTCTCTCTCTCTATCGCTATCTCTCTGTGACCTGTGAGTATCAAATTCCCCAAGCCCTTCTTCCTCATTACATGTCCAAGGAACTTTAGCTGTCTTTTCCTGATGTTAAGTATTATTTTTTTCCAACCTCTTCAAAAAATCATGGTTGATCACATGCTCGTTATATGGTATACGCAGCACCCTTCTATAGAACCACATTTTGGTTGCTTCAAGCCTCTCATTCTTCTCTAATGAGATATTAGCATTCGCTGTCATACTAAAAAAAAAATCAAATACCAATCCAGTACTCTCTTCTTTGTTTCTAGCGAAATTTTCCTTTATCTCAATGTTCTATTCAGTTTCTGGAATACATCATTGGCGATCTAATTCGCTTTAAGAAAATTAGTGTCGAACTTTCCGTCTTCTGTTACAACACGTGATAGCTATTTAAATTTCTAACTGCTTGATTTTAGTATCCCTAGCCTGTAGTTTGCTTTTTTGGCTTCTCTTTTTTACTGATAATCATGTATTCAGTTTTTTGTAGTTTATTTGTAGTACTTTCTTCTGCTTTCTTCAGTTAATTTCCTTTGTGTCTGCTATCAGTTCGATACCAACAGCGTATCTTATATTGTTCAGATAATTACCACCGATGATGAATCTCAGTATGACTTTTTAGGGCTCTCAGAATAATCTAGCTGTGCGCGTCATAAAACAAAATATTAAATGATTACGAGCAAAAGATCCAACTCAAAAATATTACATTAGCAGAAATTGCGGAAAATTTTTCACGAATAATTGAAACTTCGACGAATACTGTAAAGTATACATTCGGAAAAATATCCGACCTTTCAACTTTTGTTACTAAGCCAACATAATTAACATTATTATATTAAAATAATATATGTGGACTGTTATAGAATTACTCTTACATACGCTATGAAACCACGCAAACAATAAAACGCATATTTTAAAGAATATAAAACAATCATTACACAAGTCCGCATTCGTGAACAGATAAACGAGTGGATTGTTAGCGGAGAAAGCTATTTAGGTTACTTTAATCAGTCCCTCACTTAAGGGCCATACGTGATACACACTTAGGTGATCATGTCTCTTTCGATCTGACTAAGCAGAAGATGTTCCAGAAGTAGGTTGCCATTTCTTTCTGAAGTAGACTTGTTGCCAACCAAGGCTATAGAACCCGATCTGTCCTGCCATTCAACCCATACCTGACGGGAAAAGAGATGAATTAATACCTTTTCCAAGCGTATTTCGCGCGGAAGAGAATGCAACGAATTCAACTGATATTCAAAATTGACTCTGAAGTTTCTAATTCCGAGCCGATATCCATTACTACACGACTCGCATATCTCAAAGTCATTCAGGCTACTGTAGTCAGTCAGTCAGTCCAGTGCCATACGTGATTCATTCTTAGACGACGATCATGTCTCAGAAAGAGACATGACTGACTAAGCAGAAGATTATCCCGTAGTAGGTAGCTATTATTTTCCGCGGTAGACAGGTTGCCCGCCAAGGCTATAGAACCCAATCTGTCCTGTTATTTAACCCATAACTGGAGGAAAGTGACGGATTATTAGCTTTTCTAAAGGTTTTTGTGTGTAAGTGAATTGAAAGAATTCAACTGGAATTCGAACTGGGCTCCCCGATTTCTCTTTCCGAGTCGATATCCACTGAACCACAACGCACATCCAAGGGCTACTGTAATAGTCTACCTAAAACACGGCCCCAATCATGAGGTATTGTAGCTTGTGATAGTTAATTGACATTATTCTCCACACCTTTCTTTAGTGAAAATAAAGCATATCGTTACTGAATGTATTTAACAAACTCAGAATATTTTTAGATAAGTCTTGTGCAGGTTATGAAAAGCGAATATAGGCCAAAATGGATCTTTTAACTTGAAAACTTGGGGTTCGTCTTATACGTCTGCTCCCTTTGTGCGCTATCATATAGAGTATATCAACTACGAGAAAGCGAAAATAAGACAAGCTTGATGAATGGTTGCTCTACATCTGTACAGTGTAGCACACAGACCCTTGATTGGGATTATAAGTTTTCAAAGTCGTTATAGTATATGAATCTTCAAGATTCTAACAAACTAGATGATTCGCCATAGTTTTTCCTGCCTGCATTTTCCGTTGGGATCATTATCGGTTGCACATCCTTGAAAGAACGGTCACGTCCCTGTCTCCATTAGATGAGTTCTCTTATTTGCTAATACCTTCTTCTATTGCCGCCACACTACACATTATAATTTTGCTGCTGTGTAAAACTAGTATACAAAATTAGTTCCTGTGACCGAATCGATAAAGTGTTGCTCTGGTCATCTAATTTAAAAAATGTGTGTTGAAGTCTCACGGAACAGAGGTAGATTTTCCTAGAAATTACCTATGTACATAAGGGGTGTAGAGAATTAAAATGTAAATGTATAAGTTTAAATAGTCAGGATTAATAATGAAAGCGCTTCATCTGAAATTCAAATTTCGTCTTAAACTTTAACTTTATTTCCAGTCAATACTATATAATTAACAGTCGTAGAAAGTAAAAAGACCTGAACATTAAAAGTAAGATAAAAACTCTTCCAAAGTTAATATTAAAGAAAAAGGCTAATGTATGAAATTTAGACAAAGTTTCACTCTGTCCAAACCCGGACATGTTAGACTTTGTGCGCATGATTAATCATTTCATATATCAAAGCCGAATTGGCAATGTATATCTGACCAAGTGACGCCATGATTGCCAAGACGTTGTGTACACAAAGATTGGCATTCCTTTATTGAACCTAAGTAATAAAAGACAAAGAACGACACACCACGTCTGGCTATGCATTGCTGCACTCCAAATTCACCTAGTTATCTGTGCCGATGGAAGACATTTTCAATTACAATGATGTTTATAAATATGAACAACATAGACAAGCTGTCACATTCAGTCCGTATGACTGCTTGTGGCGCCATCTGCTGGTGGTGCAGAACAAATACTCAAGATCGTTGGCCATTTTGCATGGTTTGTACTGCCCGATGTTATAATTATGAAAAACATTTTTTCAAGATATTCTGTTCACAACAAGTTCATTTTAATGGATCTCATATTGAATATGAACACAGACGTTATTATTTAAACAACGCAACAAACGGAAATTTGAAATGTAATCCTTACGTATAGAATTTCTAATTATTTATACAATAAAGTTGGCGTTCTTACAGTTATGTCAAATGTACAATTTTCTTCTTCTATGTGCCCAGTCTCTTCAGGACGTAGGCGATCATGGCTTTCCACATTTCCCAATCTCTGGTTGCTCGGAGCACTCCTTCTCCTGTTACACCGTGCAATCCTCGTTCCGTCATCTACCTGATTAGGCTGTTAAAATATGTTATCCGCTGTTTTTATCTGTCTCTTTTCCCTTCTATCTAGCCTGTTAGTATCAGATTCTCCAAGCCTTCCTTCCTCATTGCATGTCCCAGGAACTTCAGCTGTCTCTTCCTGATGCTCAATATTAATTTTCATTTTGTTTCCATAATTTCCAAGACCTCGATCATTGCTCACATGCTCGATCCATGATATTCGCAGCATCCTTCTGTAAAACAACATTTCAGTTACTTCAAGGTTTTCCTTCATCTTTCATGGTATTGTCCAGCATTCGCTGCCATATTGAAGGACGGACATCACGTAGCAATTCAGTACTCTCTTCCTAGTTTCTAGCGAAATTGTACTGTCTCTTAATACGTTACTCAACTTCTGGAATGCTTCCTTCGCCATGCCAATTCGCCTTCCGATCTCTGTGTCGCTCTTTCCGTCTTCTGTTATAACGCTTCCCAGGTATTTAAATTTTTGTACCTGCTTGATTCTGGTATCCCCGAACTGCATTTGGCATTTTGGGCTGTCCTTTTTACTGATGACCATGCATTCAGTTTACGTGCAGTTTATTTCTAGTTACTTTCTTCTGGTACCTGCTACAATACTTGATTTAAAAAAAAGCGTATACATGACGAATGAAGTATATCTGTAATTAAAAGAATTGGCTGACATTGTCTCGCTTGGCCAATAACTTTCCTATTTGCCTATATTTATGACATGAGATAATATTTACAGTATTTACATTATTCGGACTATTGTCCTCATCTTTTATGTCATTTGTACGACGTTTAATAATAAATCATTCTATTTGTTTATATTTCTGAAATGAGGAAGTATTTACAGTATTTACATTATTCGGACTATTGTCCTCATCTTTGTTGTCATTTGTACAACGTTTCAGCCGTTGTACGCCCTGGCCTTCTTCAGGTGCTAGCAATTTCGAACCGAACCATTTCTTATAATCACTGGAGTATATGAACTTCAGTCCTTGCGTAGTAGAGCCTCTTTTGGTAATTATGAGTTATCTCCCTCTAACCCTGTTAGTTACTTGTTCAGTCCTGCTGTAGCCTGGTATTGAACTCACAAATCTTTGGGTCAAGTCACAGGAAATAACTAGCGTCTATCTCCACTGGGCCATGTGTCCTTAAGGACAAGAACAAGGGACTGATAAGTCTAATGTTCAGTAAAACTTTTTTACCAGAGTTCATATTGCAATTTCTTGATGTTAAATGATATTTTTAAGAGGCATTACCACGCAATAAATGAGAAATTATATACTCCACTTATTTTAATATAAGGTTTGGTTCGAAATTCCTAGCACCTGAAAAAAGCCGGAGCGTACAATGACTGAAACGTCGTACAAATGGCAACAATGATGAAGTCAATTATCCGGATAATGTGCATATGATAAATTTCCTGTTAATTAAAGATGTTCTCCCTTGACAAGATATAAGTTTCTATTATATATATATATATATATATATATATATAATAGAAACTTATTTATAAATGGAACTTTGTCTGTGTGTGTGTGACTGTGTGTGCGAATCCGTTACCTATAGACTCCGTTTTTGTAAAATTTTTGTACCGGGTAGAAGGTTTAAAAAAGAAAGAAGAAAAAGAAAAGAAAGAAAAAATAAATCAGGAAAAGAAAAAGAAAAAGAAAAATGAAAGAAAAGAAACTAAAAAAGAAAAAAGCAAAAGAAATATAGAGTGAAAAAGGCAAATAAGAAAAATATAAGAAAATTTTTGACGAGACAAAGGAAGTGAAAATTAAAGAAGAAAATAAATGAGAAGATGTTAAAAATTGTTTAAACAAGTGAAAAATGATGCTAAAGATTTGAATTCAAATTTGAACAGAAATGAGATGTAACAGTAAACTAAAATGTTACACATCAAATCGGATGACGTCTTTCAATGAAATCATACACTCAAACATTAAAAGTTTTTTTTCATAAGAGATTAAATCAAGGATAAGTAATATAAAAAAAAATAAATTCAATATTGTAATATTATAAATTACAATAAAACTAAAAATTAAACTATATATATATATATATATATATATATATATATATATATATATATATATATAAAATAAAGTAAATTTTCAATATTCAAAATTGTTGAATGAACATTTCGACATAAAATCCCTAAGAGATATTTTACATCACCTGTTATGTAAAATCTCTCAGTTGATGTAAAATCTCTCTTAGGGATTTTATGTCGAAATGTTCGTTCAACAATTTTGAATATTGAAAATTTTCTTTATTTTATATTAGCTCTGTAATTTTAATTACATTGAGCTCTCCTCTTGTATCATTTATTAATATTAAAAATTTTTAATAGTAATTAAGATCATGTTCTTGAGATTTACCTTCCCACTTTTCCATTTTGGATTAAAATATTATAATATATATATATATATATATATATATATATATATATATATATATATATATATATATATACGCTAATTTTGTTATTACAGTAGTTTATAAAAGCATAATATCACTACACAAACATTTTCATGCTTCGAAACAGAACAGTTTTTCTTCAGGTGATATGTTAAGTATATCACTGAAGTGGAAAAGTTCTCTTCCAAAACATGAAACATTGTATGCAGTGATATTCTGCTTTTATAGACCATTGTTATAACAAAATTACAATATTAATCTCTACATTTTATAGAGCAATCTTTATAAAGTAAAAGTTTGAACAGTGAGTTTTAATGTACGTGTTCTTCTCCTATCTTGTAATATATATATATATATATATATATATATATATATATATATATATATAAGTGTGTGTGTGTGTATTAGAAGTACTATCAGTACATTATAAGATAAAATACTAAATATAAACAGCTAATAAGTGGCTAAACATATTATCAAAAAATTTTGAACACAATATAATACTTAAAACTAAAACTGATCACAAATGGTTATATAATATAAATCTAAACTTATTTGTAAATGGAACTTTGTTTGTGTGTGTGTATGTGTGCGTGCGTGCGTGTGTGTGTGTGTGTGTCCGTTTTTTATAGACTCCGAAAACGGCTGAACCAGTTTTGTTGAAAATTTACACAGTTGTACTATAAGCATCTGCGGGTGTTCTTAGCTAGATTTTGTGTCGAGGTACACCCGATAAATATCAAAAATCGAAAAAAATCGGGTAATAGGAGGAGTGGTCCGATTTTAATCAAATATATATATATATAAGGCAAGATGTTTGTGTGCGTGTCTTTTTATCTGCCTGTATGTCTGTATTTTTTCAGCTCTTTTATTTTAGTTTTTGCTTCGGGTTTGGCTCTAAGTAGGTATAATTGTAGTTCTTAGTCTCAGCCATGGTACCATTTACTCAGAGGACATATTTAGCCTTTAAAACTCAGTTTACGACGAAAAAACTTATTTGATATCGATACCAAGAAATCAAAATTTGACTTACATCCATTCATTTTTCTTTCAGTCTACGGTTTCGCTTTAACTGGAAACAACTATTGCTTTTTAGTCTTTCGTGCCAACGTCCAGATAGTCTAAGCTCCAGGACCATGGATTAGTTTTAAAACTTTCATTACACCCGAACAACGCCGGGCTACTGTTAATAAATTAATCAATAATATAACATCGGGAGAGAGATTTTAAGTTTGTGTCTTTTAGCAGTATTGGAAAATTAATACTTTAATATGTTTACAATTTACTGTAGATTCATATCTTAGATTAATAATAAATCACAATTAAGAAAACGTCTTAATTTTCATTTTCTCTTGCAGCCGGAGCAAATATGGTTCGTTCACCGACCTAGAGATTCTAGCTTGTTTGAGAATTATCCATTTTATTTTGAGAGGTTTATTCTTCTCTTCTAATATCCAAAAATATTTAGAAACCGAAATCATAATTCGTTTTTCGTATTAGTGAAGATGATAATAAACCGTTTTTGATTAGTTCAGTCTACTACTAATATATTTAAGTAAACTTTGGATTTTCTACTGATGAGATAGAACACATATACACAAATGATTTTGTTAAAAAAACTTGTTAGATAAACAGCATTGTTCAGGATTTCTACAATTGCATAGGTTATTTCTACGGAAGAAATTAAGATCAGCACCAGAATTACTGTTATTATTATGTAAATGCAGGATTTTGTTATGTAATTTAATTATTTTCTCTAAATTATTAGTGCAACTATAATTAAGTTTTTGAGTGTTGTGATTGAAAAATTTACTTAAAGGGTTATTTTTAGGAAAGTCTTTGTGAATTAAATTTAAACAAAATATGTCCCAAGTTAGTATTCAGTAACTGTTTAAATAGATGATTGTATTATATGATCTTTCTGTTTATATTTTTCTCTCTAGAACAACTAAAATCTTCTACACATCTAATTTCAGAAGATCTAAACCCATCATCCCTAAGAATTTTATTATACCCTGTTTTTTGTTTTTCAAACATGTCTATGCTGAAAGAGAGTTGATTGATACATCTTTCAACTCATGATGAAACATGCTAGAATACAGATGGTGGGTGATTAAAGCTAGGTGAATATAAACAGAGCGGATGTGCGTTGTGGTGCAGTGGATATCGGCTCGGAACGAGAAATCGGGGAGCTGAGTTCGAATTCCAGTTGAATTCATTGCGTTCACTTACGAGCAAATACCTTTGTGAAATGTATTAATCCATCTCTTTCTTCCAGTTATGGGTTAAATAACAGGACAGATTGGGTTCTATAGACTTGGCTGGCAACCAGTCTACCGAAGAAAGCAATGGCAAACTACTGTGGGATAATCCTCTGCCCAAGCCTGTTTCACGTATGGCACTTAACCGACTAAGTGAATATAAATCGGGTTAGCATTGTTTTTCATGTAAGGTTGAAAATTATTCCTAACCCAATTTAGCGTTACATCTAAGAAATAAACTTATTTAATATTAAAATTAATAACTACGCTAAGACAAAAATATTTAAAAACCCTATGGATTAACTTTCTAAATTTACCAACCATACATCTATTAAATTTATTTACAATCATTAGTCAATCATTGCTATAAAGCCTTATCTTATTCAAATCAATCTCTTTATACATAGTGAGGATGTGCAATAATTATACTAAGTCCAAAGGCTTTGCAGACATCAGACATTTCAGTTATTTGAATTGTAGAAAATTAGTGCTAATACACGACAAAAACGAATGGATTAAAAATTCGGCTAATAACTTTGATATATCTTTGGGATCTTTAAATTCTGCGTTTTCGGACTTCGTTGGATTATTTTCATTGTACAACACCAATTTCTGTTTAAATTTGAATTCTAATCTTTTGCATCATTTTTCATTAAAAGGTTTTTGACATCTTCTCATTTATTTATTGTTTCATTTTTGTTCTTACATTCCACCTCCTTTGTCTTTCTGTAAATTGTTCTTATACTTCTCTCTTTTTGCATTTTTCTCTCTATTTTTTTATATTTATTATAGTATTTCGCATTTTTTTATTTTTGGCTTTTTTTCTTTCCCCTTCATTTTCTTTTCCTTGATATTTTATTTTCCCTTTTTTCTTCTTTCATAAAAACCTAAACTAAAAACATGCTTCATGAAATTAATTTTTAATAAAGAGTTATTACCATCATTACTAAATACATGATGAGACATTAATTTTCACTATCGAAACAAAATGTTCAATTTTGTAGTAGTTCTTTATATGTTCTAATTGTAATGTTAATTGTTGAGTTGTGATAATGTTTAGCGCGAACGTTGTTGATTTCAGTGGTTTTACTAAAAAAGATATTATTTTTGGCAGCAGGGTTTTAATGTAATGTGCTCGATATCAGGTTGTAGATAGATCGTTGATGGGTACAAGGAGATTTTCCCTTCGATGATCTGTGAGAAGAGTGTTATTTGTTATCGTTCAACGGGGCTGACGACCTAGAACAACATAACGGTAATCTCACAAAACTTATAAGTCGGCATGAACCTGCTCAATTAATGTGACAAAATCTTTGTGCTTATATATATATATATATATATATATATATGTCTGTGTGTGTGAATGATACGTATTTTAGATACTCAGTAGTAGGTATATATATATATATATATATATATATATATATATATATATATATATATATTGAAGCCTAACTTCTCTGAAGATCCGTTTAAGTAAAACTTTGGTAGTTTTTTGGGCTCACTAGGTTAATTTACTTATATATATATATATATATATATATATATTGATTGATTGATTGATTGATTGATTAGATTTTGGTCCTAACAAAATTAGACCAGTGCACATTTATATGAAAAAAATTTGAATACAGTTATATTGTAGAACTTTTGAACATTTATAAATCGTCTGAAGACACCACTCACGGTGGAAACCTAGGTCGCGTAATAACTCGTTTTCAGATGGATATATATATATATATATATATATATATGTGTGTGTGTGTGTGTGTGTGTGTGTGTGTGTGTGTGTGTGCCAGCATGTCGATATTAATATTTTACCGTCATTTTTGACGGGCCCATTCGTTTTATTATAAAACATATAAAATACACAATAATATGAAGAATCAGTCCTTGCCAGATATATTTAAATAGAGGCTGGGAGATATTGATTTTGAAAATATTTATGCTTTTCACGAATACATACGTTTAGAATATGAAAACCAACGTCTTGTGTTTTTTTTAAATGAGACATAAAAAAGAAATTCTTCTTTGATTAAATAACAGCCACATTTTAATCATTGATAAGATTTTATAGATTCTTCCAAAGCTTTCAGCTGCTCTATCACTACGCCGTCTGGACAAGCTGATTTGTTTCTGTTCTGTTTAGCCATTGCAGCTTCCACTTCGGATAAAATTTCAGTAGAAACAAAGAGAAGAGTGCTGAATTTCTATGTGATGTCAGTTCTTCAATACGGCAGTGAATGCTGGACAATATCATCGAAAATGAGGACAAAACTGGAAGCAGCGGAAATGTGGTTCTACAGAAGGATGCTGCGGATATCGTGGACTGAGCATGCAAGCAACGATGAGGTGTTGGAAAGAATGGCAACAAAAAGGAATTTGATACTGAACATCAGGAAGAGACAACTGAAGTTCCTGAGACACGCAATGAGGAAGGAGAGCTTGGAGAAGCTGATACTGACTGGCCAGATAGAAGGAAAGAGAGACAGAGGAGGGCAGCGGATAACATAGTGCCTGATCAGGTGGATGACGGAACGGGGTTTGCCAGGAGTAACTGGAGCAAACACACTAAGAGCCACAAGGGATAGGGAGACGTGGAGAACCATGATCGCCTACGTTCTGAAGGGACAGGGCACACAGAAGAAGAAGATTTTACAACTGTTAAAACTATGCAGTATATCTATAATTATAATGTTATCTTTAATTTTCTTCACTGTGTGCTAAACGACAATATTTAAAAATACGCAAAGAAGCAGCAACATTTGGAATTAACAAGCTATGTCAATAAACGAAGAGGTTAGATAACGTACAAATCGGGAACTTCAGTAGAATTTATTAATATCAACTGAAACTTATTTACATTACTACCAAAGCAAGAAATAAAGTTTCGTTCAAATTTTCCGTCAGCCATTCCGGCAGTAGAATGAAAGGTAGGGTCAAGCGACAAGACATCTTTATTAATATTTCCGAATATATGGACTAGCAAACAAATACAGCAATCTACCTTCTTCCTAAAGCGTCTGCATTTAATAAAATCGGTAAGATATTCTTTTCCCTTGGCCATGAAAATGTGAACATTAGAAGAAACGGTGCATTGGCTTATCAAGCGATTTTATTAAAAACAGTAACCTGCATATATTTGGACAGCAAAAATAATATATTGATATTGCAGGTTGATATGTTCGCCGACTGGGACAGTTAAACAACATAAGCAATGCAGATTTCAGCAAGTTCGAAATAAAATAATATAACCAAAACTAAAACTAAAAATCGAAATTAAGCAGAAAGAATTGATATGTTTACGATAGATAAATAAAACAATGATATCCGAAATGACTTAGATATTCATGACAGATATGATCTGCGGCTTCTCTTGTGTTTTCTAGTGGCTCTTGAGAAAATCTAACAAGGATCTGTAATGTTATCAGTCTTCACCTGGCATATTGACTTCCGTCTTTTGATTAACGTATTTAACCAGAATGTATCTTAGAATATTATAAATATATCAATATATTATATATATATATCAATCCGTGCAGTGAATATGGCCACATCCAAGGCTCAACAAAGGTATGATTCTGCAACTTCCCAGCAACGTAACCCTGCTCTTAAAGAAGCCCTCTTCTTCTATGTGCCTTGTCCTTTCAGGACGTAGGCGATCATGGCTTTCCACGTATCCCTATCCATGGTGACTCTTAGCACGATTTCTCCTGTTACACCATGCAATCCTCGTTCCATCATCCACCTGATTAGGTTCTTCACATATGTAATCCGCTACTTTCCCCTGTCTCTTTTTCCCTGCATCTGGCCTGTTAGTATCAGATTCTCCAAGCCCTCCTTCCTCACTGCATATCCGAGGAACTTCGTCTGTCTTTTCCTGATGCTCAGTATTAATTTCCTTTTTGTTTCCATCATTTCCAAAACCTCATCATCGCTTACATGCTTGACCCATGATATTCACAGCATCTTTCTGTAGAACTACATTTCAGTTGCTTCAAGTCTTTCCTTCATCTTTGATGATATTGTCCAGCATTCACTTCCATATTGAAGAACTAACATTACATAGCAATCCAATAGTGTCTTCTTTGTTTCTAGCGAAATTGTCCTGTTTCTTAATACCTTACTCAACTATTGGAATGCTTCCTTCGCCATGCCAATTCCTCTTCGGATCTCTGTGTCGCACATTCCGTCTTCTGTTAGAACACTTCACAGGTATTTGAATTTCTGTACCTGCTTGATTTTAGTATCCCCGACCTGTATTTGACATATTGGGCTGCCCTTTTTACTGATGACCATGCATTCGGTTTTCTTGCAGTTTATTTCTCGTCCTTTCTTGTCACTCTCTTTAACTACCTTCTGTAGGAGATCTTGTAGTTTCCTGTCTGTGTCTGCTATCAGCACTATATCATCTGCGGAACATTCTTTGAAAATTATGTAATAAAACGGGTTCTATTCTGCACGGTTCAGCAGAATCAAACCGCTCATCTGCGGCGTTTTGTGCACTTCAAATCATATACAATAAACATCTCGACAACTGCCTAACGTGCAAGAATAACCAAATATGTAATTTAATTAAAAATGACAAGTTGCTGAAACTTCTCAACAACAGAAAAATCAATGCAGATTTAATTAGACTTCATCATTGACATAGCAAATCCAAAACACATAAATCTTTACATACCAATGATATACGAATATATCCCACTCCAGACCATCAACAGAAGAAATTTAACATTCTGCATTAAGATTCTACAGACCCACTATTTAACCAAAGAGAAGACATACATAGAAAACACATTCAAAACTTACAATACATATCAATTTACTAGTAACGCAAAAAGAAAGGCACATAAAATACACAACAACAATAAAATTAACATTATCTACAATAATACATTAAGCAATAGCAGACATATTATACTACTTATCAACACCTTAACATCCACTATATAGGACAACACATTCCCTCAAAACAACACGGAAATAGTATCAACAACCTTGAAAATAATTATGAACATATCAGTCAGTCAATTTAGTGCCATACTTGAAACACTCTTGGGCGATCATGTCTCGAAAGAGACATGACTGACTGGGCAGAAGATTATCCCGCAGTAGGTTGCCATTACTTTCTGCGGTAGAATGGTTGCCAGCCAAGGCTATAGTACCCAATCTGTCCTGTTATTTGACTCATAGCTAGAGGGGGAAGAGATGTATTATATTATTTAGTAGTAATTAGTAGGGTATCAGTTTATTACTTTATAACAATAAAAAAACGGTCCCCCACTTTATGTCCAGTATAATTCTTAATCGTTTTTCCAACTATCATATTCAGTCAGTCAGTTAAGTGTCATACGTTATACACGCTTTCGGCGATCATATCTCGGAAGAGACATGACTGACTGGGCAGAAGATTATCCCGCAGTAGGTTGCCATTACTTTCTGCGGTAGACTGGTTGCCAGCCAAAGCTATAGAACCCAATCTGCCCTGCTATTTAATCCATAACTGAAGGGAAGAAACTGATTACGAGCTTTCCCAAGGGTATTTGCGCGTCAGTGAATGGAAGGAATTCAACTGGACTTTGAACTCGCCTCCCCGATTTGTCGTTCCGAGCCTATTTCACTATGGACATGGTCGGCTCTAAAAAAATATTTGAAACCATAATAAAGAAAAAGCATGTATATACAAAATAAACAGTCCCTCAAAATAGATCGGAGAAAGAAGTAGAAACCTAAAGATATCTATATATATATATATATATATATATATATATATATATGAACACAGAAGAGACATCGCAAATAGAAATTTAACGAATGCATTAGTAATTCACAGAAATAAATTCAACCACATGTTCGATCTAAAAATGCCATACTCATAAAAGAGAAAACTTTTTATTCAAAAGGAAAATTCTCAAGAGCGCCACCGTCTCATATCACCAAAATATCAATCTACGCCTCGGATTTTTTCCAAATTTACCTTTTTTATGGAAATAAAACTTTCTCAGGCCAACAAAATCTCTTACATAACAAAAATATAAGAAAATCCAAAGAAAATTTCCATCATTTTAACATCTCATAACATGACATTACACTACACATGAAATAATCTTTTCAAATATTGCCTATAAAATTTTTAAATATGTAATTATATCTTTAAATCATATAAATATTTTGTAAGCGTTTTCCAGTTATCAACAATGTTTTGTTTATGAATACATTATTTTTAAAAAAATCATTTAATCTTTTTGTCTCAATAAAGTCCATCCCATGACGAAACGCGTAGACAAAAAATATAGTTTTCTTTTTGTCTTCTTTATTTAACCATTTATATATATATATATATATATATATAGAGAGAGAGAGAGAGAGAGAGAAAGATAGATAGATAGATAGATAGATAAGTGTGAGTTTATGTCAGATCTATCACTGAAATTGAGCGCTTTCAAAGAAGTACCACGCATATATAATATATAAATAATATAATATATATAACAAATTGCATATATATATATATATATATATATATATATATATATATATATATATATTGATATTCATAATTGAGACAAAAATGTATGTGAAAAGTGTATGCATATACACTTTTCACATACATTTTTGTCTCAATTTATATATATATATATATACATGTAAGAATTAAGAAAAAATGTTGTTCCAGGGATAAGCGGAAGTGTGGGTCATCTTTATTGTACAGAAGATTTTACACGAATGAAATTCACGAATGAAATTCACAAATAAAGAGGCCAAAAACAGAATAAACGATAAAGAACGCTGCCTGAAATGTGAAAAATTAAAGACGGAAGCTGATGGTGGTTCACCTGAAATACACCCACTCACCCGCTTAACCATGAAATAATGTGTCTATCGTAATTTTTACATATATTTGCTGTGTATGTATTTATATACATATATATTTAGAGCTCTCCTAGAGAGTTATTCTACCACTTTATTAACAGGATACTCTTTTGGATTTTTCTATATCTACAGCGTATTTTATATATATATATATATATATATATATATATATATATATATATATATATATATATATATATATTGCCATCTTGTCATCCGCAGACAGATCTGTTTCGCTGTATCACTGCTCATCAGTACGGTTAGACTCCGATTGCTTTTTAACCCAGATTGAAACCCGACCGAATTGGCGACTCTACCTCTGGGCTATGGGCGTTCGGTGGAAGAAGGCAGACTTATTTGCGCATATATTATCATTATACGCGCCCAATAGCTAGAGTGATCTCATTCATTTTACTGAATGAGCGATATATATATATATATATATATATATTCTTTTTTTTTTAAGGACGACAAAATTTTGTTAAGGATTTTACGTAAATATTGTACAGTTCGGACCAAATATTTTAGTTTCTTCTTAGACTTTGACCAAAAATTATTTAATGTCTTGTCAGAGCTTCTTTGGCTCCAGAAGATTTCCTTTTGATAGATACATTTTGGCAGTTTTTCAACTGTTCTAACTCAACGCATCGATGGGTGTCATATCGACGTGTTCAAGTATTGTGTCTTTACGCGTCGCATTTTGCTGTGATATTTTTCCTGACGCCTAGAATACATATTCACACGTCGCTCCAAAAATAGCAGAATTGGAAATGTCAAATGGAGAAAAGGAAAAATGGAAATTAAATGCAGTTTAAATGAAAATTCTTGTAAACCGAATAATTATAGACTCTACGTTGATGATACATGAACTATAAATACAGGCTTAGTCAGAAATCGAAAAACGGTCTTTGAAAATAAGGTTTCGCTATTTATCTATACTTCTGAGATGAGGTTTCATAACTATGTTCATTATTTACAGTAGTTTTATGCCTGCTATCTGTCATTAATATTTCAACATTCCTTTAAACATCTTCATTTGATACTGTAGCGGATGAGAAATTAATTAAAATAAACCTACTTCTTCACTTTTAAAAAAATTAACAACGATGTGTGAAAGTCTGGTTTTTCCAAATAGAAAAAGGGTTGACCATGTGCTGAAAGAAAAGGTTGAACCCAGATTTCGCAGTTAGGTGTTAAAATGATTTTGACCAATGGGAGCGACTTGCACATTTTGAGGACTTAGCGATCCAGTGCTAAATTCAAAAAGACTAATATAAATGACATCGGTGTCAGTTAAGAGTCTGAGAGATGGGAGCAGCGAAAGAGAGACACAAATCTAAAATGTAACTTCAAACTTCAAACGACCAGGACATTGTCCTCTTTCTCTTTCTCCTTACATCTTTCAACAATTACTACTATGAACTTTTTGTACGAACTCTTGATACACTTAACTTTCTCATTGAACATTAATTTCTACGAATTCTTGTTATTCCTTCTTTTAATAAATTACTAATTTTAACATGCAAAATGTATAATTTATTATTCTTACAGGATTCCGCACTATGGCCGACAAACAACCTTGTGATGAAAACCTTGTGATAACAATTCTGATAATAATTCAGTATCAAACTTATAAGAATTAGGGAGTGCGGTTGAGTCTGACACAATGCCAAAAAAGAAAAATTAACTATCTCTCTACGGCTACAAACTATAAACTCTACGTTGAGTATACATATATATAAACTATAAATACAGGCTTAGTCACAAATTAGAAAACGGTGTCTGAAAATAAATTTTTGTTATTTCTCTATACTTCTGAGATGAGGTTTTATAATTATACCCATTTATACGTACTGTATTGCCATATTCACGGCGTTTCTAAGCTTTAATTGTATCCAGTAATCTAACGCAAAGTTTTGTGAGTTCACTACCTGGCCACAGTAGTGATGAACAAAAATAGCTTTGTCATTAAAATTCCGGTTGTTTTAATTATCTCCCTTTATCTTAAAGGGAGATAATTAAAGCAACCGGAATTTTAATGACTCATGGAACGAGCCTACAACGACGTGAATAGGGCAATATATATGAGGACAATAATCCAAATAATATAAATAATGTAAATAATATATTTTTGAATTCACATATGAAATTAAAATCAATAGAATAATCTAATTTTAGAAGTACTAATCGATTGAAATAATAGAAAATTTAAAAGCCTCTTTCATAAAAAACAAATGAACTTCATTCATGCCGAGTGGGCCATGATATCAACAGCCCACATCACTAAAAGATTAGAATAAAAAATGACATAATAAAGTGAAGATTAACAGATTTTAGCATTAACTGAAAATGTAAATATTATGCGGGGAGGCGGCTATGCTTGTCAAATGAGCCTTGTGTCAAATACGACCGAAGTGCCTACAATTTAAATATCAGAAGGCCGAAAAATACGGAGAAGGGTAAAATATTCCGTTTGCAAATTAAATAAAATTTTATTAGCAGAATAACAAAATTGTAAGAAGAAAAATATAAGTGAAATTTCGTTAATTGAACACTATAATATATTTGTGAGAAGAAAAATGTTCATTGAGAAAATGCATGTAGTTTTGTAGTTAAAAGTGTTCAAAGAGAAATGTAAGTATTTAAAATGTCCCACAGAAGTTTAGAGTTCATGGTTGATAGTAGCTGAATGTAAAATCTTATATTCTTTTCCCTTTTTTGTTAGGTTGGCGTCAGGTTAAGAAAGAAGATGAAACAAATAAAGAAATTGTACTTATCGCAGTTGAAGTGTCCTGTTGTTGTTGTTGTTGTTGTTGTTGTTGTTGTTGTTGTTGTTGTTTTCTTTGACTTGGAATAAAAACGAGGAAAAGAAAATTTGAAAGAAAAGATAGAATGAATATATGTCACCGCGACATCACCTCGGCTTGAAGTTTCTTCTTTTCATTGAGACGAGATGCTATCATAAACCGCTCCCATTTTGACTGTCCTGACCGGTCACAGAACCTGGTTTACGTAGTGAAATTTATCATGTGACCGGCTCCAGCACGCATTTTCATTCTTTAGGCGTAAAATTTGACTGGCGTCATATATCAATTTTCTACTTTCTAACCAATCAGGATCCAAAATTTTACTTTTCACACTGACTTTCTTGACCTAGGTTTTTCCAAAATGCTTTTGTCGTTTGGATCCGATTTAAAGGGTGTGCAATTTTAATTTGTTTGTTTTAGTTAACTGTTGGATGATATAGAATTTGTATCATATATATATATATATATATTAATATAACAATTTGATATTTTTTAGCGATTATTATTTAACTTATTATGTATAATATGACTATTAAATTTATTTGAAGTTTTATATGTATTGATTATTAATGTTTCTTTAACTTAAATGTGACACTGCGTTTTCTTTTTGAGTAAAAATCGTTATCGAGGCATTTGTAGCTTCACCTAGATTCCGGTGAAACCAAAATATTTTCTGCTGATTCACAGATGCTTGTTCAGTGGTTAGATTAAAAAACTCATATTTTCCCGGCAGTGATAGTTCCGACCACAACAAATAACTCTTTGTGTGCGTTCATAATAACTCTCTTAAAAAGTCTTTATTCGCAAACAGAAATAGGCACCGTATAGCGTTTGACACGGTTTTGATAGCAGACGCGGAAAGAAAACAACTTCTCCAACTGAAAGAAAGCGAGAGGAAAGATAAAACATATTACATGCGAAAACTTAATGTATGGTCACCAGCAGAAAGAGATATCCTACAATAGCATTTACAGGTCGGGAACACAAATGTAAATATTTGTGAAGTGTTCTAACAGAGGACCAAAATCCGAGCAAGTATTGACAAGGCCAAGGACGTATTCGAAAAGCTGAGTCTAATATTGCGAGACAGGAAAATTTCGTTGGAAACAAAGAAAAGCGTACTGAATAAATACGTGATATCTGTCCTCCTATATGGGAGCGGTGGTTGGACAGTCGCATCAAAGATAAAGAAAAGACTTGAAGTAACTGAAATGTGTTTCTAATGAAGGATGCTGAGGATACCATGGTCCGAAAATATGAGCAATGACGAGGTTAGGGATAAAACAAAAACAATAATGAAATTCATGATTAACATCAGAAAGAAACACCTGAAGTTTCTAGAAAGCTTAATGAAGAAAGAGGAATTGGAGAAACTGTTACACACAGTACAGATAAACAAAAAGAGAAATACGTGATATACTTGATTGGCTTGAAAAAGGACGTATTCGAAAAGCTGAGTCTAATATTGCGAGACAGGAAAATTTCGTTGGAAACAAAGAAAAGCGTACTGAATAAATACGTGATATCTGTCCTCCTATATGGGAGCGGTGGTTGGACAGTCGCATCAAAGATAAAGAAAAGACTTGAAGTAACTGAAATGTGTTTCTAATGAAGGATGCTGAGGATACCATGGTCCGAAAATATGAGCAATGACGAGGTTAGGGATAAAACAAAAACAATAATGAAATTCATGATTAACATCAGAAAGAAACACCTGAAGTTTCTAGAAAGCTTAATGAAGAAAGAGGAATTGGAGAAACTGTTACACACAGTACAGATAAACAAAAAGAGAAATACGTGATATACTTGATTGGCTTGAAAAAGTGGCTAACAGAACAGCTTTTAGGGGAAATACCAAAAGAAAGGTTTAGAGCTATAATAAATTGGGAGATACGAAGAGCCTTGATCGCATGAAAGGACAGTTATATATATATATATATATATATATATATATATATATATATATATATATATATATTACGTATATTTTGAGAACATCTTTTCTTTTGAAAAAGTTATGTTAAACGATAGCGACAACATAGTTTTA
Organism: Ascarosepion bandense; assembly: GCA_037127315.1. Lineage (NCBI taxonomy): Eukaryota > Metazoa > Mollusca > Cephalopoda > Sepiida > Sepiidae > Ascarosepion > Ascarosepion bandense. The sequence goes on from JBBBDQ010000672.1 coordinate 238,597, forward strand.
TATATTTTCTTTTGAATGTTTTCATATTTTCTGATTAGACTTTTTATTTCCGGATTATATTTATATCAAAATTGTCCAAGATTTGTCCTAGTATTTACGAACATTATCATTCATCGTCAGAGACTATATTAAAGCTTCCTGCTACAAGACAATATCAGTACTAGGACAATTTTTATACGAACCCGGATACAAGTGTTTTACGATGCAACAGTATCTTCTTCCTTATTTTGAAATTTTAAGATTTTTTAATGAGTAAAGTCACGCGTTCGTAAAAACAACAAACAAAACAAACCCATATATATAATTATCAATGCTGTCTTTATGTATCTAATATGGTAAATATGGAAAGAAAATGTAAGAGTGTATACCATTTGCAGACTGTTATATAAAAAAATAAACAAAGAAAGAAAGCTCATAAATGTAATATATGGATGAAGAAAATTTTGAAAATCCTAGAATTAAAAATTTCAATATAAATAACGCATTCTCACTGAAAGGTCCCACCGCATGATATCGGTTGTGTAAACAGTCAAATAATGTTATTTTCGCATACACAGTGGCTATAAACTCGAGAGACGACCATGGCTATTGCCCATATTTTAAATCTATCTTTCGCATTTTGATTACTGAAATACAGTGATGGACTTCTACTAGACAAGTTAGCAACGAGGATTAGATGACCAATTCATTCTTGATATTTAATCGACCGACAGCTGGGGTATGCTTGGGACCCGTTACTTTTAATGCGCTGACTATATATATATATATATATATATATATATATATATATATATATATATAAACTTAAAAATCACATGTGTCGTATGATCATTTCCGCGAGAAATCCTCGCTTCGTCAGCGACAAAAAATCTTTATTATTATGGTAAATTTAAGAAAAAATTCGTACACTGGAAGGAGACTTAAAAAGAAATTTATACACCCTATATCATGCAAAAACAAGGAAAAAAGGAAAGAAATAAGAATGAACACTGGGAGGATGAGGTAAAATAGAGAGTAGATATTATAAGATTGCCGTCTGGACATTGTTATGGTGGGTAGAAGAGAGATAGAGGGAATGGAAAGAGATGGAGAAATGGATTCAAACTTGATTGTTGAAAAGGACTTTTAATGATTACATGTGCTAAGAAATCAAAATTATGCGTGTCACAGAAATGAAAGTGGTGAGAAAAGGAAATGAAAGTGAGGCAAAATGGGGTAATCTTTTTTGTATATATAATTATTTTTTATTTATTACTTTTCTATAACAAAATTCACATTTATGCCCCACTAATACGACATTTCTCTTTTCTATTCTTTCCTTTTATTCCAGTAGTAGAGGAATTTAAATTAAATTAATTTAATCTTAACAATAGTCAGACCATATTATTTTAAAAGGAAATTTTTGTAATCCTTTGACAATGTCGAATATGGTATCTTTTTTCTCCTTTCCCCCTTTTTCTTTTTTCATTTTAAGTATCTCTACCTTTTTTCCACTCACTTTAGCTGCCAGTTCATACCATGAACTTTTCAATCACTTAATTTTTAAACACGCAATTTTTAAAATTACAAGAAATTATAACGTTTTCATTCCTAAAATTTCCTGCATGTGAGCGTTCAAGACAAACCACCGTTACATGAGCCTTCTTAAAAATAAACAGTAAACTACAAAATCAGTTAGTGAAAAATGCCTGAAGACACCACCCATGGTAGAAACCTAGGTCGCGTAAGATCTCATTTACAAATGAAAATTATTCAAAAGTTTAACTCTATAATTGTATCGAACATTTTTTAATACAAATGTGCATTAGTCTAATTTTATTATGACCAAATTCTACTTATTAATTAAACAATCAATATATATATATATATGAAAGTTTTGATATGAAAGTTTTATTTAAATTGTCAGACCAAGGTATTTAGTTTAATTTTCTTATATCATTTTTTATGTGATTGTATAATTATTCCTTTTCACGTCGTAAATTATGTAAAAGAAGTCCAAATATTTTTTCCAAGCGCTTTCGGCTATACGTTTAGCCATTAACAAGGATAAGTCTTCATTTCACTGTAAACTGACTATATAAAGATTTTGTGCATATACGTAGAGTCATTGTTATCTTTTATATTCTAATTTTTATGAAGCGAATAAATGTTTATAAATTTACTACTCGTCTGTACATTGAATATTCTTGACTGATTCTTTAGCAATATATCGAGATATTTTGACAACATCCCAAAAAACTATCTTCAATGATATTGCTCCCGAGCTAACATTTCGGATTCAATCATTTTTTTTTTTAATCATTTCACCCCGAGCAAGGCGGAAACGCCACTGATGTGCAGGGGGTTACATAAATGTAAAAAGATTAATTAGAAAAGAGTGAGGAGTACAAATTAGTTAGAAAGGAACAATAGAAAGCTGAGAAAGCAGGTGCGATGACAGATACATAGGTGGAGAGAAAGGGAAGGTTATACAGGGGAGGGGAGAGAGCTGAGTATTGACATTGCATTTAAATTTCTGGAGGTTGTAGCCGTCAGGAAAGCAAGAATACGGGAGTGAGTTCCACAGGCGGGAAGTGCGAGAGAGGAAGCTGCAGGAGTAGAATTGTCGTCTGCATTTGGCTAACCTGACTGTAAATGGGTGGGGCGCAGTTGCCAGTCTGGTTGCACGAGTAAACACCTGTTGAGGAGGCATCAGTGATTTAAGCTCATCCGAGCAGAAGCCATGAAAGTAATTGCAACTCTACTTACCAAGTGTTTTTTAACAATTCTTCAGCTGAAAAGAGTGAAAAAACAAGGACTACAAATAAACTGCAAAAAACAGAATGCATGGTCATCAGCAAAAAGAGCAACCCAAAATGCCAACATTTCTTCTTTCAAACGTAGTACTTGATTGGCAGTTAGGTCTCAGTTAAAACTGCTAAATGAAAACGTTTATTCTAATATTACAAAATCATATAACTCTCAACTCTAGAGCACTCTTACATCTTATAAAATTTAAATACAAAGTTAATGCTAATATTCTGTTCCTGGAAACCTGCTCTTCTTATTGACCTATTGCATCAGTTAAATATTTTCAATTATTATTTTCCGTATCCCTTTGTGTCTTAGTAGCTGCATTGCTTTGATTGGGGTGAAATAATTCAAAACAAGTTGTCTAGTAACACATTTATTTACGTGCTATAAATAAAAGACAACCTTACGTGATGTTGTGCAGTATTTTAAATGTTCTCATTTGTCGTTCAGGTGCATTGACATGATAACTTATAATTTGACACAGAAATGAGAAAGGTAAGTAATCCGAGCGACTTGTTGTTTCTTGAAAGTATTCATTTGAACAAGAAGAAAAGGCAGATTCTTCAGCCCTACAACAAAGAGTTACAACGTTGATGTGCTTCGAGATCATCTGTGGCTTTTGAGAAAATAAATGTTTTTTTTTTTTTACCGTACCCTAGTCTCTGTGTCACTCCACACTATACTGGTTAACCTTTAAATTTGTTTGCTATTTTCTTGATTTTAGGACAACTGACATAAACTGTCCCAGTAAAATAACATTTAAATTAATTAGCAACAAATCGATGTTAGATAAAAAAACAAACAAACATGAACTGAAATATTCCAGATACAATAACAAAGCGAACAGGTATAGACGTTGATACGTGCATTTCTTAATTTAGTATTTTAATTCTATTCTATTATGCTTACCCTTGGCCTTGTTGGTAGTGCACACTTTGGTTAAATGTGTTATTCTCCTCTTATATCAAGCCTGGAGATACTCGACAACCTAGACATATTTGGGAAAGATATAAGAGTAATCAATAATTTCTACTGGCATCAAACTGTCTACGGACAGGTAACGAATTCAGCAGATATACAAAGACAGAACGGGGTCTAAGACAAGGATGTGTCTTTTCACCGGATCTATTCAACTTGTACAGTGAAACTATTTTGAAGACTCTAGATGTTATAACAGGATTTGTAATCAGAGGCCACAATTTGAACAACATAATGTACGCAGATGATACAGTACTGATAGCAGACACGGAAAGGAAAAAAAAACAAGTCCTGCTACAGAAGGTAGCTGAAAAGAGTGAGAAAAAAGGACTACAAATAAATTGCAAGAAAACTGATTGCATGGTCATCAGGAAAAAGACCGGCCCAAAATGCCAAATACAGGTGGGGGAGACTAAAATCAAGCAGCTATAAAAATGTAAATACTTCGCCATGCGACACAGAGATCCAAAAACCATTTACTTTAGTAAGGGCTTTTCGTTTTGTAAATTGATTAAAATTAATTAATCTGTTTAAAATGACAACTGAAATAAATGAGCCAATAATAGATCTGGCTTATAAAAATGATGTCAAGTTAAAGAAACAAATGGGAAAAATATTTGGGAAATGTTATCAATCGCATGAATTCCTTTAGATAGACCAAATTTTCCTGTAGAATATTTTATTTTCCATTTTATAATTTTATTATTTCTTAAACATCTGGTGTCCTTGAAAAGAACGTGCCTTCTGATTGCCAATCTAAATATACAACAATTTCATTTCAATTAAGAGGTAAATATAGATTTCTTCTTCAGGAACATTCCCTTTTGATCCTAGACTTTTCTTAGGTAAAGTTTGTCTTTCTTCTAAAATATCACGAAAATGTCTGAATTTCTCGAGCATCTCACTGTGAGCTAATGGTTGATAATCTAGCCTGGTTTTCCATTACTTAGATTAGTGAGTGTGATCTGCACTTGATGAATTAAACTGCATTCTTTGAGCTAAACATTAGCAAATAAACATAAAGTGATTCGGCTCTAAAAAATTATAAGTTTGATCTGCTTTCGGTGGACCATATTTCGTTATTTATTTATTTATTTATTTATTTTTGTCAAACTCAGCTAAATTTAATAAATTACAGCATATGTGTTTATCTTGTAGCATTTTGTTGTAGGCCTTCGTCGGTCAGGCTTGACCATCGATAGCATCCTAGTTGTTTGCTTGATTGGGACACCGGCATCTGTGACTTTAGAAGCCGATGCAGAAGTGACAGTCCCTGTTGCATTGGCTGCATTTATGTCTGGTCTGCCGGAGTTGTCACTTTGCTTTTTGCGAACCAGCCTCTCCATGGTGGCTTATGTCAGTTGCTCCTTCCCTAATTTGCGATGTTCGGCCAGGTCCCCTCTACACTTGACTGCCATGCTCTTTCATGAATGCGCGCTGATGTCTACAGACTTTATGTTGCGTTTAACGATGTCATGAAACCGCAACTGTGGCCGCCTATTTGGTTTTCCTCCAAAGGTCAGCTCTCCATACGTCTTTTGGGATGTGGCCGTCTAGCATGCGGTGCACATAGGCTAGCCAGCAGAGCTTGAAATAGCATGTAAATTGTTTGATATTTTTAACAATTTAGATCATTCATCTACATGATTTACATGCAGACTATTTTCCCGAACTTTTTTGTTGCTACTACAAGATTTTGTCCTCTATGACCTCCCACTTTTATTAGATTCTTGCCGATCGTGGCAATCTTTATAAAGGCTTCAGATCAAAATTACTTGAAGGTTATCCGGATCTCTATCACCTGATGTAGGCCGGAAGGCACAATGACTTAACGTTGTGATAACATGAATAAAGTGAGAACATTATTTCAAATGCAAATAATATAAACAATTTGGGCAAAATATAGAGAAACGTATTAGTGATTTGAAATTAACAAATAACCGTAATAAATACTAGATGAGTCAGTTAAGTGCCATACGTGATACACGCTTGCGCGATCATGTCTCAAAAGAGACATGACTGACTGGGCAGAAGATTATTACGCACTAGGTTTCCATTGCTTCCTGCGGTAGACTGGTTGCCAGCCAAGGCATTAGAACCCAATCTCTTCTGTTATTTAACCCATAATTGGAAGGAATAGAAGGGATTAATATCTTTCCCAAGGGTATTTGCACGTAAGTGAATGCAATGAATTCAACTGGCATTCGAACTCGGCTCCTCGATTTCTTGTTCCGAGCCGATATCCACTGCACCACAACGCACATACCTTGCTTAAATACAAAATTGCATGAAATAATAATAATAACAAAGTAATTTGGTTATACATTTCGCCAAAGAGAACAGAAAGGAAATATATTCAACCATAAAAAATGTTGTAAATACAAACGAGATTTACATTTACTAAATTACGTAGAAAACAAAAACAGAAACCCAGAACCAAATGTTACAACAAAAAATATGAAGAATATAGCCAACTTCTTGAGCTGATGAAACAATCTTGTCAAAACAAACCTCTGCTTTGCCAATATCTCAAATGTTCTTAAAAACCCGGTGCAAATAACATTAATAGCCTTCGATTGTTATGAGCATTTAAATAAAGGGCTGAAAAGGAAAACATTATTCTTGCAACAAATGGCTAGAGTCGTTTTAATAGGAATATTTAGACAAATATCATATATAATATTGTGGATCCAAGATGCAGGTTCTGTGACAAATATCAACAGACAATAGACCCTCCAATTTCAAGATGTTCTATACTTAGATCAAGTGAATATAAAAATCGTCCAAATAGAGTTGAAATTTATTTACATTGACAATGTGCAAAAACTTCAGAAAAGGTTTTACTGAACACTGCTATGAACATCACCCAGCACCGGTTACAGAAATAGAAGAAATCAAATTTCTATGCGATTCCAGCCAGTTAAGAGCCAGTAGGTGACACAAGCTTGGGCAATCATGTCTCTTTCGAGACATGACTTACTGGGCAGAAGATTATCTCTCAGTAGTTGGCCATTGCTTTCTGCGGTAGACTGGTTGCCAACCAAGGCTATAGAATCCAATATGTCCTGTTATTTACCCCATAATTGGAAGGAAGAGACGGATTAATACCTTTCCCAAGGGTATTTGCTCGTATATGATTGCAACGAGTTCAACTGGAATTCGAACTCGGCTCTTCGATTTCTCGTTCCGAGTTGATATCCACTGGACCACAACGCACATCTATGCGATTACACTATCTTTAAAGTTAAGAAAATTGAAGCAGATAAGCCGAATATAATTGTCAAAAACCGAAAAACAATCTTACCTACTAAATGCTATGGCTTGCGCTGCGGTTTGTAACATGGCAACCAAACGATTTGAAAAAAACTAACGCAATATAAAGATTTGGAAATCTAAATTGAAAAAATGTGTAAATTAAAAGCAAGAATAATACCAGTCATACAAGGTGCGCTGAAAATGATAAAAAAGAAACACAACATCACATTGAAAAAAGTTCCTGGAAATCACAGCTTAAGCGAAATACAAAAAGAATATCTGGATACGTACAGCCCAAACACCAAGAAATTTTTCCTTGTTAATAATGTTATGGGAGTTAGAAAGACAAATCATTAACCATAATCATAGCGGCACAATTAGGTCCTCTTGCAGACTTGGTAGGTTGTGTGACCATAGCAGAAACAGAAAATATAATTGTTGATAATAATAATAAAATAATAATTGAATCAAGCCTTCAAGCATTTTTACAATTACATAAGTGCACGAGTTTCCCAAGACATGCCACGTTTATGCAAAGACAGAATAAGTTTTTTTATATTTTGAAAATTGTATACCATTTTCAAACTTGTATATTATGGAAATTATGCCTCGATTCGTCAGATGATACAGTGCTGATAGCATACACAGAATAGAAACTACAAGACCTCCTACAGAAGGTAACTGAAGAGAGTGACAAGAAAGGACTAGAAATAAGCTGCAATAAAACCGAATGCATGGTCATCAGTAAAATTGGCAGCCCAAAATGCCAAACACAAGTCAGGGATAATAAAATCAAGCAGGTACAAAGATTTAATTACCTGGGAAGTGTTCTAACAGAAGACGGAAAGTGCGACACAAATATCCGAAGGCGAATTGGCATGCCGAAGGAAGCATTCCAGAAGTTGAGTAAAGTATTAAGAAACAGGAAAATTTCGCTAGAAACAACCAACAGAGTACTGGATTGCTATGTGTTGTCAGTTCTTCAATATGGCAGTGAATGCTGGACAATATCATCAAAGATGAGGAAAAAACTTGAAGCAACTGAAAATGTGGTTCTACAGAAGGATGCTGCGAATATCATGGATCGAGCATTTGAGCAATGATGAGGCTTTGAAAGGATGGAAACGAAAAGGAAATTAATACTGAGCATCAGGAAGAGACAACTGAAGTTCCCGTGACATGCAATGAGGAAGGAGGGCTTGGAGAACCTGATACTAACAGGCCAGATATAGGGAAAAAGAAGTAAGGGGAAACAACGGCTAACATATTTGAAGGACCTAATCAGGTAGATGATGAAACGAGGGTTGCATTGTGTAAGAGGGGAAGGCGTGCTAAGAGCCACCAGGGATAGGAAGACGTGGAAAGCCATGACTGCTTACGTCCCGAAGGGCCAGGGCACAGAGAAGAAGAAGAAGAAGATACTATGCTGTCTAAATATTGTCAAACACTGTCTTTTCTTTTACTTTTCTAAAATCGCGCCTTTCTCTATGTTTTAATACTACTGAACTTACATATAATCAGTATTATTATTATTATTATTATTATTATTAGTAGTAGTAGTAGTACTTGTAGCAGTAGTTGTAGGAGTAGTACTGGTAGTAGTATTAATGGAATTACTCTTATTGTAATGGTAGTGATAATTGTATGATTAGCCATGGTCATTTAAGGAAATATTCGGTATTCATTGACAGAACAGTTACTGTTTTTGCCAGTTTAAATTTCTCTCAAAAAGAGAAATAACTTTCTCAAACACATTGTTAGTTTTATTTATCGTATTGATGGAAGTTTCTTCCTTACCTTCTGTTTAATATACTGTGGAAAGTCAATATCTTGATTATTTCGTTATTATTTTTTATTTTTTATTTTTATTTTTTTTGGTGGGTGGTTTCATGTGCTCCTGATTTTAATTGCTGCTGCTGTTTGATGCTTTCAAGGGACGTGAGTTCTGTCATTGAGTAACGTTATTTGTTTTGATTCTGTAGTGCCAGTCTATGAGATCTGGTCTTATGTCACTCTTCCTTTAGACTTACAGTGTTCATTCAGGCAATTGGATTTTGAAATGGTATTTTCGAGATTGTGCTGATTTGGCTTGTGAAGAAGCGTTCGGCGCTGTTATTTTCGAATGACCGAGTTCCCGATTGAACTGGGCAGGTTTCTCTATGCGATAGGCCGACATTTTCCCCTTCACTTCACAGAGAGTGTATTGCCTGGATTCGTCAGCGTCTGTTTCATTTAATCTACGGCTTTCAGGTGCAGAACTCTTCTGTCGTAATGGGTTTCGCTCAAGGGAACTCATTAAGGAGGAAGGAAGAAAGGATTGGCAAATGTGAAGGAATGGATGAAGGAAATCGAACTGGGAAGATGAAAAAGAGAAGGCAAAAAGGAGAAAAAAGAATGAGGGAAAGGAAATGCCCTGAGTAATTAGTCGGAAGTAATATTGAAAAATAAATAAAAAATTTTAAAAAAAGGAATAAATCATAAACGGGTAAAAAAAAAAACAGAAAAGGAAAGCATAAAGAAAATGAAGTAATTTGGAGGGGAAAGAAAGAAAAATCAATGAGAATAAGATGAAATGATGAAAAAAACAAGGAACTATTAAAACTGTAAGCAGTAAAAGAACACGAAAGGAAGAAAGAAGAAAGAAAGAACGAAAAAAGAAAGAAAGAAAAAAGAAAGAAAGAAGATAAGAATTGGGGAAAGAAAGAAAGAATCATCGAGAGATGTTAAAAAGAAATAAAATAAAAAGGGGAGGGAAGACAGCAAAAAAGAAAAATTATTAGAGAATAAGAAAAAAAAATGAAAGAGAGCAAGAAAGAAAGAATGAAAATAGATACAGGAATGGATGTAGGAAATAGAAAAAATGTAGAAAAAAAGTTTTACGAAAGAGAAACAAAATAAGTAGAAATAAAAAGAGAGAAATAATAACCTAAAATAAAAAAAAATAATGCCTTCTCAGAAGAATAAGAAAAAAAAAGAAAAAAAGAAAGAAGGAAACCATCAGCCTATTAATGAGAATAGGGGAGAGGATTGAAGACAGAAAGATCGAAAGATGAAAATTAAGGAGGAAGGAAGAAAGGATTGGCAAATGTGAAGGAATGGATGAAGGAAATCGAACTGGGAAGATGAAAAAGAGAAGGCAAAAAGGAGAAAAAAGAATGAGGGAAAGGAAATGCCCTGAGTAATTAGTCGGAAGTAATATTGAAAAATAAATAAAAAATTTTAAAAAAAGGAATAAATCATAAACGGGTAAAAAAAAAAACAGAAAAGGAAAGCATAAAGAAAATGAAGTAATTTGGAGGGGAAAGAAAGAAAAATCAATGAGAATAAGATGAAATGATGAAAAAAACAAGGAACTATTAAAACTGTAAGCAGTAAAAGAACACGAAAGGAAGAAAGAAGAAAGAAAGAACGAAAAAAGAAAGAAAGAAAAAAGAAAGAAAGAAGATAAGAATTGGGGAAAGAAAGAAAGAATCATCGAGAGATGTTAAAAAGAAATAAAATAAAAAGGGGAGGGAAGACAGCAAAAAAGAAAAATTATTAGAGAATAAGAAAAAAAAATGAAAGAGAGCAAGAAAGAAAGAATGAAAATAGATACAGGAATGGATGTAGGAAATAGAAAAAATGTAGAAAAAAAGTTTTACGAAAGAGAAACAAAATAAGTAGAAATAAAAAGAGAGAAATAATAACCTAAAATAAAAAAAAAATAATGCCTTCTCAGAAGAATAAGAAAAAAAAAAGAAAAAAAGAAAGAAGGAAACCATCAGCCTATTAATGAGAATAGGGGAGAGGATTGAAGACAGAAAGATCGAAAGATGAAAAGAAAAACATATCAGATTGTGAAAGAAATACAGGAGTTAGGGAAAGAAAAAAAAGAAAGGAAGAAAGAAAGAAAGAAAGAGGTCAGAATATTTAAAAAATAGAGAAGCCGATGTTGTATAAAAAGTATAAATGGAAGACATAATTAAAAAAGAATGTAAAATATAAGAAAAGAAATGAAGTTATCAGATTATTAAAAAACATACGGGACTTGATGTTGAAAACAAAGAAAGAAAGAATGAAGAATGTATGACATCATAATATTAAAGACAATAGAGATGATGAAGAAAGAAAGAAAGAAAGAAAGAAGAATATATGGCATCATAATATTAACAACAATAGAGACGATGAAGAAAGAAAGAAAGAAAGAAAGAAAGAAAGAAGAATATATGGCATCATAATATTAAAAACAATAAAGACGATGAAGAAAGAAAGAAATAAAGAAAGAAAGAATGCAGAATATATGGCATCATAATATTAAAAACAATAGAGACGATGAAGAAAGAAAGAAAGAGAGAAAGAAAGAATGAAGAATATATGGCATCATAATATTAACAACAATAGAGACGATGAAAGAAAGAAAGAAAGAAAGAAAGAAAGAAAGAATGAAGAATATATGGCATCATAATATTAACAACAATAGAGACGATGAAGAAAGAAAGAAAGAAAGAAAGAATGAAGAATATATGGCATCATAATATTAACAACAATAGAGACGATGAAGAAAGAAAGAAAGAAAGAAAGAAAGAATGAAGAATATATGGCATCATAATATTAAAAACAATAGAGACGATGAAGAAAGAAAGAAAGAAAGAAAGAAAGAATGAAGAATATATGGCATCATAATATTAACAACAATAGAGACGATGAAGAAAGAAAGAAAGAAAGAAAGAAAGAATGAAGAATATATGGCATCATAATATTAAAAACAATAGAGAGGATGAAGAAAGAAAGAAAGAAAGAAAGAAAGAAAGAAAGAGAAAAAAGAAGCAATTGCAATAAAGGACATAAGGATATTAAAATAAATGTGTAGTTTATGCAAAAAATAAAGAAATAAATGAAAATAATAGGAAAAATAATAAGAACATTCTTATGCAAGAAAGGAAGGAAAATATCAGATTATTAAAATGAATAGAGGATAACATAAAATAAAAACAGAATGTACGAGGTTAGATTATTTAAAGAAAAAGAAGAAAGAGAAAAAGAATGTAAAAAAGGACATCAGAATATTGTAAAGAATAGTGGAATTGAATAACACTTAATTCTATAATTCTTATAGCAATAAATAAAGAAAAAACAAAAAAAGCCTGCAGAATATTAAATTAAATACAGGAGTTGATGGAATAAAGACAGAAATATAGCGAGCAAGTATATTAAGTAGAACAGAGAGTTTATGGAAGAATGAAAGCAAAAGAAAGGATGAATCAGACGATAAGAACTGAGGAGATGAAGAAATAAAGAAAGAAAGTAAGCAAGAAAGAAAGAAAGAAAGAAAGAAAGAAAGATATCTATATCTTTCTTTCTTTCTTTCTTTCTTGCTTACTTTCTTGCTTACTTCCTTTCTTTCTTTCTTTCTTTTTTATGATGGATGAAAGAGAGAAAGGCTGACGTAAGAATCTAAAAAGTTCAGAAAAGAGAAAAATAGAGGAAGATGAATATCAGAATATTTTTTAAAAAATAAATGAGAAAATAAATAAATGAATGAATAAATAAATAAAAAGAAAGAAAGAAAGGAAGAAAGAAAGAAAGAAAGAAAGATATAGATGAGATGATGGATGAAAGAGAGATAGGCTGTAAGAATCTTAAGTTCAGGATAGAGAAAAACAGAGGAAGAAAAATATCAGAATATTTTTTAAAAAAATAAATTGGGAAAGAAAGAAAGAAAGAAAGAAAGAAAGAAAGAAAGAAAGAAAGAAAGAATAAACGAACGAAAGAGAAAGAAGAGTTTTCTCTAGAAAGAAAGAAAAAAAGAAAGAAAGAAAGAAAGAAAGAACGATATAGATGAGATGATGGATGAAAGAGAGATAGGCTGTAAGAATCTTAAGTTCAGTATAGAGAAAAACAGAGGAAGAAAAATATCAGAATATTTAAAAAAAAAATTGGGAAAGAAAGAAAGAAAGAAAGAAAGAAAGAAAGAAAGAATAAACGAACGAAAGAGAAAGAAGAGTTTTCTCTAGAAAGAAAGAAAGATATAGATGAGATTAAGGATGTAAAAAAGAAAGGCTGACGTAAGAATCTTAAAAATTTCAGGATGGAGAATAACATAGGAAGAAGAACATCAGAATAATTTTCGAAAAAGTAAGTGAGGAAAGAATGAACGAGATAACGAAAGAAGAAATAATGAAATAAAGACTGTAGAATAATAAAATAAATAGAGCAATTGATGGAAAAAAAAGAAGGAAAGGATTGAAGACATGAGAATATTGAAAAGAAAAGGGTATTTTAGGAAAGAATGAATGAAAGACATCAAAACATTAAAAAAATATATAGATGCTAGATTGAAGAAAGAAACAAATAAAGCAACAAAGGTAAGACATCAGAAAATGAAATTAATCGAAGACAGGATGGAAGAAACAAGAATAAAACGCAAAGGAATAATAAAATTTGATGGATAGAAGAAAAAGTAAAAATGTAAGTTGATATAATCTTAAAAACAAAGACGTACATGAAAAAATAAAGAAAAAAGGTCAGAATATTGCAAAGAACAAAGTTTTTGTTGGAAGAAAAAACAAGGAACAGATATGTCAGCATGTTGGGAAGAAAGGAGGATTTGATGAGATAAAGAAAGAAAGAATTAATGAAAACTACCAGAATATTAAAAAAAAAGGTGTTGATGGAAACAAAGAAATATGGAAATGAAATAATTAATATATTAGCAAAAAAAAAAAAAAAAAAAAGAAACTAATGGAAGAAGAAAGAAAGAAACAAAAGCATCGGATTATTAAAAAGACTCTAGAAGTTGAGGGGGAAAGAAAGAAAGAAAGAAAGGAAGGAAGGAAGGAAAAAGAAAGAAAAAGAAAAAAAGAAAACATCGGGATATTAAATAGACTATAGAAGTTGATAGGAAAAAGCAAGAAAGAAAGAAAGAAAGGAAGGAAGGAAGGAAGGAAGTAAGGAAGGAAGAAAGGAAGGAAGGAAAGAAAGAAAAAGAAAGAAAAAAAGAAAAAAAAAAACATCGGGATATTAAATAGACTATAGAAGTTGATAAAAAGGAAAGGAAAAAGGAAGGAAGGAAGGAAGGAAGGAAGGAAGGAAGGAAGGAAGGAAGGAAGGAAAAGAAAGAAAGAAAACATCGGGATATTAAATAGACTATAGAAGTTGATAGGAAAAAGAAAGAAAGAAAGAAAGAAAGAAAGGAAGGAAGGAAGGAAGAAAGAAAGAAAAAGAAAGAAAGAAAACATCGGGATATTAAATAGACTATAGAAGTTGATAGGAAAAAGAAAGAAAGAAAGAAAGGAAGGAAGGAAGGAAGGAAGGAAGGAAGGAAGGAAAAGAAAGAAAGAAAACATCGGGATATTAAATAGACTATAGAAATTGATACGAAAAAGAAAGAAAGAAAGAAAGGAAGGAAGGAAGGAAGAAAGGAAGGAAGAAAGAAAAAGAAAGAAAGAAAACATCGGGATATTAAATAGACTATAGAAGTTGATAGGAAAAAGAAAGAAAGAAAGAAAGAAAGAAAGGAAGGAAGGAAGGAAGGAAGAAAGGAAGGAAAAGAAAGAAAGAAAACATCGGGATATTAAATAGACTATAGAAATTGATAGGAAAAAGAAAGAAAGAAAGGAAGGAAGGAAGGAAGGAAGAAAGGAAGGAAGAAAGAAAGAAAGAAAAAGAAAGAAAGAAAACATCGGGATATTAAATAGACTATAGAAGTTGATAAAAAGGAAAAAGAAAGAAAGAAAGAAAGAAAGAAAGGAAGGAAGGAAGGAAGAAAGAAAGAAAAAGAAAGAAAGAAAACATCGGGATATTAAATAGACTATAGAAGTTGATAAAAAGGAAAGAAAGAAAGAAAGAAAGAAAGAAAGAAAGAAAGAAAGGAAGGAAGGAAGGAAGGAAGGAAGGAAGGAAGGAAGGAAGAAAGAAAGAAAAAGAAAGAAAGAAAACATCGGGATATTAAATAGACTATAGAAGTTGATAGGAAAAAGAAAGAAAGAAAGAAAGAAAGAAAGAAAGGAAGGAAGGAAGGAAGAAAGAAAGAAAAAGAAAGAAAGAAAACATCGGGATATTAAATAGACTATAGAAATTGATAGGAAAAAGAAAGAAAGAAAGAAACAAGCAAACAAACAAACAAAGAAGAAAAAGAGAAAAATAGGAAATGAAGAAAGACACCAGAATATTAAAAAATTAATCGAATTAAGAATAGAAAGAGACGTTCGAATATTTAGAGAATAAATATATTAATGGAAGAAATACAGAAAGGAAAGCTTCCGATTATTTAAAAAAAAAAGATTTAAGTTTCTGCAAAATAGAATATAAATAAAGAAAAAATGGAAAAAGAAAGGAAAAAAAAATATAAAAACAATCAAAAGAAACGGAAAGGAAGAACTGCATTAAAAAAAAAACGGAAACGTTAATGTTAGAGAAAAAGGAAACATCAAAGTGTCATGAAGGAAAAGAGCCTAAAAGAAGAAATCGTATGAGGCATATAGCAATGAATGAAGAGAGCAAAGTAATGCATGAGTCAGACTGAAAATGAAAGAATAGTAGAAAATATGATTGCGGTAAGGTATTATAAAATAAGGGAAAATTTATCTATACATATAAAAGGCAATCTGTGAGTCGGTGTGTGACTGTTCCCTATGCACGCCTACATTTTTTTAAGCTACGCCATTCAAACTTTCTAGGGACACATATGTACAGGGAAGCCAGGTCGACACATACTTTTTGAGTTTATCTATATCTATAAAAGGCAATCTGTGAGTCTGTGTGTGACTGTTCCCTATGCACGCCTACATTTTTTAAGCTACGCCATTCAAACTTTCTAGGGACACATATCTACATGGAAGCCAGGTTGACACATTCTTTTTGAGTTTTAAGTTCAGCAATTTTCCCTATCGCACTTTTTGGCCAATGGGGCTGATTGTTTACATTTGCTCCGTAGAACATCTAAAATCAAAGATGGTTACTGAATATTTTTTTTAATCATGTCACCCCAAGCAAGACATTCCACTGCAACTATAGCGCAGGGGGTTACACAGGGCGATAGACGAGTTAGGATGTACATAGGGGGAGAGTTAGAGAGAATGGGATAGTTAGTGTGTTAGGAGGTGTCTATTGACCTTACATTTAAACTCCTGGAGGTTATAGCCGACGGGGAAGCAAGCATGCGGAAGGGAATTCCACAGGCGGGAAGTGCGAGAAAAGAAACTGTTGGAGTAGAAATTGCGGTTACATTTCATCGGTTTCACTGTAAAAGAGTGGGACCTAGTTACCAATCTAGTATCTCGTGCAAACTCACACCTAGGGGGCACCAGTGATTTAGGTTCATCAGAGCAGAGGCCATGATAGTATTCATAGAAGAGGCACAGGGAAGCCATGTCACGCCGGTGAGAGAGTGACTGCAGACATCACAGAAATCAAATCACACGTGTCAAAGGCGACTAAAATATTTTTTTATTAAAAAAAAAATGAACCTTTATATTTAATTTTTATTCTGGCGTTTTAGAAATTCATTTCTTCAACCAAAATAAAAAATTTGAATATTTTTCCCCGCAATTTTGAAAAAAAAAAGAAATATTTTTTTTACAAAAAGTGTTTTTTCAAACAAAAACAAAATATGTAAAATAAAAAGTGGCATCGTCTCCTACTCGTAAAATGTTCTGAGTTGCACGGGCAACGCCGGGTTATGATGCTAGTCTTTTACTAACGCAGTAATAAAGAAAATATGGCATAAAGAATAGGTCTTCTTATTGAAATAATACAGTGTGTGATCGATGATGTGAAGGAGGACATTTTAATAGTAACAAATGAATTGGAAAGGAAATAGATCTATCAAAATAGAAACCGGTATGAAAAAAAATAGACGCATTTAATGAAGGAAAAAGAAGAATGTAAGAAAAGTTCGGAGAAATAGAAAACAGTCATGGTAATGAAGGAGGATAGAAAGAAGTGGTCGGAAGAAGGTGACGAAACCCATTCCCTTGATATTACCACATTTTTATCTAGTTCGCAAGAATGGTAATTAAGACAAAAATCGTGGAGGAAATTATATTGCGCTTATGTCGGGGAAGAAGACTTGAGGCTGAATAGCGACCAGTGGGAAAATGCCAATTACATAACTTCGGTCCAGGTCTATTTAAAATTAGCTTAAGAAAGCATTTGTTGAATAGAGGAAGGAGAACGTATGGCAACAATGCTTCTCAAATGCAGATTCTGAATATATATATATATATATATATATATATATATATATATATATATATATATTCATATAATATAATATGAATATATATATATATATATATATATATATATATTCATATAATATAATATATAATATATATATATAATATAATATAATATAAATATATATATATATATATATATATATATATATATAAAGTGCTTTGTGAACTCTGCCTTCGTACTGAGCTCTTTATTAAGGCTTTCGTCTTGTTTTTTTTTTCTTTCTTACGAATGCTTGACTTTGTGTTCAGGTATTTCGTTTGTTTCTTTTTTTCTTCGCCTTATGTTCCCTCGGGGTTCGCTCCCGATGGGTTTCAAGACGATCTCATTCGTAGTTTAATTATTACTAGTCTTGACAGAATTAGTTCTGTTGCTATTGGCATTATTACTATAATTGATATATATATATATATAAGTGGTTATAACTTTACTCGTGTCGAAAAGACTTCCACGAATCTACGAAGAAGGGGAACGACGGTTTTAAAAAAAGAAAGAGCTAAGTACATGAACATCAGTCAAAAGTGTTCGGGCCGAGTCAGCATGTAGCCCGAAGAAAAAAACCCGATACGAGTAATCAACTAACAAAAAGGGCTCAATACTTAGGTAGAATGGAATAAGTAAAGAATATCTAGTGAGCCAAACAGACCTACCTAGGTTTCACCTAAACGGATCGTCAGGGAAACGATCTGTTTAGATGAAACCTAGGTAGGTCTGTTTGGCTCACTGGGTATTCTTTACTTATATATATATATATATATATATATATATATATAGGAAGAAATCGTAGAATTTGAAAAAAAAAACAGCTACTCAATCATCTACGCCTCGTTCATTCAGTAATTAATTTGAACAATCTCAGCTAGTAGCATATATTTACATTGTATATAACATGCTAAAATCCGCCTTCCTCTACTAAGCACCCATAATCGCCGGCTGATGTCAATTCGGTCAGGTTTCGATCCTGGCTATAAGCAATTGGATGTCTAATGAGCCCTGATACTGTTTCATAAGAACACGGTTATGTTGTTCTCACTAGTCAGGGCTGTTTGCTGTTAGGTCCCGGTTTTGCTTGTTTATATAGAACATAGTCCGGACTTTGTGTGAGTGGTCTTTTTTGTGATTACACCTAACGGCAAACAACCATGATATCGTAACGATGTGCTTACAAAACATTAAAGTCGGCATAAACCTGCTCAGCTAAAGAGATAAACCCCCATTAGTTATCAATGCTCTGTATTCACCCCGACATGAGCACATTACGATAATAGACCTGCTTTACAAAATACGTTTTTCAGTAAAACCACTGAAAAACAAAGATATATATATATATATATATATATATATATAATGCGTGTTCGTTTTACCAGAACTTTTAATAAATATATTATTATTCCGAATGTAACCCTGCCGTTGAAATGACTGTAAAATTTTTTAAGAGTATTTATGTCAACCTTCCCTACTCTGCAAGACAGGCGGAAGTATATATATATATATATATATATATATATATATATATATATATAATCATCCGCAGACTGATCTGTTTCGCTGTATCACAGCTCATCAGTACTGTTAGACTCCGATTACTACACAACACAGGCTCCAAACCCGACCGATTTGGTGTCAGTCGGCGACTCTACCCCTCGGCCACGGGGCGTTCAGTAGAAGAATGTAGTGGTTTTAGCGCATATCATTTTACGCGCCCAATAGCTAGAGTGCTCGCTGAATGAGCGATGCGTACACGCTAGAGTGGCTACTGTTTTTCAAAGTCTACCTTTCTTCCAGAGTGCTCAATCAGAGTGTGAGAGCGTAATTATTGTCATCCGCAGACAGATCTGTTTCGCTGTATCACAGCTCATCAGTACGTTTAGACTCCGATTGCTACACAAACCAGGCTCGAAACGCGACCGATTTGGCGTCAGTCGGCGTCTCTACCCCTGGGCCACGTGGCGTTCGGTGGGAGATATATATATATATATATATATATATATATATATATATATATACGCAATGGGTCTTTATTACATCAGTAAGATAGGATATATATATATATATATATATATATATATATACTCTTCACTTCTCGACGACATAATTATTACAAAATTATAATAATAAAGCATTTTAAAAGAACAAACAAACTTTAAACAAATGTAGGCCAATAACATATATGTTCACCACATAAATTGATCACATTTTTCCTGACGTACTGTACTTTCTCTTTTATTAATGCAGACAACATTCTTCACCTGGAACAAAAATGATATCGAAGAGCTTCATATGTTTGCAAATATCGACTATTAATGAATATAATATTTCTTGAAAATTGCATTAGAAAGATAGAAATTTTAGCCAAATTTGGATAGATGACAGTAAAGCCTTTTATAATGTGCCACACTTTTTGGAAATGTACAAAGTCTCTTCGTTGAGATTAATTTTCTTTAAATATTAAATGGAACTGTAGAAAATTATATCTCACTAAAATCACACCAAAGGAAGTGCCACTTTCAAATGTTTGAATTTGCTACGAGGAATCATTCAAAGAAGTTTCCTGTCGTCCATTTTGTTTTGTCTGTCCTTGCTCTCCCATTCGTATGAAATAAACAGAAAAAACTATGAATACAAATTTTAAAAAAAGCTTAAACAACTTAAGTACGTGAATGATATAAAACTTTTTGCTATAGACAATAATGATTTGAATGTAACTTTAATACTTTAAGGGTACCTCGGTGTGGTGTAATGGTTAGCAAGCTCGCCTCGCTAGATTCATTATAACTGAGTAATGAGTCCGATCCTCACTGGGTAACCCCTACTTTCGACCGTGTGTCACGTCTAAGCTACGCTTATAAAATTATCTTCCTCCAGGTTTGGGGGTTGGGTGCAGTCTAACAACCCAGCCCTATAAAAAGACAGTTTTTTACAGAAACAGCAAAAACTGTGCCCTACACACCATTGAGTGTAACGAAAAAGTTATCAGTGCTGTAAAATGTTCCATTAATGGCATCGGTTTGTGCTACAGTGGATATCGGCTCGGAACGAGAAACCGGGGAGCCGAGTTCGAATTCCAGCTGAATCCATTGTATTCACTTACGCGCAAATACCCTTGGGAAAGGTATTAATCCATCTCTTCCTTCCAGTTATGGGTTAAATAGCAGGAGAGATTGGGTTCTATAGCCTTGGTCGGCAACCAGTCTACCGCAGAAAGCAATAGCAACCTACTGCGGGATAATCTTCTGCCCAGTCAGTCATGTCTCTTTAGAGACATGATCGCCCAAGCGTGTATCACGTATGGCACCTATACTGACTGACGGATTTCGAATAAGATAAATGCGCAAACGTAGAATTCAAGAAAAGGCGAGTTATAGAAATACACTGAACGAGTTACTTCAATCGTTTTATTATTATTATTATTATTATTATTATTATTATTATTTAATTACCAAAAGAGTTCAGTTTTCTACTTTGATTCAAATAATAGTGGATATAAGTTCTGAGAGTTTAACGGGTTTTTCAGACATTATTTTAAAAGTAGTCTCAAAGCAACTGAAGTTGCCCTGAGTTTTTGCGAAGTAAAATGAATGAATTCTTATATGCATGTACTGACAAAATCTGCTCATGGTATACTATTCAGTTAAGTGCCATGCGTGATACACGCTTGGGCGATCATGTCTCAAAAGATACATGACTGACTGGACAGAAGATTATCCCGCAGTAGGTTGCCATTGCTTTCTGCGGTAGACTGGTTGCCGACTAAGGCTATAGAACCCAATCTGTCCTATTATTTAACCCATAACTGGAGGGAAGAGACGGATTAATATCTTTCCCAAGGGTATTTGCGCGTAAGTGAATGCAAGGAATTCAACTGGAATTCGAACTCTGTACCCTGATTTCTCGTTCCGAGCCGATATCCACTTCGCCACAACGCACATCCAATTTGACCTTTGGAAACCTCATAATTACAATAATCTTCAAAAGATAAAATATTTAAAACATTACATTTCTTCTTCCATATCGTTGAATAAATATTTGATTTAAAAAAAAATGAAATTATTTTCATTGTCTCCAATATATTGTCGCTCTAACTTCCGATTATTTTTGTGTGTTTTTTTTTATCTTTTTCTTTTTCTCCATCATTTATTGCCGTTCCGTTCGTTTTCTTCTATGTGCCTTGTCCCTTCAGGACGTAGGCGATCATGGCCTTCCACGTTTCCTTATCCCTGGTGGCTAGGAGCACGCCTTCTCCTGTTACACCATGCAACCCTCGTTCTGTCATATACATGATTAGGTCCTTCAAATATGTTATCCGCTGCTTTCCGCTGTCTCTTTTTCCCTCTATCTGGCCTGTTAGTATCAGATTCTCCAAGCCTTCCTTCCTCATTGCATGTCCAAGGAACTTCAGCTGTCTTTTCTTGATGCTCAGTATTGATTTCCTTTTTTGTTTCCATCATTTCCAAGACCTCATCATTGCTCACATGTTCGATACTTTAATTTATCTTTTTTTTATTTAATTGTCTTTTTCGGTCATTTTACTTTGCACCTTTTGACCATATTCTTTTTTTTCTCATTTCGTCTTTGGTGGCAGTTTTATCTCGAACCATTTCAGTTGTACTCTTCTTCTTATCCAGTTCTTTTTTCTCAGCCTAAAGTTTCCTTTCTTCCTTTCCCTGTTTAATTCGATTTCAGGATTCTCTTGTTCTTCTTTCCTTTTGTATAAAAATTTAACAATAGAAATTACTTTCAAAAGCACAGACCAACATCCAGTTGTGGTTCACGAGCTTTGTTAACCTACGCGCATGCGTGTTCATCACAACACTAGAGTTCTTATTTTGTAACTATTCATTTAGTAAAATTTTGAATTTTTGAAAGAACTGTCAGGTTATTTGTGCAAACCGATTTTAAATTTATTTCATATATCATGTCCTGTTGTGGTCACAAACACATCCACTCGCACCATCACACTCACACACACGCGCATAAACAGGCACGCACAAGCACCCACGCACACATATCTATATCGCGTGTGTGCTTTTAGAGTATTTTCCAAATAATTATTCGTGACATAAATCTTCATATATCATCTCCCCACATATATAAATAAAGATTTACGAACATAATTACATACATAAATACATACATACACCTCCTACCATATATATATATATATATATTCAGATACTTTAATCCAAGCGGAAAAAGCAGGAAGGTAAATTCCAAAAACCCGATCCCAATTAATATTACAAATTTTATTTTAATATTAAAAAATGATACAGGAAGAGAGCTCCATGTAATAACATATGACAGAGCAAATATAAATTAAAATAGGATTAATTCAAGGATGTTGGATGACCATTTTGATATGAAAATCCCCACGGGGGATAACACATCACCTCAGCAACAAAAAAATCCTTTCAGAAACTGAAAACAGTTTCTGAAAAAAAATACCCTTTCAGAAACTGTTTCAGTTTCTGAAGGGATTTTTTGTTGCTGAGGTGATGTGTTATCCCCCGTGGGGATTTTCATATCGAAATGGTCATCCAACATCCTTGAATTAATCCTATTTTATTTAATTTATATATATATATATATATATATATATATATATATATATATATGATAATAGTATCGTTTAAAATATGCTATATTTATGGGTAAAAGCACTCAGTATCAGAAATACAGAGGATGTAAATATAATAGTCGACACTGAAGTCAACTTTAAGCGGCGAGCATCTTCTTTCATGCTTCAACAAAATCTTCAGGCCATGTGTATTCTGTTTTAGTTCGACATTTTATATATACTGGCCCATAGTAGTCAGGTTTTTTCTTTTATCATGTTTTTTATGTTTCTTATTATTCTTGATAATATTATGTCGATAGAATTGTGTATCTGAATGCGGTTATTTGTTATTCGTTATTTATTATTCATTACCGATTGTTTAATCATTTTTATTAATTTAAGAAAAAATTACGTAATCGCCAAAAAACGGCCACAAATAAAGAAGAAAAACTTGATCTTACTCCAAGACAACGCACCGTGTCACAAGTCGATCGCAACGATGCCAAAACTGCACTTTGAATTGCTTCCGCATCTACCCAAATCTCCAGATCTGGTCCCCAGCGTCTATTAGACGTTTGCAGACCACAAAACAATGTTCCAGAGAAAGAGATTTGGCTCGAATGAAGAAGTGATATCGGAAACTGAGGCGTATTTTTGAGGCCAAAACAAATCGTTTTACAAAAAAAAAAAAGACAAAAAAAAAACACATGCATTAAATAGTGGCAAAGTTTTGGAATCAGTGTATTACCCTGCAAGGAGACTATGTCAATGAGTACAGTCAAAGTTTACCTATAATTTGTTGTTTTATTTGTTAGATCCAGCATTGTTTGAATGATGTGTTATAATGCGAGAGGAAGAACACTATTTCTGTTTCAATTTACAATTTTTTAATCATTTCACCCCAAGCAAGGCATTCCACTGCCACTATTGCGCATGGGGTTATATAGGGGAGGGTAAAGAGAAAGAGTGTTTAGATATAGGAAATGTCAGAAGGAGGGTGATAGATGGGTAAGGATAACGAGTCTGACGGTTGGGTAGATGGGAAGAGTGTTTGAAAGAATGGGTGCGAGTTAGTGTGTTAGGAGGTGTCTAATGACCTTACATTTAAACTCCTGGAGATTGTAGTCGTCGAGGAAGGAATCATGTGGAGGGAATTCCACAGTCGGGAAGTGCGAGAAAAGAAACTGTTGGAGTAGAAATTGTGGTTATATTTTATCGGTTTCACTGTAAAAGAGTGGGATCTAGTTGTTAATCTAGTATCTCATGCAAATTCGAACCTAGCGGGCACCAGTGATCTAAGTTCATCGGAGCAGAAGTCATGAAAATATTTATAGAAGAAACACAGGGAAGCCACGTCACGCCGATGAGAGAGAGAGAGAGACTGCAGCCGGTCTGCCAAGTCGGTATCGATTACATTACAGATTCTCTGTTGTATTTTGTCAAGAACCCCGAGGAGAATAGCAGGGGAACCCGACCAGATGTGGCAGCAGTATTCAATGCACGGGCGGATGGTAGATTTATATATGTGCAGGATAGATTGAGACGAAAAAAACTTCCGGGC
Source organism: Ascarosepion bandense (assembly GCA_037127315.1). NCBI lineage: Eukaryota > Metazoa > Mollusca > Cephalopoda > Sepiida > Sepiidae > Ascarosepion > Ascarosepion bandense. The sequence goes on from JBBBDQ010000672.1 coordinate 262,956, forward strand.
CCTGCACAGAGAACCGACTTTCAATAGTAGATTATACATTTATATATTCTTATAATACATTTTATATTCTTATAATATGAACCTGGCAGGGTGTTTGAGTTTCTTCTTGCTTATTTTGCTGTGCTTCTTCAGGACATAGGTGATAATGAACTTCAACTTGCCCCTGTTCCTTGTCGCTCTTAATATCTTTCCTCTTAGGTATCTTTTTCCGCTCCGCCATTTTTTTCTCAAGCTCACCCCTGACTCTCTCTTTCCCGCTATCCGTCCTGTGACTATTAAGTTTTTCGAATCCTTCTCCCTCATTATATATCTCGGAAACTTCAACTCCTTTTTTTCTAGTTTGCATCCTCTCCAAAACCTTGTTGTTTGCTTACATATTCGGTCTGTGGCATCTTTTTGTAGATCCACATTTTGGTTGCTTCGGGTTTCTCCATCTTTGAAGTACTTGATCAACATGCGCTGCCATATAGGAGAGCAGATATCACACAACTGTCCAGTAGTTTTCTCTTTTTTTTTTTAATGGTATCACCCCGAGCAAGGCGGTAAGGCCACTGATGTGCAGGGGGCTACGTAAGAGTAAAAAGATTAAGTAGAAGAGAGTGAAGGGGAAGACGGACCAGTTAGCAAGAGAAGGATGGGAATACAGGTATGATGACAGTTGCAAAGGTGGAGAGAAAGGAAAGGATATATGGGGTGGTGAAAGAACTAGAGTCAAGTGGTTAATATATGAGTATTGACATTGCAATTAAATTCCTAGAGGTTGGAAGCGAGTTCCACAGGTGGGAAGTGCGAGAGAAGAAGCTGTAGGAGTAGAATTGCCGTCTGCATTTGGTTAATCTAACTGTGAATGGGTGTGACCCAGTTGCCAATCTGGTTGCACGAGTAAACACCTGTTGCAAAGGCACCAGTGACTTAAGTTCGTTGGAGTAGAAGCCATGAAAGTATTTATAGAACAGACAAAGGGAGGCCACATCTCTTCTGTGGGGAAGTGGCTGCAGTCGACCCGCCAAGTCAGTACCTATCACATTACTGATTCTTCTTTGGAGCCTGTCGAGAACACTGAGATGAACAGCAGGGGCGCCTGACCATCTCCAACGAAATCTTCTTGTCTCTTCATACTCTGCTTTACGCGTCTCAAACACTTTCTTGAAATTTAAATATTAAAAATTCTCCAATAAAACTGCTTTTTTCGCTAAATGCTTTAATGTATTCATTTCGCATTCTCGTTCTCTTCAGCCACGAGAATTAATTATTAAACTGCAAGCAGTTGTGTTTAAAACATCCACTTAAGAATCATCTTGATTAAGAATCAATTTATTCACATAAAGCCAAATTTAAATTTTAAATCTATTGAGAGTTTGGTTAATTACAGTTTTGTCGCCTCCCATTTGTTTAAATGCAAATAATGAAAACGCTAGAAACAGTGACATAACATGGAAGCGAATTAAGAAATGCCAATGGCGACTTTTAACAAAATTAAGAGACATTCATTTTGAACAAAGAGTCAAAATTATTTAGCAACTAACATTTAGCCCGGGTAGTTTAAGGAATAATAAGAATAAAAAAACATATTATGAATTTACATAGCAAATACTTACATAATGTCCACCCCCGTCACTTTTATAGATATAGATAACTATGTAGAATATCTTTATTGGATTAGGGTGGGAGGGGGAGGGGCATCATATACAGATATAGATAACATAAAGTGGGGTGATCGATTCTATATTTTAATGAATACATAAACTGATCCCTGACTTTGTGGGGTGATAATATATATTTTTCTACCCCTGTTTTTGGATTTCTGAAAAATGTCAAGGTGTCGTTAGCGTTCTAAAATTTTGATCTACATTTGAGCTCAACTCCTGTCGAGCTAGACGGCAAAATGCAGACGCTCTGTCGAATCTAACAGACAAAGAAATACTTACACACCGTCCACCCTCGTCACTTTTATAGATATAAATTGCTGCAAAACGTGAACTTAACACAATACTTGGCAAAACAGAAATTAAGATTAGTAATTGATAATAGAATTGCTAATGCTAAACTCTCTGGATGTATTTCTAGTGCAATGCATATCGAATCGATATGAGAAATCGGAGAGCCGGGATCGAATTCCAGTTGAATTTGTCGCATTCACATACACATAAATACCATTTGAAAAGGAATAAATTCATGTCTTCTCTCTCAAGCTGTGGTTAAAAAGCAGGACAGATTGAGTTCTGTAGCCTTGGCTGGCAACCGGTCTGCCACAGAAAGTAATCACATGAATAAAAAAAAGATCGCGAACGCATTTATCACGCATGTCACTTAACTGTTTGCTGATTATCTCCGTATATATCATAAAACTGAATATGATATATACTAAGTCTTCTAAAACTTCGCCGTATGAAGCAATTATACCCAATAAAGTATAGAATATAAAGAAACTGAACGTAGAATGTATAACTATTGTGATTTTTAATGCTTCCAAAACGAAGCTGCTATCTATTAATCATCAGAGATAATCGCCCCTACCCACAATTAGCATAGATCAGGCTAGTCGCCATGAAAGCAAAACACTGCGCCTCCTCGGATTAACTCTCCCAACAGACCTCAAGTGAAATGACTGTATAGAATCCATAGCTAAATCCGCTGCTAAGAAGTTCGATTCTCTGTGTAGGGCCAAGTTTTTTTTTTCATTTGAAACAATCCTGCACATATATATATCTACCATCTTCCCGTACATTGAATACTGCTGCCATATCTGGTCGAGTGCTCCTGCTATCCTCCTTGGGGTCCTTGACAAAATCCAACGGAGAATCTGTAATGTGATTGACAACGACTTGGTAGCTCAGATACACTCACTTTCTCACGGGCGCAATGTGGCTTCCCTGTGTCTCTTCTACAAATACATTCACGGCTCCTGCTCCGATGAACTTAGATCACTGGTGCGCCCTATATATGAATTTGTTCAAGCCACAAGATTAGCAAATAGGTATCACTCTTTTACTGTGAAACCAATAAAATGTAATCGCAAATTCTACTCAAGCAGCTTATTTTCTTGAACTTCCCGCCAGTGCAATTCCCTTCCATGTCTTTGCTTCCTGATAGCTACAATCTCCAAGAATTTAAATGTTAAGTCAATCGTAATCACCTATCTCATTAACCTGCATTCTCTCTCTCATGCTCCTTTCTCCGTCCACTCCATTCTCATCAGTATTCTCATCCTTCTCTTACCCACTTCCTGACACCCCCTATAACCTGTGACTTTTTCTCATAACTTTCTTCCTATGTAACATCCTGCAAAACAGTGGCAGTAAAATGCCTTGATTTGAATGATATGATTATAATCTATATATATATATATATGTGTGTGTGTGTGTGTGTATGTGTGTGTGTGTATGTGTGTGTGTGTGTATGTGTGTGTTTCTTCCTTTTCATATATATATTTTACTTTAATGTTTTGATCTTTGTAAAAATCTTCTTCGTTTTCTATTTATTTAGAAATATATATATATATATATATATATATATATGTGTGTGTGTGTGTGTGTGTGTGTGTGTGTGTGTGTGTGTGTTTCTTCCTTTTAATATATATATTTTACTTTAATGCTTTGAACTTTGCAAATATCTTCTTCGTTCTCTATTTATTTGGAAATATATATATGTGTGTGTTTCTTCCTTTTAATATATATATTTTACTTTAATGTTTTGAACTTTGTAAATATCTTCTTCGTTCTCTATTTATTTGGAAATATGTATATATATATATATATATATATATATATGTGTGTGTGTGTGTGTGTGTGTGTGTGTGTGTGTGTGTGTGTGTGTGTAGTTAATCTTGCATTTGCAATAGAAGATTCAGTAGAAACATTTCACAGTTTTTGGGATGTTAATCAGTGCAGAGTAATCGGAAAATTTGGATTATATATCCAAGCAACATTTAGAATGTTTAAAGTAATCGCTAGTGATAGCAAGGTTATACCTCGATTCATTATTCCATAGGGCTTAATACTCAACAGGGAGACCAACAGTAAGTGACCTGAAGAAGTAGCCCTGCTCTGGGTCAAGAATGTGGCAGCTGGAAGACCATATGTCTGGCAAAGTGACACTGCAACATGTCGTACAAGCAAGCGAACTCAGTCATGGCAGTCAGACAGTTTAGGCAACCACATCAGCCTTTATATTTAACCACTTAACTTCCCTGTGGTTGAAGCCAGTAGCGATTTCATTCAAAAAGTTTTCTCTTAACTAACTCAAGATTTTTGGCATAATTCTGATAAATATATCTGTAAAAATGAGATGTTTGTGTTTTTTTTTTCATTTTTGCGTAATTTAGACAACAATACATCCATGGTAACATTCTTAAAAAAAATTGAAGAAAGACCTGTAATGAAATCTGTCTTGACCTGGTATCTCAACTTCAATAATATTCTCACTAACTTAATGTGGCCTACTTCTCTATCGTCTAAAAATATATTCCTGGGAAATGTTCTAACAACTGTTATTTTTTCCTTAGTGCCTCACGGCATAAATATAAGCGTGCTATTTGACTGGAAGATACGTAAGATTTTCTACGAAAACATTTTCTTCTTATTACTTTTTTACGGTTTACCAACCTTTTTCTTATTATCTAAACGCAAGAAAATATTTTAGATTAGCAATAATTATGGGGAAATAATAATGATTTACTCATACTTTAAATTATTTCGCAACAAACAAGATGATATGACCAGTAGGACGCAAGGTGTTGCAGGAGGTGAAAGAGAATGACAAGAAGGATTGAAAAGAAAAGACAATAAAAGAACAGGTGTAAAAGGACCGAACTTGACGATTGACGATGATTTTCATTTTTGAAGATTGTAAGTGGCAGCAGAGCAAAACATTGCTAGTTCTATAGTAAAACTGTGAGACCTAATTGTCAGTCGAGTAGCACATCTAAGTTTATTCAGTGGGGATACTAAAGAAACAAGTACAATACTCGTAATAAATATTGTTCAATAATAAACTAATACTGAATACGAATAGTACGAGTATTGTAGCAATGGTTTAATTCCATTCTGTAGTGTACCACGTTAGATTAACCATCTTGCACTGAGAACGATTATTTACAAAATATCGTAACTACAACGATTAATATTAAAATAATTATATCAGCGCGTTCACAAACAAGTCTATTTACAAAACAAAATAATTACAATCACATTGTTTGTCTTCATAATTCACCGGCTGAGAATGACCTCGGAGGAGAGCGACAGTTCTTGGGTTAACAACAACTATGGCGCTTTCGTCATTGAAATTCAACTTAACATCAAGTAGATAATGAGCGAACCTGAACGGATTATTGTAAAAATATACATATGTCTATATTTTTAACGAAACGTGCTTGAATATATAGACCTTTGTTCAAATTAATTGAAACAAAAAACAAAACAAAAAAAAAAACAATGTCCTCCTCCATTTTCCTTTACGTTTTGAACTGTTGGACCCAGTTTGTTTCTTAGCCTTGACGACACGACTAACAGTTGAAAGGTTGACATAAACAATATTCCCGTTTTTTCTGTAATGTGTTCCCAGTGTATTCGAGGAGCGTTGCAATTTGTCGTAGACAATGGCCGTAGGACAACTAATCGACTGTAAAAACAATAATGTCTGAGCGTGATAAAAAATCTCAAGCCATCTTGTTTGACGCAAAGCTTTTCAAAGCCAAAAAATTTCACCATAACCTTGAAAAAATATTCACATAAATGCACACCAGAGTAAGTGACCTAATTAAAAAAAAAACAAAAAAAAAACAAAACAAATTGATTACACCCTGTCACACCAGTTGATGTAAAAGTAAACGCATGGTAAAAGGAACGAAACTAAAACAGTTGTTTCAATTAATTTGCACAAGTGTATATATATATATATATATATATATATATATATATATATGCTTGTGTGTGTGTCTGTGTGTGTGTGCCTGTGTATGTGTTTAAAAGTGAAAGTGAGTTTGAGGAGGTGAAATAATGTTAGGAGGAGAGAGGGTATGTTTGTTTGTGAAAGAGAGTGTGTGAGGAAATGCATGAGTGAGTAGTGTGTGAGTGTGTGCGTGAGATATAAAGAGAGATAGCGAGTAAAAAAGTGTGTATGCGCCTGTGAAAAAGAGATAGTGTGGGGGGAGAGATCGTGTATGTATGTGAGAGAGATAATATGTGTGATGTGTGTATTAAAATCAAGCAAATATATTTTCGTTCCATATTTCCTGCTAAAAGAGTAACTTTTAAATCACCATCTAATATTTAATACTGCAACGTTTATTTCAATCCTCATCAGAATATATTATTAATTTACTTAAATTTTGAAGCAATATGAATGGAAAAAAAGGTGTCTGATAAAAAAACAAACTGACGAAACTCTCTTGCTCAAAACCCATGGTATGAACATGAGCAAAAACAATTTTCTTAACCAGTCAGTATAACAAACATTTACAAGCATGTCTTTTCTTTATGTTAAGTCAAGACTGTTTTAGACAGAGAGAAAAAAAAAAAAGAAATCAACTCCCGTCTGCGTCGAAGAAAATATTTGAAGAAACGTAAACAACGAGACTAGTCACGAGCCGGCTTTCAGTTTTTAACATCTGAAACCGTGACATTTTTGGTAATAAGAATTTTGTTCGCCTCTTCTTTTGTATACAGTATTATAATGAAATCAAGTAAAGGATAACGACATATAGAATATTAGACACACTTCTGGAGGATGAAATATATAATGGAATCAAAAAATCAGTTTAAATAGCATAGTAATTGTCAGTCTTCAGTAGTACAGATTTATAATCAGTGGAAACGACAAGAAATAACTGAGTTGTACTAAAACTCAAAGACGATATATCCCGAGATATGGACAGGAAAACGAGAACATACTATCTCCGTTGATTATATAAAGTGATCAAATCCAAATTTGTGAAGAGCGACAGTAACATTATAGCAATAATAACATTTAGGACATACTTTTTGTAAATTCTCCAGAATAAAGAAAATATATAAATCTTCTTTCCCATGGTTTTATAACAATTGTCTCATCTAAAAACTTTCACGCTTCTACTCCGATGAACTGAGATCACTGGTGCCCACTAGGTATGAATTTACACGAGCTACTAGATTAGCAACGAAGTCCCACCCTTTTACAGTGAAACCAATAAAATGTAACCGCAATTTCTACTCTAACAGCTTCTTTTCACGTACTGTGGAATCCCCTTCCATATACTTGCTTCCCCGACAGCTAAAATCTCCATGAATTTAAATGTAAGGTCAATAGGAATCTCCTATCACACTAACTCGCATCCATTCACACAAGCTCTTTTTCCATCTACTCCACCCACATCTTCAGTATACTCATCCGTCTTTACCCTCCTCTTGACATTTCCTATAACTAACCCCTCTTTCTCATCACTTTTTCCTATGTAACCTCCTGCGCAACAGTGGCAGTAGAGTGCCTTGCTTGGGGTGAGATTATTAAATATATATATATATATTTATAGTCATCCGCAGACAAATCCGTTTCACTGCATCACAGCTCATCAGTACGATTAGATATCCGATTGCTTTTACCCAGGATTGAAACCCGACCGAATTGGCGTCAGTCAGCTATTCTACCTCTGAGCTGTGGGCGCTCGGTAGAAGGAGGCCGACTTTTAGCGTATGATGTATCATACGCCAGTAGCCAGAGTAACCTAATTCATTACTGAATGAGCGATGCGTAGAACCTAGAGTAGGTACTGTTTTTTTTTTCAAAGTCTACCACTCTTCCAGAGTGCACGTGTGTGTGTATGTATGTCTGTATGTTGCGTGCGTGCGTGCCTGTGTGTCTGCGTGCGGTGCGTGCACGTGTGCCTGTGTGCGGTGCGTGCGTGTGTGCGTGCGTGCATGCGTGCGTGAGTACTTGGATGTAACCTTTCATTCAGACATCTTTCATTTAATACGGTCGACAAGGAGGATTTAATATTTTTTTATATATATTTTTCCAGTAGGCTAAAAATTTGGTTTTGTTGGTGATAAGGAATATAAAGTATTTCCTTAATTATTGTCCCAAGCGTTTTCAGACCCTTCTATAGCCATTTTAAGGATGATAATTCTTTTCTAATGCTATTTACATCCTCATGTTTTTTAATTTAACGTACTAATTTACCATGTTTGTTTATCTTTTTTTTTTTTTATAAAAGAAGCATTTATCCCAAGCCCTCGGATGTCACGCGCTACTAGAAACTGCATGCTCATCTTTACTGAAAACCAAAAAAAATGTTTTCCTCTTCTAAATAAGGTATTCTTTATGGTAGGGGAATTTTGTTGATATATAGTGCCTCTCAGAAAGCGAATATTTTTTGATAATGTGATTTATATGGAATTCTTGTGTTCTCAATCAGAATTTTCCTTACGGATTTAAATTAGTCGTTAATAACTCTTTTATTTTAGGTAATTTTGGTTTGATAAGTGACATGTAATATATATAGGATATGCATTTGTGGTGCAGTTGATATCGACTCGGAACTACAAATCGGGAAGCCGAGATCGAATTCCAGTTAAATTCTTTGCATTCACAACTACTCTTGAAAAAGGTATTAATCCATCTCTTCTCTCCACCTATGGGATGAAAAATAGGACAGATTCGGTTCTATAGCCTTGGTTGGCAACCAGTTCACATTAGAAACCAATGGCAACCTAGTATGGGATAGACTTTATATCTCCAAAGAAACATGATCGCCCAAAGCGTGTATCGCGTATGGCACTTAACTAACTGATTGAATATATATATATATATATATATATATATATATATATATATATATATATATATATTAATGCATTCTTTATTAAATAATATAGACAAGACTTGTCTATTTATTTTATGTAAATAATTAATAAGAGAAGCCGTTGGTTTATTCCAATGGCTTCCCATACTTAATATTTCTTGTTTTCACTCTCGCTTGGTCATGTGTGACGTCACTATCTGTTATGCGACATTCGCTTCCAGTGTCTTAAATGTACGAGTTGGTTGTTGCTTGGAAATCTTCCATGTAAACAAAAACAGTTTTTTTTATTAAGGTTTGTCCGTGTTTATAATATATAATGTAATTTGGCATCTTTGAAAATAGCTTATGTAAGACGAAAGCGTACATTGAATTATTAAAATATTATCTATCAATATTGTAATTTTCCTTCTTCATTTAATGATAATACTATTAAGATTATCAGAGAATATGAATAAAAATTACATAAAATGAATAGAGAAAACTTGTCTATATTATTTAATGAAACATGCATTATAAAAAAATGCTGCCTAAATACACACACAATATATATATATATATATATATATATATAGATAGATAGATAGATAGATAGATAGATAGATAGATAGATAGATATCCCGTTCTGACTTATTTCATTAAAGAATATTTCTCTGCCCAATTTTGCCATTATTTTATCCGTGCTATTATTTTTGCTACCTCTTACCAACATTATTACATAGAAAACATTTCCTTGTTAAAACAGACATTTTTTCTAGCATTTCTTTGAGAAGGAAATTATATAAAATTTCAGCAACCTCGCGAACGAATACTTGACGGACGTTTTAAAATAATTTTTCATGACATGTGTAAAGTTTAAATGTCATTTTCAAATCAAAAACGTCGTTTTCCATAGGAAGAGTTCTTTGAAAGTTTGCTAAAAGCATATTTTGTATTTTGCACATATTTTCAATTTACGTTGCATTATTTGATGAAATTCGGACATTGCAGATCAAAATGATAGTGACGTCAAGGCGAACGTTTTTAACCCAATGTGTCACATCAGAGGATTCTTCTGAAGAAGAGGCTTATTGATTAATTCTTCGAGAATATACAAAAATGAATTCAATATTGAATATTCTGAGTCGCAGTAATATCACCATTTCATAAATTATTTGCAATTGCATAACAATATTTCTTTTTCTCCGAACTTCACAGAAAACGAATTTAACTAGACTTCGATAAGTCGGAGAGCCGAGTTCGAATTTCAGTTAATTCCGTTGCGTTTACTTATGCGCAAATACTTTTGGCAAATGTAGCAATCGGTCTCTTTTTTTCAGACATGGGATTAATTGCAGAATGGATGCTATAGCCCTGATTGGCAACCAGTCTACCGCAGAAAGTAATGGCAAACTACTGTTGGAAAAAAAATTCTGCCCAGTCAGACACATCACTTTTGAAACATGATCGCCCAAGCGTCAATCAGAGGGATGAGTTCCAATTCTTATTTCAATTCGTTATATTCAATTCGTTATATTTCAATTCGTTATATTCAATTCGTTATATTTCAATTCGTTATATTCAATTCGTTATATTTCAATTCGTTATATTTCAATTCGTTATATTCAATTCGTTATATTTCAATTCGTTATATTCATTTACACATAAATACCATTGCAAAGTTATGAATGATCTTATTTTTTTCAGCTATGGACTAATGAAAAAAACTTGTATCAATAAATCAATCTTATTGTCTAAAAAATATTTTTTACAATCTAAAAATATTTTCTGTTTTAAAATAACTCGTAAAGAGTTAGTAAAACGTAGAAAACGAATCAGTAAAAAAAGAAGAAAATTGAGGAGGGTCTTCTTCTTCTATGTGCCTTGTCTTTTCAGGACGTAGGCGATCATGGCCTTCCACGTTTCCCTATCCTTGGTGGTTTTTAGCACACTTTCTCCTGTAACACCACGCAACCCACCTTCTGTCATCCATCTGCTCAGGTGTTACGTGTTAATTGTTATAAAAGGAAAAAGAAAAATTATGGACCGAAACTCAGAGTTAAAATAAAGACAAATATTTAATTCACAAAATATTAGATAAAAACATTTACAAATATACAGTTTTGCATTCAAATAGAAAACCTATAGTTTACTACTGCCCGTCGAAGTATTAAGAGGAAGAGAAGTGGGGGGAGGTGTCAAATATCTTTACCCAATTAAGTTGGCTTGGAAGTTAAATGCTACACTTTTTGGAAATCCTTAAATGCGTATATAAAGAATAATTATGGGCTTGGTCAATGAAAGAGGCAAAAATATGTATTCACCCAAATAGTTCCATGAGGTTTTCTATCAGGTTTTAGTTGTTCAGACTTTTCTGTAAGATTCTTTCGGCTGGATATAGATCCTTGAATCTTAACCGGAGTTGATATGACAGCAAATCATTTTAACAACTCTTTCACGTTTTAGTTTGTAGTCGACTTAGAGAGATTCTTTTGGTTGGATATACATCCCTGAATCTTAACCGGAGCTGTAGAAGTCAACCCATCCTGCTATCAACTAACTGCTCCGTGCCCCAAAACCTATTTTCATAAGAGCTAACACCTAATTTTCATATTTCTAGAACCTTTAGAATTCTCTCGACTCTACTGGAACTTTATACAATCTTCCAAAACGTTCTATTTCTAATTTCGTTATTTTTACAACTATTTCCTAAATTAAAACTTTTTTTGGAATAACACTTAGGACTCAATAGAATCCATTACTATAACTTTTTATACGTTATTAATATAATTTTTATATATAAATGCATCCTCGTAACATCAGGTCTTTCAAATATGTTATCCCCAGCTTTCCTCTGTCTCTTTTTCCCTCTATATGTCCTGTTAGTATCAGGTTCCTTCTTTCCTCACTGCATATGCCAGGAACTTTAGATGTCAATATTAATTTCCTTTTCGTTTCCATCTTTTCCAAAACCTCATCATTGCTCACATGCTCGATCCATGATATCCGCAGCATCCTTCTGTAGAACCATATTTCATTTGCTTCAAGTTTTCCTTCATCTTTGATGATATTGTCCAGCATTCACTTCCATATTGAAGAACTGACATCACATAGAAATTCAGTACTCTCTTCAAGGGATAGGCTCTGTCTATCAATGTTGTCTTTTTCTTTGTTCCGCGTTTATTCGGAAAGTTGTTGATTATGGCTCTCCACAATCTCCTATCTCTTGTAGTTCTTAATAACGTTTGCGCCTTTGCCATTCCTCGCACCTCATTTCCGCCCTTCAAAATCTCCTCACAAGCTTTAACCTCTTTTTTGACCAAATGTGTCAGATGACGTAATTTCAAAGCTTTCTATCATCTTGTTCGTCGATACAAAGTTGTGACCTTCCCAAACCTTTCATTCAGACATCTTTCATTTAATACGGTCGACAAGGAGGATTTAATATTTTTTTATATATATTTTTCCAGTAGGCTAAAAATTTGGTTTTGTTGGTGATAAGGAATATAAAGTATTTCCTTAATTATTGTCCCAAGCGTTTTCAGACCGTTCTATAGCCATTTTAAGGATGATAATTCTCTTCTAATGCTATTTACATCCTCATGTTTTTTAATTTAACGTACTAATTTACCATGTTTGTTTATCTTTTTTTTTTTATAAAAGAAGCATTTATCCCAAGCCCTCGGATGTCACGCGCTACTAGAAACTGCATGCTCATCTTTACTGAAAACAAAAAAAAATGTTTTCCTCTTCTAAATAAGGTATTCTTGATGGTAGGGGAATTTTGTTGATATATAGTGCCTCTCAGAAAGCGAATATTTTTTGATAATGTGATTTATATGGAATTCTTGTGTTCTCAATCAGAATTTTCCTTACGGATTTAAATTAGTCGTTAATAACTCTTTTATTTTAGGTAATTTGGGTTTGATAAGTGACATGTAATATATATAGGATATGCATTTGTGGTGCAGTTGATATCGACTCGGAACGACAAATCGGGAAGCCGAGATCGAATTCCAGTTAAATTCTTTGCATTCACAACTACTCTTGAAAAAGGTATTAATCCATCTCTTCTCTCCACCTATGGGATGAAAAATAGGACAGATTCGGTTCTATAGCCTTGGTTCGTTCGTCGATACAAAGTTGTGACCTTCCCAAACCGCATGATTATTCTTGGTGAGAACATGTGATACTAAGTTAAAACCTATAAATAATTTTTATACATGCTTTTTATTGGTATTAATCAAGTGGGAATTGACAGTAACAGTTTATACAGTCTGATGTATTAGGGGTATTTTTTTATAATTTATTACTGATTTTTTTTCTTCATTACTGTATTCCTGGTACTATATATTTTACTATGAAAATACATTGCTAGTATTTTTTACTCTCAAAAATATTTTTTATGCTTTCATAATATTCGTCATTGGAGGCCACAATTTAAACAATATAAGATACGCAGATGATACAGTGCTGATAGCAGATTCAGAAAAGAAAACTACAAGACCTTCTACAGAAAGTACTGAAGAAATTGACAAGGAAGTACTACAAATAAATCATAGTCATTAGCAAAACGAGCAACCCAAAATGCCAAATACAGGTAAAAGCAGGTAAAAAAAGTCTTTCAACAGAAGATGGAAAAGTTTGAACAGAAGATGGAAAGTTCAACACAGAGATCCGAAGGCGAATTAGCATGGCGAAGGAAGCATTCCAGAAGTTGATTAAAGTATTAAAGAAACAGGACAATTTCGCTAGAAACAAAGAAAAGAGTACTGGATTGTGACATCAGTTCCTCAATATGGCAGTGAATTCTGGACAATATAATTGAAGATGAAGGAAGCAGCTGAAATGTGATTCTACAGAAGGATGCTGCGAATATCATGGACCAAACATGTGAGCAATGATGAAGTGTTGGAAAGAATGGAAATGAAAAGGAAAATAATATTGAGCATCAGGAAGAGATAACTAAAGTTCCTGGGACATGCAGTGAGGAAGGAGGGCTTGGAGAACCTGATACTAACAAGTCAGATAGAGGGAAAAAAGGTCAGAGGAAAGCAGCGGATAACATATTTGAAAGGCCTGAGCAGGTGATGAGAGAATGGGCGTTGCGTGGTGTAAAAGGACAAAACGCGCTATGATGCACCAGGGATAGGAAGACGTAGAAGACGTAGAAGACCATGATTGCCTACGTCATGAAAAGACAAGGCATATAGGAGAATAAGAAAAAGAAGAAGAAGATCATAAAAATTACCAGCAATGCATTTTTGTAAAGAGACTTACTATTGTTCTCAAGTAAATTAAATTTCGGCTTAAAATGACTCATAAAGAATTGGCATGTCACTTAATCAACAAAGAAAAATTAATCAAAACTATCCTAAAAAGGGTTCGGATTTCTCTTAATTATGTGAGTAATTATTTGGGGAAAATATTCCAGTTGAATTCGTTTCATCCACTTACGCACAAATATAATTGGGAAAGTTATCAAGTCATCTCTTCTTTAGGCTCCAAAGGAGAATCAGCAATGTGATAGATACCGACTTGGCGGCTCGACTACAGCCACTTCCTCTTTGTCTGTTCTATAAATACTTTCATGGCTTCTTCTCGAACGAACTTAATTCACTGGTGCCTCTGCAACCAGACTGGCAACTGGGTCAAACTCATTCACCGTTAGATTAACCAAATGCAGACGACAATTTTACTCCTTCAGCTTCTTCTCTCGCACTTCCCGCCCGTTGAACTCGCTTCCTGACGGCTACAACCTCCAGGAATTGAAATGCAATGTCAATAGGCATCTATTAACCACTTGACTCTAGTTCTTTCACCACCCCGTATATCCTTTCCTTTCTCTCCACCTTTACAACTGTTATCACACCTGTATTCACATCCTTCTCTTGCTCCTTTCTGACTGGTTCGTCTTCCTCTTCACTCTCTTCTACTTAATCTTTTTACTCTTATGTAGCCCCCTGCACATCATCCTTGCTCGGGGTGATACGATTAAAAAAATCTATGTGTTGAATAGTAGACCAGGTTGGGTTCTCTAGCCTTAGTTCACAACCAGTCTACCACAGAAAAAAATGGCAATCTACTGCAGAAGAATCTATCTTCTATTGTCATGTCTCGAAAGAAACAGAATCGCTCAATCGTGTATCACGTACGGCATTTAACTGACTAATTTAATGACTGTATCCTTATCGTCTTTGTGTTATATTGTGCGGCTAAAGCCTCAGCATTCAAGGTAATTATGACAAATTACAGAACTCAGATTTTTCATCGCCTAGTTATCTCGTCCTATCACCGACGTTAAGCAACGTTGAGACCGGCCAGTATTTAGATGAGTGACAGCTTGGAAATACCAGGTGCTGTAGGACTTTCTTGGCGGATGTGCTTTGTGGTGAAGTGGATATCGGCTCGAAACGAGAAATCGAGGAGCCGAGTTCGAACTCCTGTTGAATTCCTCACACTCACTTTCCCTTGGGAAAGCTATTAATCCGTCTCTTCCCTCCAGTTATGGATTAAAAAATAAAACAGATTCAGTTCTATAGCCTTGGCTGGCAACAAGTCTACAGCAACCTGTTTCGAGATATTTGAAATGCCTGAGGTCTATTCAGGATAGTTGTTGGTTGTTTTGTTTTTATGGCATATCAACCTCATCGGGTTATTTATTGCCAACTAAATTTTATTTATTTATTGCTCGTAATACCTTTTTCTTTCAACAATTTATATTTGTATTTTAAATAAGTTTTGTGTCTATTAATCCTTTTTTCCTTTTCGAGTATCAAGATTTATTGGGGTTTGTTTTTAAGGGCAGGGTCCCCAATTCCTACCCTTGTTATTTAACCCATAACTGAAGGGAAGGGACGGATTAATACCTTTCCCAAGTATACCAGTGCTTAAGTGAATGCAGTGTATTCAACTGGAATTCAAACTGGGCTCACTGATTTCTCTTTCCGAGCCGTTATCCACTGCACCACAACACACATCCGTCACTAAACGCTTACAGCACCTGGTATTCGCAAGCGGTCACCCATCTAAGTAATGATCAGGCTCATCGTTGCTTAACTTCGGTGATTGAACGAGAACCGGTGTATTCAATGTGATAAGCCGTAAGCCTCTGTACAGTGTCGGACCTGCCCTTAAACAAATTCAGCGAATCTTTCTCTATTGCTTGGGAGGAAACCGGCTCAACCATATCAGGTTGAATGCCGAAACAGGTACAAGTAGATAATTATTGTAAGTATTTATTTGATCAAATGTTTCTATGAATGTTCTACGGAATTCTTCTAAGAAATATATCTTCAGTTTGGATTTGTAACCTCATTTCTACTTAACGACAAAAAAAAGGAAAATAAAGAAACAGATTCAGGAAAAAAGCTGATGTAAATTTTCGTTGCATGAAACTTTTAGAGATTGTAAGTAACAAGAAAGTAAGAACGTTTCAGAGATGATAAGTCTGATAAAAATAATTATTAGAGTAAAACTTACGGCTATATCTATTTTAACAGTAAAACGATGAAATCTAGTAGCCTATCTAGGAGTTCACTTTAACATATGCTAGGAAAGATATTTATCAAAAAAACTGATGGAAGCCGCATGACGGCGGCGGCAAATACTTCCACAACACAACCGCGTAAGACTTGGTTGTTTTTTTCTAATCATTTCTCCCCAAACAAAAAGATAATACCACTAAAACAAAAAAGGTTACTTACAGTGAACTAAAATGAATAGTCAAGTATGAAAACAAAGGGCAATGAAAACAAATTCAAGTTGACAGAAGATGACGAATGACGGTGCATTAAAATTTAAGAATTTAGGACTTGGAAAAGAATTCCAGAGGTGTAAAGTGCAAGAAAGAAAGTATTAGTATTTCTCAATATTTCAGGTAGTATTTATTCGGACTATTATCCTCGTCTTTGTTGGCATTTGTACGACGTTTAATAATAGATCTTTCTATTTGTCTATATTTCTGAGATGAGGTAATATTTACAGTATTTATATAATTCGGACTATTGTCCTCATCTTTGTTGCCATTTGTATGACGTTTAATAATAGATCTTTCTATTTGTCTATATTTCTGAGATGAGGTAGTATTTACAGTATTTACATAATTCGGACTATTGTCCTCATCTTTGTTGCCATTTGTACGACGTTTAATAATAGATCATTCAATTTGTCTATATTTCTGAGATGAGATAGTATTTACAGCATTTACATTATTCGGACTATTGTCCTCATCTTTGTGGCTATTTATACGATGTTTCGACCGTTGTACGCTCCGGCCTTTTTCAGGTGCTAGGAAATTCGAACCGAACACTTTATTACAATCACTGGGTAATCCTTGCGTAGGAATGCCTCAATTGGAAGTCATCAGTTATCTCTCACTAATCCTGCAAGTTACTTGTTCACCACTACTGTAGTCTGGAACTGAACTCACAAATCTTTTGGTCAAGTCACAAGGACTAACCAACGTATATATCCACTGAGCCATGTGTCCTTAAAACGTCGTACAACAAAGATGAGGCAAATAGTCCGAATAATATAAATACTGCAAGAAATTATTAGCATGGAACTGCCAGAAACACATATAAAAATAATATAAACTTGTATTTTTATTCTTCGTTGGTGACGCTTGTGTGTCGAGCAGAAGTGCAAACAGAAAGAGATCGCACACACAAAAGGGTCGCCGGGAGTCACTTGCCAGTCTCCGTCTCTCCAGCTTAAAAAATCTACACTTTATATACATAAAAACTTCCTTGCAATTTTGTTTTTTCGAGTTGTCACTTTGTTGACGTCAGTTACGGCCGGATATACACTACCCGCTATAATTATTAGGCAACTCCATTTTTTTAAAAGAAATGATGTATTTCATACTATGTCTAATATTTATTTTCAAATTAAAATTCAATGTTTTTTTTTGTTATTATTACTTTGCAAAATTTTACAAGTCAAGGAAGCAAATATGAACCTGTCCGAATCACCCTAAATTTTCTTCATACTTTCGTTGATGAAACTGCAATATAGGTAATTATTAAATATTTATAAACTCATTTGATGCACATGTTATTTTTCAATATTAACAAAAGAATCATTCTATTCTAATGTACAATTATTCAGTCAGATAAGTGCCATACGTAATACACGCTTTGGGTGATCATGTCTCGAAAGATTGATATTAATAGGATATCTTTGGGTTTATATACACTACCAGTCGTAATTATTAGGCCACTCCAGTTTTTTTTTTTTTTTAAGAAATGATGTATTTCATACTATTTCTAGTATTTATTGCCAAATGAAAATAGAATTGTTCTTTTCTTATTATTTACAAGACAAGGAAGTAAAGATGTAGTCATCCGAATCACCCTAAATTTTTTCATTCTTTCATTGATGACACTGCAATATAGGTAATTATTAAATATTTATAAATTCATTTGATGCACATGTTTTTGTGCAGTATTAACAAAAGAACCATTCTATGTTCATTTACAGTTATTCACTTGGCAATAAATACCAAAAAGTAGGATGAAATACGTCATTTTTTTAAACACTGGGGTGGCCTAATAATTATGGATGGTAGTGTATATCAACCGCTTCTTGATTTTTACCTATGATCGGATGTATTTGTCAACAACTTCCTTGACTGCTATCGCTTTTTAAGCCGGTTGTCATTTGTTTTTGTTTTTTTTTTAGCACTTTGTTGACATCATTAAGACCGGGTATATCTGTCAATCATCCTTGTCCTTTGTTGACCTTATCTACGGCCGGATGTACCTCTCACTTACCTCTGCTTTTTAATGTAATATATTACAGTTATAACAAGTGTCATGAAAATGTTTAAAGAAAAGACGAATGGAAGCCAAGTCATAATAACGTCAGGCGATTACCAATAACATTACAGTCTCTTTGAATTTCCTCGAGAATCCTGAGATATATAACCGGAGCACAAGGCCAGATATGACACCAAATGTTTAATCGTCCACATTCCTTTGATTATCCTCGTAAAGTCTTTTGCTGCTACTGCTTCTGCTGTAACAATAGGTACTGAAGACTTGTTGGATCAAAGGGTCACTCACGCGCGTCACTGATATAAGATTGTAAAAGAG
The DNA here is from genome assembly GCA_037127315.1 of Ascarosepion bandense. Lineage (NCBI taxonomy): Eukaryota > Metazoa > Mollusca > Cephalopoda > Sepiida > Sepiidae > Ascarosepion > Ascarosepion bandense. The sequence goes on from JBBBDQ010000672.1 coordinate 281,805, forward strand.
TTTTGTCTACTATTGTCTGTGAAGTTAAAGTAATTACGGTATTAAATTTCTCACCTTTGTAAGATTGTAAATTTCTAAGCTTTGTGAACTTCTAGAGCGTGCATTTGAAATAATGTTTCCTACGTGATTCTTCTGAAAGGAACAATTGCGTCTTTGATCTGAATTGGTTAGTGATTCATTTATACTTGGTTGGAATATGAAAATATGATTAACAGTTAAATCTAATTCCCGAAACTTTGCTTTGCATTTGCTAGCAGTCGAGAGAACAAGGTAAGTTTCATAAGTAATGATCAAACATTCTGATTTTTAGAGACTAGACCAGCATTTCTCAACAGGGATTCTCCAGAACCCTAAGATTCTCGAAAGATCCCTAAGGTTTCCGTGAAATAAGCTAATGCATTTTGACATTTTATTTAATTTCATATATGCAATATTACTAAATACAGACAATATATTCTTAGTTATTGCAATATTGTTATATCGTGCATATATACAAATCAACCATTCGTCGGTGCATGGAGAACTGCTGCCATATATGGTTAGGTGCTCGCGCTGTTCATCTCTGTGTTCTTGATAGGCTCCAAAGAAGAATGAGTAATGTGATGAGTACCGACTTGGCGACTGGACTACAGCAACATTCCTACCGACGAGATGTGGCTCCCCTTTGTCTCTTCAATAAATACTCCCATTGCATCTGATCCAACGAGCTTGAGTCACTGGTGACTCCGCAACAGGTGTTTACTCGTGCAACTGGGTCTCACCTATTCACATTTAGATCAACCAAATGCAGACGACAATTCTATTCCTGCGGCTTCTTTTCCCGCACTTCCCGTCTTTGGAACTTGCTTCTTTATTCTTGTTTTCCTAGCGGCTACAACCTCCAGGAATTTAAATGCAAGGTCAATTCTCATCTCTTAACTACTTCACCCTACTTCTTTCCACACTGTCCTGTAGATCCTTTCCTTTCTCCCCACCTTCGCAACTGTCATCACACCTGTATTCCCATCCTTTTCTTGCTCCTTTCTAACTGGTTCGTCCTTCTCTTCACTCTCCTCTAATTCTTTTACTCTTATGTAGTCCCCTGCACATCAGTGGCGTTACCGCCTTGATCGGAGTGATATGATTAATATATATATATATATATATATATATATATATATATATATGTATATATATATATATATATATATACATCAACCAATGTAATCTATTATGTTATTAGAAAAGATAATCATTAAACATATATTTAGTGATGCACCAGTGTTTACAATTTCACTTAGGTCCCTCCACTCATTCGCTGAAAAATGGCATAGCATGATGTTCAAAGGTTCCAAACTTAATAAAGAGAAAATTTTATCGTCAACATGTTTATGTTATTATTAAGAAGAAAGATCACCGTATTTTCTTTTATTTTTTAAAAAAAATTTTAATGATTTTTGATACGTTCGAATTTTTGCTTACAAATTTTCTTTTTTTTCCGTCAAAGAATGACCAGATTTTTCCAACAGTTTATAACGGCAAACGTAATAAAACGTAACTCATGTTTTTGTTTGTTTTTTTTGCCGGGGAAAACACATTAATTTAAAAATATATACTTTGTTATCTACCACGTGAACTACAATGAAGATAAAATGAGAAAAATGTGGTATATCATTTTTTTGCCTAGGTTTTCTTGAGACATGGAAATAATTTTAAGGTTACGCATGGGTAGCTTGAGAAACGCCGAACTAAACTGTATGAAGTTTTTTAAAAATCTCCAAAATATATTGATTAGTTTTGATAGAACAACTGTTTTGGTCAGAATGAAAATGTAAACCAATAAACAGTGAAATAATCTCAGAAGATCAATGACTTTCCTTTGGCAATTTTTAAAGGAACTGACGGTTTAATCAAGAAACTTTAACAGCTGCTTTGTAGCAAAACTTAACGAATAGGAAGAAATCAATTCAGTCAGGAGGAAAGTTAAGAGAAACACTGACAGGTTATAGGGGGTGTCAGGAAAAGGGTAAGAGAAGGATGAGAATAAGATGAGAGTGGACGGAGAAATGAGCACGACAAAGAAGATTTAATTTTTCTGGAGATTGTAGCTGTCGGGAAGCAAGTAAACAAATGGAATTCCACAGGCGGGAAGTGCCAGAAATGAAGCTGATGGAATTAACGAATAGGAAGAAATCAATTCATTCAGGCGGAAAGTTAAGAGAAAAGAGTGACATGTTATAGGGGGTGTCAGGAAGTGGGTAAGAGAAGGATGAGAATATTGCTGAAAGTAAAGTGAGCTAAGAAAGGAGCATGAGAGAGAGGATGCAGGTTAGTGAGATAGGAGATGACTATTGACTTTACATTTAAATTCTTAGAGATTGTAGCTGTTGGGAAAGCAAGTAAATGGAAGGGAATTCCACAGGCGGGAAGTGCGAGAAAAGAAGCTGATGGAGTAGAATTTGCGTTTACATTTTATTGGTTTTACAGTAAAAGGGTGGGACCTAAGTTACGAGATGACTATGAACTTTGCATTTAAATTCCCGGAGATTGTAGCTGTCGGGGAAGCAAGTAAACGGAAGGGAATTCAACAGTAGAATTTCCGTTTACATTTTATTGGTTTCACAGTAAAATGGTGGGACCTAGTTGCTAATCTTGTGGCTCGAGTAAATACATACATAGGTAACATTTCTGAAATTTCTTTTCGTTTAAAATATTAGGGTCTTTGGAAATTAATGACATTTTACCTCATAGTATTCATGTATTTGGGTCTCCATGTTTTTTTGCTATTCATCTCGAGGTTCTACAAAGATCACAGGAAGAATCTACATTCTGAATTGGCATCTCTATTTGGTATCTCGACTTCATTCACTTTCTCACCGACTAGATGTGGTTTTCCTCCGTCTTTTCAACAAATATTTTTCTCGGCCTTACCCTCTCTTCTGATCTCAAATGGAACCACTACATCGAGTCCATAGCTAAATCCGCTGCTAAGAAGGCTGGGACACTGTGTCGGGCCAGTATGTTTTTTCCGCGTGAATCCATCCTGCATATATACAAATCAACCATGGAATACTGCTGCCATATATGGTCAGGCGATCCTGCCGTTCATCTCAGTGTTCTCGACAGGCTCCAAAGGAAAATCAATGATGTGATAGATACTGACTTGGCGGCTCGACTACAGCCACTTCTCCACCGGCGAAATGTGGCCTCCCTTTGTCTGTCCTATAAATAATTTCATGTATTTTGCTCCAACGAACTTAAGTCACTGGTGCCTCCTCAACAGGTGTTTACTCGTGCAACCAGATTGGCAACTGGGTCCCACCCATTCACAGTTAGGTTAGCCAAATACAGACGCTAATTCTACTCCTGCAGCTTCTCTCGCACTTCTCGCCTGTAGAATTCGCTCCCATATTCTTGCTTTCCTGACGGCTACAACCCCCAGGAATTTAAATACTCATCTATTAACCACTTGTCTCTAGTTCTTTCACCACCCCGTATATCCTTTCCTTTCTCTCCACCTTTGCAACTGTCATCACACCTGCATTCTCATCCTTCTCTTGCTCCTTTCTAACTTGTTCGTCTTCCTCTTCACGCCCTTCTAATTAATCTTTTTACGCTTATGTAGCCCCCTGCACATCAGTGGCATTACCGCCTTGCTCGGGGTGATATGATTAAAAAAAATAAAATAACATAACAACTGCCCTGACGAGATTTTTTTTTCTCTCGTGTACCGTCCACGGGAATTTAAGTGTGCTACTAGATTTGTACGTTGGTCCCATCTTTTTAACGTTGAAATATTTTAATGTAACAGCTACTTCTACTTCATCAGCTTCTGTCTTCGCACTTTACACCTGTGGAACTCCCTTCCATATACTTGCTTCCCTGATAGCTACAATCACAAAAAAATTAAATTCAACGTCAACTGATATCTTTTATCTTGAAACCAATTCACCTTTAATTTTTTTTATTTTTCTTAAATACAAATCAACCATACTTCTGTCATATATGACCAGGCGCCCCTGCGGTTTATCTCAGTTATCTCGACAGGCTACAAAGAAAATTTTGTAATGTGATAGGCCCCGACTTGGAAACTCGAGTCCAGCCATTTTCTCACCAATGTCATGTGGTTTCCCTCTGTCTATTCTATTTTTATGGCTTCTGCTCTGAGGAACTTAAGTCCCTGTTGCCCCCACTACAAGAATTTTCTCCTGCAACCAGGCTGGCAACAAGGTCCTACCCATTTACAGTTACATCATCCTAATGCAGACAGCAAGATTCTTTATTGCACTTTCCATTTGCTTTCATGTACTTCCACATACTTGCTTTCCTGAAGACTACAATCTTCATGAATTTAAATGCAATGTCATTCCCCATTTCTTATCCACTTGACTACAGTCCTTTCTACACCACCCCGTATATCTTGTTCTTTTCCTTTCTCCCTACCTTCGAAACTGTCTTCACACCTGTGTCCACATCCTTCTCTTGCACTTTTCTCTTTCAGCCCCTGTAGTTGGTTTGTCTTTGTCTTCACTCTCATTCTGTCTATAATCTTAATTCTCTTATGTAGCACCCTGCACATCAGTGGCGGTAAGACCTTGCTTAAGGTGAAATGATTTAAAATAAACAAATCTAGTCCTTTCCACATCACCCCGTACATCTTGTTCTTTTCCTTTCTCCCTACCTTCGAAACCGTCTTCACACCTGTGTTCCCATCATTCTCTTGCCATTTCTCTGACACATCCTTTAACTGGTTCATCTTTCTCTTCACTCTCCTCTTGCCTAAACGTTTACTCTCCTGTAGCCCCCTGTGCATCACTGGTGGTACCTACTTGCTTGGGGTTAAACGATTAAAAAAATACTCCCTGTACCCAGTCTTTTCGTTCACTGCAAGCCCTGAGCACTATTTGCGGCCCTACTTTGCTTGGGGTAAATTTATTAAATAACAAAACTACTAATGTTGGAATGAGTATATCATTTTTGTATCAGGTCGTGTTTCGTTTATGGTGGATTTCATGACAACGCTCCATGCTGAATATGTTTCACTTTGAATTAAGAACTAGTGTTGGATGTTATTAGACTGAATCCCGTCAAAGATTTAATGAAAAAAACTTAACGAAATGTATTTAAAACTTCACGTACATCTCAAGCTAAATGTAAAAATTGCAAGTGGGAGAATATGTTTTTCTTATTAACATTTGATTGAGAACAGAACACAATATGCTGCAGTCTTATCACCTGAAATGCCAAACTTTCGTTATCGCATCCCATTAACGCAGGTGTTAAAACTGTGTTTCATATGATAACAGTAAACGAAAGAGGCAGTAGATAAAAATGTGTGAATACAGTTCCAGCGTCAAAAACAGAAATCAATCTACAGATATGATTGCTTTGTGTTTGGTGTAATATAAAAGGTGTCGTCGATAAGAAACTGATGGAACAGGGAAGGAACATCCATGTGGGTACATTTAGCATGGAGTTTGACCGGATGAATGATTATACTTGAAGTGGTCTATCGGCTCGGAACAAGAAATCGGGGAGTTTACTTCGAATTCCAGTTGAATTCCTTACATTCACTTACGCACAATTACCCTTGGAAAAGGTATTAATCCGTCACCCCCTCCAGTTATGGGTTAAATAACGGGACAGATTGGGTTATATAATCATGGCTGGCAACCAGTCTAACGCTGAAAGCAATGGCAACCCATTGTGGGATAATCTTCTGCCCAGTCAGTCATATCTCTTTCGAGACATGATCGCCTAAGCGTGTATCAGGTATGGAACTTAACTGACTGACTGAATATAATAGATGGAAACATGATTAAGGCTTCTACTGGGCATAAAATGGGGGATCAGTTTTATATTGTTATGAAGTAATAAACTGGTTCCCCAATAATTACTACTTAATAATATAAAACATTTCTTCCCTCTCTAGCTATGAGGTAATAACAGGACAGATTTGGTTCTATAGCCTTGGCTGTAATCCAGTCTACTGTAGAAAGTAATGGCAGCCTACGGCCGGATAATCTTCTGCCCAGTCAGTCATGTCTCTTTCGAAACATGATCGCCCAAGCGTGCATCACGTATGACATTTAACTGACTGATTGACTGACTGGTTGGATAAATGAAAAAGGTTTTAATTTCCAGTAAGACAATGCAATGATACGCTGAAGTAAACATTCCCTAGGAGAAATAAAACTGTTTAGACAACAAAGTCTGACATATACTCTATACTCAACATGATTTATCTACTACAGAATGTCGTAAGCTTTGGCCGTCGTTGTGGTACAGTGGATATCGGCACGGAACGAGAAACCGGGGAGTCGAGTTCGAATTCCAGTTGAATCCATTATATTTACTTACTCGCAAATACTCTTGAAAAGTGTATTAATCTGTCTCTTCTCTCCAGCTATGGGTTAAATAACAGGACAGATTGGGTTCTATAGCTTTGGCTGGCAACCAGTCTATCACAGAAAGCAATGGCAATCTACTGCGTGATATTCTTCCGCCCAGTCAGTCATTTCTCTTTTGAGACATGATCACCGAAGCGTGTATCACGTATGTCACTTAACTGACTGATCCTTAAGGACAGAATGTTAAGAATCATGAAATGAGAAAACCATAAGGTGCTTTCCAGTGTTTTTTCTATAAATATTTTCATGTTAATGTTTACATAATCTATTCACTGTGATAACGAGACTCTTTAAATTTAAGCGGAGTTCAAGACGGACGTCATGAATCTATTTTTAATTGAGCTAGCTAAACTTTGTGGTGCAGTGGATATCGACTCGGAACGAGGAATCGGGGAGCCGAGTTCGAATTCCAGCTGAATTCCTTGCATTCACTTACACGCAAATACCCTTGGGAAAAGTATTAATCTGTTTTTCCCTCCACTTATGGGTTAAATAACAGGACAGATTGGATTCTATAGCCTTGGTTGGCAACCAGTCTATCTCAGAAAGCAATGGCCAGCTACTGCAGGATAATCTTCTGCCCAGTCATTTATGTCTCTTTCAAGATATGATCGCCCAAGCGTGTATCACGTATGGCACTTAACTGACTGACTGAAATGAAGCCGTACATTTTATCATAACAATTTCTTATCTCACGTTTCTCACTCGTGGAACTCCCTGCCAGCTCTATTCTTTCCAAGCAACTTTAATCGGCAAGTTTTTAATTTTAATGTCAATCACTATCTTTTCTCCTCCTGATTACTCTTTCCTCTTCCTGCTCATTATTAATACTTTTCTTACTAAATTTTCAACACTCTAATGTCTTAGAGGCTTTAGTGCCTTGCGTGGAGTGCTATCGACTTTTTAAATCTCGGATTCTACACTTCTATTGAGCTGCAATCATTGACAATGAAAAGGATTATATTTTTAATATATTTGTTTTGTACATCCTATCTGTAAAAAGGTAATTAATTTCCTGATGCTAGACTAATATTAAATTATTTTAATAAATTATTTAAAACTATATTCTTAATGGATTTTGGACATTAACGACCACAGCTATATTCATCTATCGTTGCAGTTGAACGGATTTGATTTGATTCTGCCTCCAACACTATGACATAGATGACATAATAGATAGACGTTCACGCTTACAACTGCTTTCATTCGATCTCAGAAACAAATTAGTTTCTGAAGAATAAAAAACACTTCCTATTAAGTCAATCAGTGCATTTCTCAATAAGTATCACTCTTCATTATTCTTGACAGTAAATATCTATTGTGATTCTGTTGACATTTTCTTAGAGCTTCTAGCAAAACAAAGCAATTATACTCCACTGAAGGCTCAAAAAGATTATATAGGCTGAGCGTGTATAAAGACACACACACACACACACACACACACACACACATGATAAATATATATTTGAAGTTCTCACGTCATCTGCCGACATGAATTTGAGGTTCTCACGTCATCTGCGGACAAAGCTGAGTGCTTTGCCCGCAGATTCTCATCCAACTCTACATTTGACTCATCTGGAGTACACCCACCCGACTTCCCTATTAGAACTGAGGCCAAACTGCACGACGTATATATTACCCTGACAGTAGTATCGCGAGTAATTTCAAAACTCGACCCCCATAAGGCGAGTGGAGACGATGGAAACCAGGTGATAGTCCTTAAGATGTGTGCTCCTGAACTTTCCCCTGTCCTCTCTAAACTGTTTAACTACTGCCTTTCTGCTTCCTGCTTTCCTGCATCCTGGAAGTTCTCTTCAGTTGTTCCTGTATTTAAGAACTGTGATGAACCCTCGGACACATCCAACTATCGTCCTATCAGTCTTCTACCGACATTCGGGAAAGTATTCGAGACCATAATCAATGCTGAAATAGTTCAACATCTTACTGCCCACAAACTCTTCTCTGACAGGTAATATGGCTTCCGCTTTGCCAGGTCCACGGCCGACTTCCTAAAAACCATAACGGAGTACATGAAGGTGGTTTTGAATGGGCATGCCGCTTCATCCTACAGCACGAATGCTGGTGTCCCATAGGTCTCTATCCTGGGCCCGACGCTCTTCCTTATTTTCATCAACGACCTCCCAGATGAGATCAAGTCCCAAGTAGGCATCTACGCAGATGACACCACAATATACTCCCGCACCAGTAAGAAACCTGTCGTGGCGGACAGACATAATCTCGCTGCTGACCTTGAACGGGATCTACACTCTGTGGTGAATTGGGGCATCAGTGGCATTTGTGCCTTGCTCGGGGTGAAATGATTAAAAAAAAATTTAGTGTATCAAGGCATGAGATAATTTTATAAAAATATATTGTTAAATATAAGAGACAATGAATGTTTATTATGTTTAATCATGTTTAATCATGAGCCGTTCTAAACATCGTATTGCGTTTACATTTTATTGGTTTCACAGTAAAAGAGTGGGATAAAGTTGCTAATCTTGTGGCTCCAGTAAATTCATATATAGGGGGAAGCAGTGAGCTAAATTAATCGGAGCAGAAGCCATGAAATATTTGTAGAAGAGACACAGGGAAGCCACTTACGCCGGTGATAAAGTGACTGTATCTGAACTGCCAAATCGGGGTCGATGACTTTACAGATTCTCCGTTGGATTTTGTCAAGCAGCTCAAGTGTATAGCAGGGGCAAGCAACCAGATATGGCAGCAGTATTCAATCCGCGGGTGGATGGTAGATCTCTTTATTTGGAGTGTGATTTTGTCATTGCTAAAGCATGTGATAATGTTCATGAAATAAATGGATTAAATCAATTAAATAAATTTCACATTGTTTCATCGGATCAGAATTAGTTCGCTTTACAAAAATAGCAAAGTATAAGTATATATGGATGTGCGTAGCGGTGCAGTGGATATCGACTCCGAACGACAAATCGGGGTGCTGAGTTCGAATTCCAGTTGAATTCCTTGCATTTACTTACGCACAGACACCTATTGTAAAGGTTTTAATCTGCCTCTTCCCTCAAGTTATAGGTTAAATAACAGGACAGATTGGGTTCTATAGCTTTGGCTGGCAACCAATCTACCGCAGAAAGCAATGTCAACCTATTGCGAGATATTCTTCTGCCAAGTCAGTCATTTCTCGAAAGAGACATGATCGTCCATGCGTGTATCACATATGGCACTTAACTGACTGACAAGTATATATAAGTATGAAAATATATACGAATGCCGTGATGAATGAATTTTCATACAAATTAAGCAAAACGGAAATACCACTCATTTTTATTGATATATTTACAAGTTGCACAAAAATATCTTGAAATAATAGAGTAAATTAATTTAATAACATCAATATTGGCTTTAACCACAGCCGTTAAACCACTTCAGTATCTTTTGCAATTCTTCCGGGTGGTCTTTTTGTTTCAGCTTTTGAATGCTGTCATTATCGTTGCATTCAGTTTATCAGGAGATTTGTAGATCTCTTGCTGAAATGCGACTTAAACATTATCTCGTCTGGATAGTTAGATAGCTATATGTCGTAGAAAGTGTCTGACTTTCATGGTTCGCAGTATTTACATTACTCGGACGAGTGTCCTCATCTTTGTTGCCTTTTGTACGACGTTTCGGCCGTTGTACGCTCCGGCCTTCATCAGTTGCGAGGAATTTCGAATAGAACCCTGTATTACAATAACTGGAGTATACAATTCTCATCCCTTGTGTAGTAATGTTTGATTGGAAGTTATGAGTTATCTCCCTCTAACCCTGCACAGTACTAGTTCACCACTGCTGTAGCCTGGTATTGAACTCACAAGTCAAGTCACAGTAAATAAACAGCATCTCTGTCATTAAGAACACATAGCCTAGTTGATATAGACGTTGGTCAGTGATTTGACCCAACGAGTTTATGAGTTTGTGCATTGTTGGTTGCTCTGTCTTGTCGTAGAAGGTATCTTTAATATACTCGTCCCATTACTGAATCATTTTTTCTTTTTCTAATATGAATGTATCGTCCTTTGCTTGTATATATTCTGTTGCTGAGCAAGCCTTTTGCTATGTTACGTTCTTTACTTTTTTAAGCATATCTTCATTGATTTTGGATATATATATAAAATTGGCAACGTTCGAAACATTAATTTAAAACAGTGCATGATGTAAAACAGAGCTGTGAATATTTATTATAAATTATAGTTTAGAACATGTACAAAATAGTATCTACTATAAAGTGTACATTTTGTTTCGATATTGAAATGACAATGTCTCATCAGGTAATGTGGAAAATAATGGAAATGCTTTTTCTTATATATATATATATGGCGAATTGTGTATGAGATGTTGGGGATGAGAGATGGGGAAATAAGACTTGTTAATTTTCCGTTAGAACTTTGAAAGAAAAGAGGGAATAGGTGCGGGATAGAGTTGATTAATGGACGTGTTGAACATTTTGTAGACAGCTTTAACAATAGAACATAAGGTATGGTCCTTTACAGCTTAATGGCTTGTTTTCTATGAGGAAATGGAGAAAATGGGGAAATGTATATGGGTGGAGAGGAGTAGGAGTGGATACGATGAAGTGTGAATAGAGATTACTATTTTGTGAACATATCTTAATTAGTGAATTGTACGACTACAAATATTTTTTGTATTTCAACTTAGCTTTTATAATTAATCAGTTTTTGTATATTTAACCTTAATTTAAAATTTAGGAAATTTCTTTTCTATATACAACTTTAAATTAAATCACAGTTTGTGGTATGAAATAAAGGTAAAATTTGAAGTAAGAGTGTTATTAATATTATAAAGGTTTATCGTTTCTAGGGATCCTAACTTTGGCTTTTGTAGTTTTTAGCATGATTGTATTGTTATTTCTTTAATGTTTTTGCTGTTTACTGTGGTTTCATGCCTTTGGTTTAATAGTATGTTGCTATTCATGTATTTAATCATTTCCATTTTTCTTGAAAACAAAGGGAACATGGTTTCTTTATTGATTTAGATGTTCTGGCTTTTTGGGGGATTTTCCATTTAACTTTAGGCGTTTTATTTTCGTTTTTTAATTTCCAAAAAATGGAAGTTAAAAAACGGAAAATCCTCCAACAGGCCATTGTCATGGGGCGATACTAACCAATTTCATACTTTAATCCAGAAATTACACACGAAAATCAAATTCACCCGAGGATATTGTTTTTACGAATTACCGTTTTTAGACATACTCATTAGAATTAGAAACAGCCACATAATCACAGTTATCTAACACAAACCTACAGAAACTCAACAATATCTTCATTTCATGAGTCATCATCCAAAACCTTATAAAAATCCATCGACTATTTCCTAGCACGTGGGATTTGCACTTGAGTGGCAGACAAACAACCCCAGAAAATCTGTCTAAAAGAATTACATGAAACTCTAAAATCGGCAACACTTATAACCAAAGGTTTTGCACTGGCAGAAAAATACCTCTGGACGAACTACTAAAACCAAAGAAACGCAACATTGAACAGACACTAGCATATGTCTCAACATACAACAGGAACAACAAAGAATTATTTGCAGAAATTAAAAATATATATTAGACCTATCAAAGATGATAAAATAAAAAACCTTTTAAATACAACCGAAATAATTAAGATCAAAGGCCAACCAAAACACCTGAAACACATATTAATCTCATCCAATTTAACCAAAACACGATACAAATGTTACAAAAAAAAAGATGTGGGTTTGTGATATAACTATAGAAGCAAACATCTACACTTTTGAAAACAATTCAAAAACATTCACAAGAAACAAAACTTTGAACTGCAACAATCAAAATGTGATATATGCACTCAAGTGCACAATATATAATAAATACTATATAGAGATCAGCAAAGCACTAAACAACGGAGTTTTCCTTCACAAAAGCAACATCAATTTATCAGACTACAGAAAACTGTTTGTGTTACAACCCATCCTCTAATGCAATTAAGGCAAACTTAAATTTACGCCATTATATCAGACTGAGAAACATTCTTACCAACAAATACCAGATAATAAACTTCATAACCAAATTTAAACCGGCACTTAATAGATTATAACCCGCATGCACACACGGACACACAATACGCACACAGAATGACCAATTACACTAGTCGGACCACGGCTCTCACACATACGCGCGCACAAACATGTACAAATACTAGCAAGAACGAACGCAGTGACACACGCACGAAATCGTACACGACATAAGAATTGTGTATATATGTATATGTGTATGTTTGTGTCGATGTATATATAAATTAAAAAAAGAAAATAAGAAAAAACAAACCCGTCTTTTGTCAGATATTTTGACCCATCCCAAATTATTTTATTATTCCTTAAAGCGGAAAGAGATTTCCTCACAACTACAAAAGATGTGAACTACCACCACACACAAACAAGACGATGAATGAAAATTACTTTCTGCCTGATGAAGTTCGCGAGAACAGAAAGACGTGTAGTCGAATATAAAATATAAAAAATAAATTACAATACATTTTATAAAAGAATATTTGAGGTTTCTCTTTTTATTTAAAATATATACGTTTCTCTATATGTAATCATTATGTATATATATATATATATATATATATATATATATATATATATATATGCAGCAATCTATCATTTAAACTAGTTTCGTTAAAAACGAACGACAAGAAGATTTTATTATTTCTGGATTTATTCTTCCAGTACTTTTACATGTTTTATTTTGCTGGAAATAAGGAATATAAACTAGTCTCCATAATCTTCAACTTTTCAAGTGCTTTCCCCCTCTTCATGGGCCATTTTCAAGGATGTTATTTGTCAATTATTGTTGACTGTAATGTAATGTGTTCTTTTATTTCTGAAAAGGAGGAGTTCTTTAAGAACAAAAGAAAACTTTATAAAATATAAAATGTAGCTGAATTCAACTCCGATCATACTTCAAAAGAGTTTTGATAAAGCCTATCCAGAAAATTAAGGAAAAGATAGCTTCAGAATCTCACAAAATGTCGATACAGCTATTATGATTAGGAACCAACTCCAACGAGAAAAAATGTTATTCGACCAAATGGAAATTTAAAAACCTGACTCTCGAAAAGACTACCGAAATTCAGAGAAAGTATTTTGAAAATGAAGAACTAATTTCTCTTCAGCCGTTAGAAAATACTATCTATGTAATTATGAAAATACTTTAATATATAATTATGAAATGGAATTCAGAAACAAAAAATATACACATAACCCATACATGAAACAGGTTTAAATTCAAACACCACACTCATAACCAATAAAACAAGTCGTAAAATGACAAGTGTCAAACATACTCAACAAAGCTACGGCAATAAACCCCGGTACATTAGATAAATATTATAACTCTAAAAAAATCCTATATTATTTGCATTGTTCAGATTGTTGTCCTCATCTCTATTGAAATGTATAAGACGGTTCTGTTCAACTTGTAAAGCGAGACTATTTTGAAGACCTTAGATGTATGCCAGCAATTTGTAATAAAATAAGGTACACAGATGATACAATGCTGATTGCAGATACGGAAAGGAAACTACAAGACCACCTACAGAAAATAACTGAAGAGAGTGACAAAAAAGACTACAAATAAACTGCAAGAAAACCAAACACATGGTTATCAGCAAAAAGAGTAACCCAAAAGGCCAAATACAGGTGGGTATACCAAAATCAAGCAGGTACAAAAATTTAAATACCTGGGAACTCTTCCATCAGAAGACTGAAAGTGCGACACAAAGATTCGAAGGCAAATTGGCATGGCGAAGGACGCATTCCAGAAGCTGAGTAGAGTATTAAGAGAAAAGAAAACTTCACTAGAAACGAAGAAGAGAGTACTGGATTGGTATGTCATGCTAGTTCTTCAATATGGCAGTGAATGCTGGACAATATCATCAAAGATGAAGGAAAACTTGAAGCAGCTGAAATGTGGTTCTACAGAAGGATACTGCGGATATCATGAACCAAGCATGTGAACAATGGCGAGGTTTTGGAAAGGATGGAGACGAAAAGAAAATTAATACTGAGCATGAGGAAGAGACAACTAAAGTTCCTGAGACATGCAATGAGGAAGGAGGGCTTGGAGAACTTGATACTGACAGGCCAGATAGAGGGAAAAAGAGACAGAGGAAAGCAGCGGATAACATTTGAAGAGCCTGAGCAGGTGGATGACAGAACGGGGGTTGCGAGATGTTACATGAGAGAGTGTGCTAAGAGCCAAGAGGGATGGTGTAACATGAAAAGCCATGATCGCCTACGTCCTGAAAAAAACAAGCACATAGAAGAAGAGGATACGACGGTTAGGCCGGTGTACGCTCCGGTCTTCTTGATTTACTTAGAATTTCGAAATGAACATCGATCACTGGATTATATCATTCTCATTCAATGCGCAATGCCACTTCCGTATGTTATGTATTTATCTCCCTTTAACTTTCTACAAAGTGGTTCGATCCGAAATTCCTAGCACCTAATGAAGGCTAGAGCGTGCAATGGCAATAAAGATAAGGACAACAGTTCGAACAATGTAAATAATGTAAATTCTGAATTATCTCCAGAAGCATAGACAAATAAAAAAAAAAAGAATCCCATATTTTATGTGGCCTCCCTCTGTCTCTTCTATAAATACTTTCATGGCTTCTGCTCGGATGAGCTTAAGTCACTGATGCCTCCGCAACAGGTGTTTACCCGTGCAACCAGACTGGCAACTGGGTCCCACCCATTCACAGTCAGGTTAGCCAAACGCAGACGACAATTCTACTCCTGCAGCTTCCTCTCTCGCACTTCCCGCCTGTGGAACTCACTCCCGTATTCTTGCTTTCCTGACGGCTACAACCTCCAGAAATTTAAATGCAAAGTCAATACTCATCTACTAACCACTGGCCTCTAGCTCTCTCCCCTCCCCTGTATAACCTTCCCTTTCTCTCCGCCCATGTACCTGTCATTGCACCTGCTTTCTCAGCTTTCTATTGTTCCTTTCTAACTAGCTTGTACTCCTCACTCTTTTCTAATTAATCTTTCTACATTTATGTAACCCCCTGCACATCAGTGGCGTTTCTGCCTTGCTCGGGGTGAAATGATTAAAAAAAAAAAAAAATTATTCAACAGTGAAATTAATAACGTTTTCCTGAGATAAGTTCAATACCTCTAGGGAAGCAGAGTTTTCGTTAGTAGAACGTAAATCGATCTAAAAGGTGGTTGTTATTAATTTTTCTGCTTAAAGAAAGTAAAAATAAACAGGGATAGAAAATTATACACGTGTAGTCACTAAAAATAATGTTTATCAATAAATACGTCAAACAAACATGTTAACAAGCATCCAGTTTACCCATAAACACAAGTAAATGTAATAATAACAATCAACAAAAATAACAAAACAATCGATAATACGTATAACAAACAATACTATATAATAGCCACAATTTTGCATTTGGATATCCTATCCTACCCCGGAATGGATATGGTCCGGTCTATAAAAGACGGGGACTAGGGCGAACTGATACCTCACTAGATGGGTAACGCTCGCAGTTGACGGCTTTGCGCACTGTCAAGCTCTCTGCCTTCGGGAGGAATGCGTTGACCCAGTGGTGACTACGCCGAAGGGTGGAGTCACGACTGGGGTAAATTAAACAGACATTTTTGGTCGGGCTATATGGCCCGGGGAATCCCATTTTAAAAAGGCCTTGTGCCGCATTTTGCCTTTAGTGGGAAGGCGAATAATTATTCAGACGTCCTAGGCAGAAACATTTTCTATTTGATCGTTATACCTGTTACTGTTCGTTGGTTGTTCTTGTTTGTCTGTCGGTTTATTGTACTGTGGTATAATAAATTTCTTATAATCTATCTTCAGTGTTAAGTATTATTCTTGCGCTATTCTTTTCCTTGATTATAACCTCCCGGTATATATCAGATCTAATAATTATTTCCACCTAATAGTCATAAGAATTATCTGATTCATAACTATTTTATTATTTGTCGATTTTTGTCGAGCCTTTAGCTGTCAGTGAATTTGTGAACACATTTTCGGCGTTCTACGCCCTCGTCAGGTTAATGACTGAAATTCTCGAGGATATCTCGCCCTTTCTGTCGGTTAGCTACGATGCGACTTCTTTAACAACAACAACAACGTGAGGAAGCACCCAGAGAAATACCAAGCAAAAAAACCTGATCACAGATCAAACAAAGTCGTTAAAAGAAGAAGAGCTGATACTACTGGCCAAGGGACCCAAATTTACGATCCAGGAAATCAAAGTCGACCACACCAACATCCAGTCTAGCAACTGCAAGCTCAAATACCAAATCAGACGGAAAGAACAGAACAATACAGCGAAATCTAACGAAACAACCAAATGCTTCCCAAAACTATATTGAATCAAGATACTTCGGATTACCACCCAAAACCAACAACGGAAAAGAAGCAAACCTCAAAAGATCGTTCGTTGAGAAAGAAAAAAGTATATATATATATATATATATATATATATATTGTAATGTTTGTTACAATGGTTTATAAAAGCATAGTATTACCGCACAAAAATTTTCGCGTTTCGGAGCCACGTTTGCTCCTCTTCTGGTGATGAGGTTAAATGAAAATTATATGGTGAAAACGATATATTTTTGGTGATATGATATGTAAGTGAATATGGTGGGAGTGTAGTACGATTTAGCCGGCAGTGTGTAGCCATAGTGATACAGTCTTGGGTTAGAAGAGGGCTGCGGAGTAGCTTAGTTTTGGTTGGCAACGTTAAAAAAAAACTGTTAAAAGGAGACGCACTGCGAAACGATGAGGCATCGTAGTTAACCAGAACAAAAGGGCGAAATATCACTCGAGAACTTCAGTCATTAACCTGACGAGGGCGTAGAGTGCCGAAATTTTGTTCACAAATTCACTGACAGATAAAGGCTCGCAAAAATCGACAAAAAATAAAATAATTCAACAATGCTGTTAAAAAAGGAATATGAATACATTGATGAATTATAACTCTTAGCACCTACCTAATTACCGTAATATAATTGATCTACATATAATGCATCACTGATCAACATATGTAAATGATCGTGCAAAAACACAATGATCATGGTTTGACGATTGCTTTAAAATTTGGAACAGACCGTCGGCGCTGGTTGTTGATTACGACTTTCGTAATGACAAACGCACTATCCCTGATATCGAGCGCTTTAAATATAGCATATCATATAACTATATGTTTATCATACATATTGATATATCCAGGTATGGGATATATATTTCATTCGAGGTAGCAAGCGGCTTAGGCAAATGCAACCAGGTAGGGCAATTTAGTACGTAGACGTCATGAACTGTACTCGTCGTATGCAGTATCCTGAGACTTAGGCGGAGTCGATAGTCGTATACATGTAGACGTAGATCTATAGTCGAAGAGCTGTAGACCTCTAGCGGTAGACCCATGAACGTAGACCTATAGTAGTAGAACCATATAGCGGGAGAAATCTCTTCGTCCTCGCCCAAGTCTGTATTTATGGCTGACACCAGCCAATCAGATTACTGTGAAGGGGGAACCAAGGTGCATGCATATTCATTACATATTCATTACATCATGTGTGTGTGTGTGTGTGGTGTGTGTGGTGTGTGTGGTGTGTGTGTGTGGTATGTGAGTTTAAGCGCCATTTAATATAACATTGGTGCATTGAACTCAACGTTGCCACTAATTTATCTGGAAATCTTCTACGTTTTCACCACAGCCAGTTTGATGTATGCGTTCAAACAGATTTCAGTCGGTGTCTTCAATGCCTTACATCATCAATTAGCGCCAAATCATCGGATCTGGACGAGCTGAGATGTAGGTGTCCTGCCGATATTGATCTAGCAAGTTAAACCAACAAGGTGTTACCAAGAAATTCAATAAACGTAATATACAGCATGCAAACGTAATACTTCTGCTTGAGTTGGAGAGACACAGGAAATCAATGGGCAAAGTAATGGAATATAATTACCTCTGAATTTTTTAATAAAATATCTTAAAAGATAAAAATGATTTACAAAAATGATTTTAAATGTGGCAATTTCAGAGCTGATTTTAAATAAAGTTTAAAAATTTAACTATATTTTAAAAAGAGTCCAATGATTTAAAATGGCTTAAATGATTGTATAATGAAGACAGCATAGTTTATCTACGTAAAGAAACAGTATATTGAATAAGTAGTAAGACATGGGGAGGACATTTTAAGCTGAACTACATGCGGCAGCCATTAAAAATTTCGCCGGGGGAATTAACTGGTTAGAAGAGAGAGTAAATATTAAGACCTAATACATAAACCAGCTATGATTTTACTAGTATCTGAATCATCGGCTAATTCAAATGTTATGTTCTAATTTTTTTAAAAGTTTGAACACAGAATTAAAAATGAATAGAAAGAAAAGCAAATTTGATATGAAATATCATGTAAATATATACTTAACAAGAAGAGTGGTTTTATTGATTAATTAGTTTGTTTAAGCATTACCAACCATTTGAAGATTATTTAAAACCAGAAAATATTTTTAGATAGTGATAATCTTTTAAAGTAACACTTTAGTAATACAAGTCTTACTAATTAACCCATAGCTGGGAGAAGATATGTATTTATACTTTACCTAAGGTTTTTGCGCATTAGTGAATATAAAGAACCAAAGTACGTGCGTTGTGGTGCAGTGGACATCGACTCAGAACGAGATATCGGGGTGCCGAGTTCAAATTCCAGTTAACTTTATTTCATTTAGTTACGCGCAAATACTCTTGGGAAAGGTATTAATCCGTCTCTTCCTTCAAATTATGTGTTAAATAATAGAGCAGATTGGGTTCTTGGCTGGCAACCAGTCTACCACAGAAAGCAATAACAACCTTCTGCCGGATAATATTCTGCCCAGTCAATTATGTCTAGTTCGAGACATGATCGCCCAAGTGTGGATCACGTATGGCACTTAAGTGACTGACTGAATATATAATAATTGGAAATATAATTAAAACTTTTACTGGGCATAAAGTGGTGGATCAGTTATCTATTGTCAGGAAGTAATAAACTGATCACCCATTAATTATACTTAATATAATAATGTAATATAATCTATCTATTCTCCCTACAGCTATGAGTTAAATTGCAGGACAGATTTTGTTCTATAGCTTTGGGTGGCAACCAGTCTGCCGCAGAAAGCAATGGCTACCTACTGTAGGATAATCTTCTGCCCGGTCAGTCATATCTATTTCGAGACATGATCACTTAAAGCGTGTATCACGTCTGGCACTTCACTGACTGATTAACAATTCCGAGTGATTATCCGCAACGAATTCAACTGAAATTCAAACTCGGCTTTCTGATTTCTTGTTCCGAGTTGATATCTACTGAACCATGACGCATATTCAACTCTACGCATATTCAACTCTACGCATATTCAACGCAAAGAAAACTATGAATGTATCAATCTTAGAAGTATCTTCTAGATAGCTTATTACACAAATGACTATTCAAGGAAAGAGACTGTCCGAATATAACTACTTTTTTTCCAATCAAATCCAAAGGACTTTTTTTGTGTATACGTCCAGCTGGTTCGTAGCTGAAAACGCCCTCAGTCTAATGTTTAGTGAATGTCACTAGTCAGAACATTTTCCGTGTAAATAGGGACGGAATAGTAATATTCTTCTTCTATGTGCCCTGTCCCTTCAGGACGTAGGCGATCATGGATCTCCACGTCTCCCTATCCCTTGTGGCTCTTAGTATGTTTGCTCCTGTTGATCCTGGCAACCCCCGTTCCACCTGATCAGACCCTGCAAATATGTTATCCGCTGCCTTCCTCTGTCTCTCCTTCCTTCTATCTGGCCAGTCAGTATCAGGTTCTTCAGTCTCTCCTTCCTCATTGCATGTCCCAGGAACTTCAGTTGTCTCTTCCTGATACTCAGCATCAATTTCCTTTTTGTTGCCATTCTTTCTAACACTTCGTCGTTGCTTGTATGCTCAGTCCACGATATCCGTAGCATCCTTCTGTAGAACCACATTTCGGCCGCTTCTAGTTTTGTCCTCATTTTCGATTATATTGTCCAGCATTCACAGCCGTATTGAAGAACTGACATCACGTAGCAGTCTAGAACTCTTTTCTTCTTTTCTATTGAGATTTTCCTGTGTGTTAGTATTTTGCTCATCTTCTGGAACGCGTCCTTTGCCATGACAATTCGCCTTCGGATCTCCGTGTCGAATAGTAATAGGCTTGTGATTTTGTATCCCTGGGAAAGTTATGGCAGAGTGAAAAATAAGACATCGCTTACAAAGCGAGAAATTCAGGTAGGGCATGACTTCTTAAATAACAGACATCAATAAAAATGACCGGGCGGAGAAAAACTTAAAAATTACCGGGTAGATGAAAATCAAAAAGCAAGTTCAAAATGACTGACGATAATGAATTTTCAAGTCAGAATACGAGAAAATTTATACAGGTGAAAATCTTGAACAAAAATGTTATGTTACAACCAGATATCAGTTCTGATTCAAGCATAATAAATGTTTATAATTGCCAAAAAACAGGAAATCTAACATTAATGATTTAATAAAAAGTAGTTCGTTCTGTTACAGGTGAGAAAATTAAATTCGTAAAATTTACTGGGAATGTAACATTAACCAACAAAATATTAAAATTATATATTCATAATGAAAAACTCGAGAAATCTTTTTGGTATTGACTGGGTGAAAAAAAAAATCAAATTATGGAACTGTCCAATCAATTCATTTTCTCAAAAGGCGAGTTCTACAAATGAATCAGAACCTCTAAAAAGATATTTAAAAAATAAATTCCTAGAAATATTTTCGGGTATTCTTCGTAGGTGTAACAACAATAATGCGAGGTGTAAATGCCACGTTGCAATAGAATGATCACTTAAAATGTACAATGATTGCACAATACCAACTTTTGAAGTGCAAATGCAAAAACATGTAAAATCGCAAAAGCGTTTGGAAACAAAGGAACACTCCATGATGGATGGAATCTGAACAAGATAAGACACACAAAGGTAATTAAACGACAAGAATGAAAGATGGGTGGGACACACGGCAAACAGAAGACATGAAATGGAACAATTGGCAACTTGGTTATTGGCAAATAGAGAGCAAATATACTAGGAAATGATCAAAGAGATGAAGTGATTAGGTAAATTGTTTGTTCGCAGGCCATGGTTCAGTCAACGTTATGATGGAAGTATTTAGGAAAATCCTTTGTCTCGCTTTGTGTAAAATAGAGTTAATAAAGATGATCATCACACACACACACACACACACACACACACACACACATATATATATATATATATATATATATATATACTTTTTTTAATCATTTCATCCCAAGCAAAGCAATAACGCCACTGATGCGCAGGGGGCTATGTAGGAGTAAAAAGTTTGGAAAAGAGAAAGCCGGAAACCACATCCTAACCAGGAAACAAGGGATGAGCCTCTTCACCTGCTCAACAGACGTGGGTGGAGTGTGAATCATACTAAGCATATACTGTTAAATGGAAGAGACAAAGTTTATTATGCTTAAACAGGAGCCGTTCTAAACATCGTATTCTGGCTTTAATTTTAGGTAAAATTAAAGACAAAAATTCTCCGATATGTGGATACTTTTTTATTAAGTTGGTTCTAAGCTTTCGGTTTACATGAGCCATCTTCAGAGAGGTTAGAAGGACGTTAGCATAAAAAAAAACTTGCACCATTTGCGACGATTTTATCTTGTGTTGACATAAAAATGTGCTAAGCAACGATAACAGTCAGCAAAAATAGCAAACGCTGATGGTGGATGTTTTTATGTTAACGTCCTTGTAACCTCTCTGAAGATGGCTCACCTAGAATTAAAGCGAAAATACGATGTTTAGAACGGCTCATGATTAAACATAATAGATATTCATTGTCTCTTATATTTAAGAGTATATGCTTAGAAAATTATCTGCTCCCTCGATACACACACACACACACACACACTTATATATATATATAACCAATTAAATGACGTGTTGAGTTTTCCTTTATGAACTTAGTATATATATATATATATATATATATATATATGTAGTTGTATACAGAAATGGATGTTACTATTCTCTTATATACGTGGAAATTATTGTAAGAGGAGAATAGTGTGGTTATACTGACTAGATCTCTTTGCACCCTGTCTTTCTCATTGCCTACGGTCAAGAGTAACCATGACGGGGCTCCGCTGTAGGGTAGAGCAAACGCCTTCAGTCTAATGTTTAGTGAATGTGATAATAAAAACAGCTAAAACAAAGCCTGGAAATATTGGAGGAATTGTTTCTGAATGAGCGGAAAAAAGTTTTCAAGTAACATAAATGAAGATTTGAATGTTTTTCTTCTCTCAGTAAGCTATCGTGAATTCTATAACAGAGTTTAACTACAGGCCTTAGAAAAACGTAACTGTACATCGTTTTAAGGCAAATAAAACATTTACAAGAGGGACTGCATTAATTAGTTAGAGCTGAAAATGTCATACCGATTTTACAAACATTAGGCGAGCATACGGAGTTCATGAATTTGCAGCGTTGGGAGCTGCTTAATGTTTCCTTGATTCGACCTTGTGTCAGACTTAACCGAACTCCCTACAGCTTACAGGATTTATGCTGAATTATCGTCAGAAGATTTTCCGTCATCAGAAGGCTGGTTGTCGGCAGGTTGGAATATGTGGAATTGTGTGGAATAACGTAAGAAGAATAAAATATACATAGACATTTATTAAAAGGAAAGAATAACACAAATTGTAGAAGTTAATGTTCAATTAGAAACATTATTAAGAAGCTAAGAGTAGAGTTCGTATTCAATGATAGAGTTGAGTTAAGTGTATCAAGATTCGTTGAAAAATGTTCATAGTCGTAATTGTTGAAAGGGATAAAGGAGAAAGAGAACAAGGTGCGACCTTACCTTATCTCCGGGTCGATTTGAAGTTACATGTTAGTTGTTTCGTCTTGCGGCTCCCATCTCTGTTTGTCTGACGCTGGTGACGTCATTTTATTGTAATCTACATTTTTCGTATTTATTGCAAAGTCCTTGCAAGTCGCTTCTGTTCTTCAAAAATCATTTTCGCACCTACTTGCGAAATCTGGTTTCGACGTTTTTCGTTAAGTACATGGTCAATCCTTTCTCTATTTGGGAAAACCAGGATTTCACACATTATTGTGAAATTTTGTAAAAGTGAAGTAGAAGTTTGATTTTAATTAATTTCTTACCCGCTACAAATTATATTCTACTAAAAAAGACAAGTGACTTAATGAAACGGTTACGTTATATTTGGAGCTGTTAAGCCTGAAAACCTCATTATTCTACAAGAAATGGAAGTGTACGAATATCGAGGAAAATTTCATTTCGTTCGCAACTATTGTGAATAATCAGTTTGAGAAATTAAAACTGGCAGAACTAAAACTGACAATTTCCGATGTTTAATATTTTCAAAGATGAAGGTAAAACTTGAAGCAACTGAAATGTGGTTCTAGAGAAGGATGCTGCGAATATCATGGATCGAGCATATGAGCAATGATGAGGTCTTGGAAATGATGGAAACAAAAAGGAAATTAATACTGAGCACCAGGAAGAGACAGCTGAAATTCGTGGGACATGCAATGAGGAAGGAGGGCTTGGAGAACCTGATACTAACAGGCCAGATAGAGGGAAAAAGAGACAGGGGAAAGCAACGGATAACATATTTGAAGGACCTAATCAGGTGGATGATGGAACGAGGATTGCATGGTGTAACAGGAGAAGGCGTGTTCAAAGCCACCAGGGATATGGAAACGTGGAATGCCATGATTGCCTTCGTCATGAAGGGACAAGGCACATAGAAGAAGAAGAATATTTTCGTATGGTTTAGTGTCAGTTAAAGACACGGAAACCAGGAGGAGGTTTCTAAATAAAATCGAAAATGAACCCGACTTAACTCTGCAATACCTGAAGGAAGATTGCCAGAGGTGTATAAATGTATAAAGGACGCTAAAAATATTGAGGTAAGCGGTGTGTCTCACATCAAAAATGCGCGCCATAAAAATAAAATCGTTAAAAAAAAGACAGAGGAGGACATGACTATGAACTGCGTGTACGCCATTCCATGTAGCTGTGAAAAGAAATATAAAAGAGAAAGAGGCTACCCACTTATAGCAAGGCTACAAGTATATCGAGGGAAGATAGAAAAATCAGACGTAGCTGACCACATATGGAGAGAGAAAAGGGATCACAGCTCTCTGTGGAATGAAGTTAAAATAATAGATAGAGAACGCCACTGGAAACTACGTAAACTTAAGGAATCAGCACATATGCTAGGTATCAAATATCTCCTAAGCCGACCAA
The DNA here is from genome assembly GCA_037127315.1 of Ascarosepion bandense. Classification (NCBI taxonomy): domain Eukaryota; kingdom Metazoa; phylum Mollusca; class Cephalopoda; order Sepiida; family Sepiidae; genus Ascarosepion; species Ascarosepion bandense. The sequence goes on from JBBBDQ010000672.1 coordinate 306,575, forward strand.
GCATAGAAATGAATACAATACGATAACCAGTAACAAGGATTGCCAGAATCCAAAAAAGTCAGTTGCTCTTGAGGACCTTAAGGACACATGGCCCAGTGGATATAGTGGATCGTTGACCCAAAGAGTTGTGAGTTCAGTACCAGGCTACAGCAGTGGTGAACAAGTAACTTACAGGGTTAGAGGGAGATAACGCATGACTTCTAAAAAAAGCATTAAGAAAGAGTTCATATAGCCTAGTGATTGTAATAAAGGATTATGTTGAGAAATTCCTGAAGAAAGAGCGTGCAATGGCCGAAACGTCGTACAAATGGCAACAAAGATACGGACAATAGTCCGAATAATGTAAACACTATAAATACTACCTCATCTGAGAAATATAGACAAACAGTAAAAAGAAAAGACGGTACACATTAACCATTGTTATGCTTTTGGAGGACTACATTTCTATAATATAAATACAAGGAAAATCATTTAAATACAAGGAATATTTTTGTTGTTATAAAAATCAAGGATACAAAACGTTTCAGTGAAAGATGAAAATTAAAAAGCGTGTAAAAAATAAATAACGATAATGAATTTTCAAGTTAGAATACGAGAAAATTTGTACAGGTGAAAATCTTGAACAAAAATGTCAATTTACAACCAAACAGCAGTTTTGATTGATTTAAGCATAATAAATGTTCATACTTGCAGAAAAAATAGGAAAACTAATATTAATTATTTAATAAAAAGTAGCTCGTTCTGTCACAGGTGAGAAAATTAAATTCGTAAAATTTATTGGTAACATTAAACAAAAAAATGTTAAAATTGAAAATATTCATAATGAAAAATTTAAATAATCTTTTTGGTATTGATAAAAGAAAACTCAAATCATGGAACATTCCATTCATTTTGTCAAAAGATGAGTTCTACCAATTAATCAGAAGCTCTAAAAAGAAATTTAAAAAATAAATTCCTGGAAGTATTTTCTGGTTGTCTTGGTAGGTTTAACAAGTTCAAAGCAAGATTTTAAGAAAGAGTACAACCGAATTTTAAAATGAAAAGAAGTGTAAAACTTGCGACGATAAAACAAATAAAAGACAAACAGGATAGACTTGAAGAAATCGGTAATTTCTCGAAGTCGAGCATAGTAATTGGGCTTCATCTACAGTGAAGTCGAAGGAGTTAAACGTCTGCGCTGATTATCTACGGATTTGAACAATGTTCTCAAAAATTATCTCTACCCACTTCCGCGGTCGGAAGAGGATTTTTGCGCAGCTCAGCCGGGGAAAGATTTTTTTTTTCAAAATAAACTTTAGCAACGCATATTTTCAAATTCCAGGTGATGAAGAAGTTTCGAAATTATTGACTATGAATACAAACAGATGATTATATAAAATTTATCCGGTTGCTGTTTGGCATGAAATTTGATCTTGCTATCTTCCAGCAAGTACTGGACAGGGTGTTAAGTGGTTTCAACTTCGCAATTGCATTCCTTGTGAATATTTTACTGAGAAGTGAAGACATGAAACGCCATAAAAAACATGTGTTTCAAGTGTTTAAAATAATTTAGGATTATGGATTCAAACTAAGAACGAAAAATGTTTATTCTTTATGAACAAGATTAAGAAGTTGGGGCAGATTGTTGTCAAGGATGAAATGAGACTGCACCCATCGTGGGCTAGTGCCATTAAAACATTCCTACTAGTGATAATGTCAGCTCCTCAAAGAGTTTTCTGGAAGCAGGTAACTACTATAATGTTTTTGTGAAAAACATGCATCGCTTAAGAGATAAACATTTGAATAGATAAACTTTGGAAGAAAGTGCCAAAATGGTTCTAGACGGAAGAGTGCCAGTAAGATTTTTAAAAATATATTCTAATTTCAGATGAAGATTTGATATTCTACAACGCTACAAAAGAATTGGTCGTGGCAAGTGACGTCAATGTTTGTGATGTCGAAGCTTGTATTATGCATAAATTCGATGACGGCTCTATTAAATCGATTCCACATGTATTCAGGATGTTTCTTTCAGAGGACAAATTACTCAGTGATAGAAAATTACTCAGTGATAGAAAGTTTTGGGATTAATTTTACCATACAAAATTCTGTAGATTTATTACCGAGAGAAAATTTGCATTACAGATGGATAATAAACCGTTTTTAGCAATTTATGAATCAAAAATGGTTTACCAACTCATGCGGCTAACAGATCTCAACGATAATGAAATATTCTTCTAAATTATGCTGTATTCTTCTTCTTCTTCTTCTTCTTCTTCTTCTTCTATGTACCCTGTCCCTTCAGGACGTAAGCGATCATGGTTCTCCATGTCTCCCTATCCCTTGTGGCTCTTAGTATGTTTGCTCCTGTTACTCCTGGCAACCCCCGTTCCTGATCAGGCCCTGCAAATATGTTATCCGCTGCCTTCCTCTGTCTCTCTTTCCTTCTATCTGGTCAGTCAGTATCAGGTTCTCCAGGCTCTCCTTCTTCATTGCGTGTCCCAGGAACTTCAGTTGTCTCTCAGTATTAATTTCCTTTTCGTTGCCATTCTTTCCAACGCCTCATCTTTGCTTGCATGCTCAGTCCACGATAACCGTAGCATCCTTTTGTAGAACCACATTTCCGCTGCTTCCAGTTTTGTCCTCATTTTCGATGATATTGTCCAGCATTTACTGCCATATTGAAGAACTGACATCACCTAGCAATCCAGCACTCTTTTCTTTGTTTCCAGTGATATTTTCCTGTGTGTACTTGACTCAGCTTCTGGAACACGTCCTTTGCCATGATAATTCGCGTTCGAATATCTGTGTCGCACTTTCCATATTCTGTTAGAACACTTTCTAGGTATTTAAATTTTTGTACTTGCTTGATTCTGGTATCCCCCACCTCTATTTGGCATTTTGGGTTGCACCTTTTGCTGATGATCATGCACTTAGTTTTCTTTAAGTTTATTTGTAGTCCTTTTTTGTCACTCTCCACCGCTACCTTCTGTGGGAGGTCTTGTAGTTTCCTTTCCGTGTCTGCAATCAGCACTGCATCATCTGCATACCTTATGTTGTTCAAGTTGTGGTCTTCAATAATAAATTCTGGCGTGTCCTCTACGGTTCTCAAAATATTCTCGCTGTACATGTTGAACAAATCCGGTGAAAAGACACATCCTTGTCTTACGCCTCTTTCTGACTTTTTAAATCTACTGAGATCGTTACCCGTCTGTATGCATGCCGTTTGCGGCCAGTAGAGATTCTTGATTATTCTTATGTCTTTTCCAAAAATGTCGAGACTGCCGAGCATCTCTATCAATTCTTTGTGTCGTATCTTGTCGAATGCCTTCGCATAGTCAATAAAACATAGGTACAAATCTTTCTTCATTTGTATTGCCCTTTCAGAGAGCATCCTAATCATGAATATGGCGTTCCTTGTTCCAGTGTCTTTGACGAATCCGCACTGTTCCTGTCCTATCTCTGGCTTGATACTGCTTCTCGCTCTATTCATCAAGATTCTGACAATCAGTTTTGTAATGTGGCTCATTAAGCTGATAAGTCTGTCTAGTTCAAACTCGTTTGCGCCTGGTTTCTTTGGCAGTGCTATAAATATTGACCTGCATATGTTGTCTGGTATTATTCCACTGCTATAAATTATGTCAGTAATTTATCTATGCAGTATTCTTCTAAGGCTATCAGCAGCTCTATCACTATGCCGTCTGAACCAGCTGCTTTGTTTTTCTTCATTTTGGCCATTGCAGCTTCCACTTCGGATTTTAGTATTTTCAGTCCATCCACCTCCTTGTGTATTCTCGGTTGTTCTCTCCTGTCGAAAAAAAGATCCTTTATATATTCTTCCCATGGCTGGATTACCTCCTATTTCTCCAATATGATTGTTCCATCCTTGGATTTTATGCATCATGTTGAGGAGCAGGTTTTTTGTCCTGTCAGTTCTCTTATCTCTTTATGCATCTCTGCTTTATTGGTCCTGCTCATTCTCTCTACTTCTGCGCATTTGTTGTTGAGCCATTCCTCTTTAGCTTTTCTGCATTTGTTCCTTATCTCCTTGTGAAGTTTCTTGTATTCTGCTCCATGTCTTGTCGTTATTTTCTGTCTCCTTTGCATCATGTGGAGAATCTCTTCGGTCATCCACTCGTTTTTTCTTCTGCCTTCCTTTGGGGCTATATTGTTAGCTGAGGTCACCATCGCTTCCTTTAATGAATCTCATTTTGAGTGCCCTTTTCTAATTTGCTCTTCATATTTCTTTGTCACGCTGTTATTGTATTCTTTCTGCAGGGCGAGGTCATTCACAAGCGTGTCGTATAGCAGCCTTGGTGATGTGCTAGGCTTCTTCAGTCTTCAGAGTTTCACCCTTAGTTTGCAAATGACTGGGACGTGGTCACATCCGCAGTCGGCACGTGGATATGTTTTACGTTGAATCACTGCGTTTCTGAATCTTTTGTTTATAGTTATATAGTCTATTTGGTTCTTCGTGCCGCCTCCTGGGCTTCTCCATGTTCATAGACGTCGTAGGTGTTCTTCAAACCAGGTGTTAGTAATTATCTGGTCATTGGCTGAGCACCATTGGACCCATTTTTCTCCTCGTTCGTTGCGATCTCCTAGTCCAAAGTTGCCGGTCGTGTCTCCTTCCCTATCTTTACCTACCTTGGCATTCAAGTCCCCCATTATAATACTAATTTCTTGGCCTTTGCACTGAGACTTGGCACTGTCCAGTATTGAATAGAATGTTTCTATTTCGTCCTCCGAACTTTGAGTTGTCGGCGCATAAACTACTATAATAGCTATACTGAAGAGCCTTCCCCGCAGGTTAACCAAGAGGAATCTCTCTGAAAGCTGACAGTATCCAAGAACGCATTTCTTCACTTCTTTGAGATTTTTGAGGAAACGAGGAGCAATAAATTTATTTTCCCTATCAGATCTGACGAACAGAAACGTGAAATTGCTTTTTTTATTCATATTTATATATCAGCCCCATTTGCGTTTGTTGGATTTTAACTTTATATATTTGTATATGTGTGAGCATGTACCCATAGATATATACTTGAATGGGCGCAGTGCATGAATGTATACATGTAAGTTCCCTTTCTGGTCAAAATAAACTGATTCGAATCTCAGCATGACCGACATGCCAGAAAATTGAGCTCTTGCTCCCAGTGAGTGGTATTTTTTAAAAGTGCCTGAAAATTATAGCAAGTGCTGACCCAAGACATGAACGCCAAAATAAGGTTAGAGCCTACTTACGTTGATCGAACTACTAACAGTTACACATTATACATTCACTCAGAAACAGAAATTAAGTTCCGCTCAGTATACTTGCAAGATAAGCCATAGATGGTGGGCTCTGTAAGTGACTGAACAAAGGTACCTAAGCTGGTGCCCGTAAGAGAGTTTGGCTGGCCACTCCACCAGATTAGTGCCCTGATAAAAACGGAAGTCATTATATATGTTTTCATGTGGATCTGGGGTTAGATCCAAATAATAAGACAACGCAATGTAATCCGGTATAAACCAACATATTGTAGAAGAGAAATAGGTACATAAAAGGTTAGTATAACGTCTTAACAGTACGGTTAGTTGAATACGAGAGAATGCGAGATAATACCGAGATGTGAGACTTAGCCATGAGATAACCTCAGGACTAGATCTTCTGTAATATACTGTAGTCCTCCCTCTGTAGTAGTTTGACTACTACTATAAACAGTCTGTGGAAGAGTTCATCTTTAGAGTAATAGGAAATGTCCCCCAACACCCCACTCCCAAGATTTATTTTACTTGGAATGTTCTTTAATACTACTTCATTTTCGGATCAATTATTAACTGATCCATTGATTTTCTCTTTCTTTTCGACCTCCTCTGTTGAGATTCCAACTGGGGCATTTAAATATCAGGGGTGTCATAAATGGTGTCTGACTCCTCTCCCTCCTGAGGTGTGGCGATTTCCTCTTCAGTCAGCCTTTTTTTATTTTTACCTGGTTTATATGACGCTTGTGAGCGAACCTAGTTCCGTCAATCATGTAGACCATGTTGCCAATCCGTCTTTTGATGACGCCTGGTTCCCAAAATGACATATTGTTTTTATCATTTTTAAAATACACTTTTTCATTTTGACTGAAGGTTGGCTTTGGTGTGACAATTGCTGGTACGTGCTCTTTTTTGTTTTGGGATTAATTTATCAAACACCGACCTCACTTTGCGTGCAAACATCAATTCGGCGGGTGACAGTGTCGATGGTGCTGATTTATTTGGTGTTATTCTATATACCTGTAAAGTATTTTTCTTAACGTATACCACAGGTGTTTCCCAATGATTGTATTCCACCTTGGATTTAATTCCCGAGCTGGTTAATCTGTCCAGCGTAGCGAAAGAAACATTTCTTCCTAAATACTGGTTAAGCATTTTCCTTTAACAGCATTTTCGCCGACATTATTTTGCGTCTGCCTAAACCGTCCGAGAATAATTCGGGGAAAGTCTTTTTTAATTCTGATTTTATGTTTTCGGTTTCCCTACTCATGCTTTCGATTTTTAAAAAATACGAGCTGATTTGTAAGTCCCAAAGGTTAAGTCTTTGCATCCAGTCAGTCCCGAAGAAGTTGTTAGAAATCTTCAATACGTACATTTTTAATTCTTTTGTAACTCCATTGAATGTCACGTTCAAAATCACTTCTCCTTCAAATTAAATTTGCTTACCCGTGACTGATCTCACCATTTTTTTTTGTTTTTAATAAGTTAGGTTTATTTAGTCGTCTCCATTTTTAGAAACTAATTATCGAAATATCAGATCCAGAGTCTAACTGCATGTTTATAATTATGTTTAGCATTTTCACTTCGAAATACTTTCGAATGTTAGTACCTTCGTCTTCCTCGGTCCTTGCTACTTTCACTCTACTTCTGCATCTGCATTTAGAGACTTTATGTCCCTTTCTGTGACAGTTACGAGATTTTTTAAATTTAAAAGGGCAATTAGGATACCAGTACTCTTCACCACATCTATAACAAGGGCTTTGAGATGGTTTCTTCTCTGTTCTTTCAAAAGTCGAACGCCAGTTTTTCCTAGATTTTGTCATTTGAGGATGGGAGGAAAAACGTGTTTTCCTCTGTATTTTTTATGTTAGCTACTCCTGCTTCTTCAATGTCCCTCGAATCAATTTTATGCTTATACACTGCTGGCAATATTCAACTAATTTTTTTTAGAGATAGGTTTTGCTCGTTTTCTAATTTTGTTAAAATTCTCCGCATTTCCGCATCTTTATTTGCAATCAAACCTTGTACAAAGACTTAGCATTTGATATTGTCTGCCGTGAGTTCTGCTAGTCCAAATTAATCGCACAGTTTATTCACCACTGATGCGAAAGTGTTGTAGTTTCCGTCAAATTTTTTGGAAATTTAAACATTTTCATCTCTTGTGGAATAGAGATGTCTTCGGGCTAAACAATTATGTTAATAGATTTATGGCTTCAGCGAATTTTAACTCAAGAGTTTCCTTTGGATATATGTAGTCCATGAATTTGGTGAGTTCGTGTGTTCCCAGTTTGCGAAGGAGTATACGTACTTTCTTCTCGTCCGACCAGCTACTGCAAATGACTTCATAAAAGTCCTGGTATCGTCTATAGTATAATGCAAAGTTTTCACCTCATCCGGGTTGTATTTAAAGTTTTCTATTGAGCTCCATATTGTATTTTGTGTAAACGTATTTTTGTTTTCTTTATTTTGACCCTTTGCAAGTATAATTCTTGTGTTTCTTCTTGTTGTTCATTTTTTCTCTAGTCAACTTTTTGTTGCAATTACAGCTGTTTTTGTAGAAATTCAAACTGCATTTATTGCTATTGATCTTGTAGTTCTAGCTGTTTCTCCTCATTGAGTAGTTGCTGCTCCATCAGGTTCTTTTTGAAAGCCAAGCCGTTTTTCTCATTGCGTTCGTATTGGTTCATCTGGAGATTAACCAGTTCTAAGATCGTTGCTTTGAAATCTTCCATATCTTTACCAGAGGGGAAAAATGTTTTTCTGTTTCTTCTTTTTTTTTAATTATTTTCCTAAACGTTATGCTAATGGTAGGGAGGAAAATTTTCTTTTGTTTTTTGTTTTTTACAAGCAATGTCAACCCAGAAAAATAGAATTATTTCTTCAACGAAGAAGAAATTATTTTGTTAATAGAAAATAGTACAAATTAACTTACAACTTTTTTTCTGGGTATTAATTTTGCTTTTCGTAAATTTTCCTCCGAGTAAGACTCGTTACAGTCATAGTAGGATTCTTTTTTCCGCCACTGCAGTGATTGGTAATTTCTCTTTTTTGTGTAGAGTTCTTTTTTTAGATCCTCTAACGTCACCCTTTGTGGTCGACAATATGTAGAGTTTCTTCTTGAATCCTTTATCGTGACTGCTGTTTTTCGTTGTTTTTGTTTTCTCTGTTCGAATTCTCGTTCGCCATTTTTGTGGATCTGGGGTTAGATCCAAATGATAACACAACGCAAGGTAATCCGGTATAGACGCAATATATTGTAGAAGAGAAATAGGTAAATAGAAGCTTAGTGTAACGTCGTAACAATACGGTTACTTGAATACGAGAGAATGCGAGATAATAACGAGACGTGTGACTTAGACATGCGGGAACCTCAGGACTAGATCTTCTGTATTACACTGAACATTTATTAATGTCAACTGCAACGTCGCAACAATACGGTTACTTGAGTACGAGAGAATGCGAGATAATAACGAGACGTGTGACTTAGACATGCGGTAACCTCAGGACTAGATCTTCTATATTACACTGAACATTTATTCATGTAAACTACAACGTCGTAACAATACGGTTACTTGAATACGAGAGAATGCGAGATAATAACGAGACGTGTCACTTAGACATGCGGTAACCTCAGGACTAGATCTTCTGTATTACACTGAACATTTAATCATGTAAATTGCAACGTCGTAACAATACGCTTACTTGAGTACGAGAGAATGCGCGATAATAACGAGACGTGTGACTTAGCCATGCGGTAACCTCAGGACTAGATCTTCTGTATTACACTGAACATTTATTCATGTAAACTGCAACGTCTTAACAATACGGTTACTTGTGTACGAGAGAATGCGAGATAATAACAAGACGTGTGACTTAGACATGCGGTAACCTCAGGACTAGATCTTCTGTATTACACTGAACATTTATTCATGTAAACGGCAACGTCGTAACAATACTGTTACTTGAGTACGAGAGAATGCGAGATAATAACGAGACGTGTGACTTAGACATGCGGTAACCTCAGGACTAGATCTTCTGTATTACACTAAACATTTATTAATGTCAACTGCAACGTCGTAACAATACGGTTACTTGAGTACGAGAGAATGCGAGATAATAACGAGACGTGTGACTTAGACATGCGGTAACCTCAGGACTAGATCTTCTGTATTACACTGAACATTTATTCATGTAAACTACAACCTCGTAACAATACGGTTACTTGAATACGAGAGAATGCGAGATAATAACGAGACGTGTGATTAGACATGCGGTAACCTCAGGACTAGATCTTCTGTATTACACTGAACATTTATTCATGTAAATTGCAACGTCGTAACAATACGGTTACTTGAGTACGAGAGAATGCGAGATAATAACGAGACGTGTGACCTAGCCATGCGGTAAACTCAGGACTAGATCTTCTGTATTACACTGAACATTTATTAATGTAAACTACAACGTCGTAACAATACGGTTACTTGAGTACGAGAGAATGCGAGATAATAACGAGACGTGTGACTTAGACATGCGGTAAACTCAGGACTAGATCTTCTGTATTACACTGAACATTTATACATGTAAACTGCAACGTCGTAACAATACTGTTACTTGAGTACGAGAGAATGCGAGATAATAACGAGACGTGTGACTTAGCCATGCGGTAACCTCAGGCCTAGGTCTTCTGTATTAAACTGAACATTTATTAATGTAAACTACAACGTCGTAACAATACGGTTACTTGAATACGAGAGAATGCGAGATAATAACGAGACGTGTGACTTAGACATGCGGTAACCTCAGGACTAGATCTTCTGTATTACACTAAACATTTATTAATGTAAACTGCAACGTCGTAACAATACGGTTACATGAGTACGAGAGAATGCGATATAATAACGAGACGTGTGACTTAGACATGCGGTAACCTCAGGAGTAGATCTTCTGTAATACACTGAACATTTATTCATGTAAACTGCAACGTCGTAACAATACTGTTACTTGAGTACGAGAGAATGCGAGATAATAACGAGACGTGTGACTTAGCCATGCGGTAACCTCAGGACTAGATTTCTGTATTACACTGAACATTTATTCATGTAAACTGCAACGTCGCAACAATACGGTTACTTGTGTACGAGAGAATGCGAGATAATAACGAGACGTGTGACTTAGACATGCGGTAACCTCAGGACTAGATCTTCTGTATTACACTGAACATTTATTCATGTAAACTGCAACGTCGTAACAATACTGTTACTTCAGTACGAGAGAATGCGAGATAATAACGAGACGTGTGTGACTTAGACATGCGGTAACCTCAGGACTAGATCTTCTGTATTACACTGAACATTTATTCATGTAAACTGCAACGTCGTAACAATACGGTTACTTGAGTACGAGAGAATGCGAGATAATAGCGAGACGTGTGACTTAGACATGCGGGAACCTCAGGACTAGATCTTCTGTATTACACTGAACATTTATTCATGTAAACTGCAACGTCGTAACAATACGGTTACTTGAGTACGAGAGAATGCGAGATAATAACGAGACGTGTGACTTAGACATGCGGTAACCTCAGGACTAGATCTTCTGTATTACACTGAACATTTATTAATGTACACTACAACGTCGTAACAATACGGTTACTTGAATACGAGAGAATGCGAGATAATAACGAGACGTGTGACTTAGACATGCGGTAACCTCAGGACTAGATCTTCTGTATTACACTAAACATTTATTCATGTAACTACAACGTCGTAACAATACGGTTACTTGAATACGAGAGAATGCGAGATAATAACGAGACGTGTGATTAGACATGCGGTAACCCCAGGACTAGATCTTCTGTATTACACTGAACATTTATTCATGTAAATTGCAACGTCGTAACAATACGGTTACTTGAGTACGAGAGAATGCGAGATAATAACGAGACGTGTGACTTAGACATGCGGTAACCTCAGGACTAGATCTTCTGTATTACACTGAAAATTTATTCATGTAAATCACAACGTCGTAACAATACGGTTACTTGGAATACGAGAGAATGCGAGATAATAACGAGACGTGTGATTAGACATGCGGTAACCTAGGACTAGATCTTCTGTATTACACCGAACATTTATTCATGTAAATTGCAACGTCGTAACAATACGGTTACTTGAGTACGAGAGAATGCGAGATAATAACGAGACGTGTGACCTAGCCATGCGGTAACCTCAGGACTAGATCTTCTGTATTACACTGAACATTTATTAATGTAACTACAACGTCGTAACAATACGGTTACTTGAGTACGAGAGAATGCGAGATAATAACGAGACGTGTGACTTAGACATGCGGTAAACTCAGGACTAGATCTTCTGTATTACACTGAACATTTATTCATGTAAATGGCAACGTCGTAACAATACTGTTACTTGAGTACGAGAGAATGCGAGATAATAACGAGACGTGTGACTTTAGCCATGCGGTAACCTCAGGCCTAGGTCTTTGTATTAAACTGAACATTTATTAATGTAAACTACAACGTCGTAACAATAAGGTTACTTTGAATACGAGAGAATGCGAGATAATAACGGAGACGTGTGACTTAGACATGCGGTAACCTCAGGACTAGATCTTCTGTATTACACTGAACATTTATTCATGTAAATTGCAACGTCGTAACAATACGGTTACTTGAGTACGAGAGAATGCGAGATAATAACGAGACGTGTGACTTAGCCATGCGGTAACCTCAGGACTAGATCTTCTGTATTACACTGAACATTTATTCATGCAAACTGCAACGTCGTAACAATACGGTTACTTGTGTACGAGAGAATGCGAGATAATAACGAGACGTGTGACTTAGACATGCGGTAACCTCAGGACTAGATCTTCTGTATTACACTGAACATTTATTCATGTATTGCAACGTCGTAACAATACTGTTACTTCTTGAGTACGAGAGAATGCGAGATAATAACGAGACGTGGATCAGACATGCGGTAACCTCAGGACTAGATCTCTCTGTATTACACTGAACATTTATTCATGTAAACTGCAACGTCGTAACAATACGGTTACTTGTGTACGAGAGAATGCGAGATAATAACGAGACGTGTGTACTAGACATGCGGAACCTCAGGACTAGATCTTCTGTATTACACTGAACATTTATTCATGTAAACTGCAACGTCGTAACAATACGGTTACTTGAGTACGAGAGAATGCGAGATAATAACGAGACGTGTGACTTAGACATGCGGTAACCTCAGACTAGATCTTCTGTATTACACTGAACATTTATTAATGTACACTACAACGTCGTAACAATACGGTTACTTGAATACGAGAGAATGCGAGATAATAACGAGACGTGTGACTTAGACATGCAGTAACCTCAGGACTAGATTTCTGTATTACACTAAACATTTATTAATGTCAACTGCAATGTCGTAACAATACGGTTACTTGAGTACGAGAGAATGCGAGATAATAACGAGACGTGTGACTTAGACATGCGGTAACCTCAGGACTAGATCTTCTGTATTACACTGAACATTTATTCATGTAAACTACAACGTCGTAACAATACGGTTACTTGAATACGAGAGAATGCGAGATAATAACGAGACGTGTGATTAGACATGCGGTAACCTCAGGACTAGATTTTCTGTATTACACTGAACATTTATTCATGTAAATTGCAACGTCGTAACAATACGGTTACTTGAGTACGAGAGAATGCGAGATAATAACGAGACGTGTGACCTAGCCATGCGGTAACCTCAGGACTAGATCTTCTGTATTACACTGAACATTTATTAATGTAAACTACAACGTCGTAACAATACGGTTACTTGAGTACGAGAGAATGCGAGATAATAACGAGACGTGTGACTTAGACATGCGGTAAACTCAGGACTAGATCTTCTGTATTACACTGAACATTTATTCATGTAAACTGCAACGTCGTAACAATACTGTTACTTGAGTACGAGAGAATGCGAGATAATAACGAGACGTGTGACTTAGCCATGCGGTAACCTCAGGCCTAGGTCTTCTGTATTAAACTGAACATTTATTAATGTAAACTACAACGTCGTAACAATACGGTTACTTGAATACGAGAGAATGCGAGATAATAACGAGACGTGTGACTTAGACATGCGGTAACCTCAGGACTAGATCTTCTGTATTACACTGAACATTTATTCATGTAAATTGCAACGTCGTAACAATACGGTTACTTGAGTACGAGAGAATGCGAGATAATAACGAGACGTGTGACTTAGCCATGCGGTAACCTCAGGACTAGATCTTCTGTATTACACTGAACATTTATTCATGTAAACTGTAACGTCGTAACAATACGGTTACTTGTGTACGAGAGAATGCGAGATAATAACGAGACGTGTGACTTAGACATGCGGTAACCTCAGGACTAGATCTTCTGTATTACACTGAACATTTATTCATGTAAACTGCAACGTCGTAACAATACTGTTACTTGAGTACGAGAGAATGCGAGATAATAACGAGACGTGTGACTTAGACATGCGGTAACCTCAGGACTAGATCTTCTGTATTACACTGAACATTTATTCATGTAAACTGCAACGTCGTAACAATACGGTTACTTGAGTACGAGAGAATGCGAGATAATAACGAGACGTGTGACTTAGACATGCGGGAACCTCAGGACTAGATCTTCTGTATTACACTGAACATTTATTCATGTAAACTGCAACGTCGTAACAATACGGTTACTTGAGTACGAGAGAATGCGAGATAATAACGAGACGTGTGACTTAGACATGCGGTAACCTCAGGACTAGATCTTCTGTATTACACTGAACATTTATTAATGCACACTACAACGTCGTAACAATACGGTTACTTGAATACGAGAGAATGCGAGATAATAACGAGACGTGTGACTTAGACATGCGGTAACCTCAGGACTAGATCTTCTGTATTACACTAAACATTTATTAATGTAAACTGCAACGTCGTAACAATACGGTTACTTGAGTACGAGAGAATGCGAGATAATAACGAGACGTGTGACTTAGACATGCGGTAACCTCAGGACTAGATCTTCTGTATTACACTGAACATTTATTCATGTAAACTACAACGTCGTAACAATACGGTTACTTGAATACGAGAGAATGCGAGATAATAACGAGACGTGTGATTAGACATGCTGTAACCTCAGGACTAGATCTTCTGTATTACACTGAACATTTATTCATGTAAATTGCAACGTCGTAACAATACGGTTACTTGAGTACGAGAGAATGCGAGATAATAACGAGACGTGTGACCTAGCCATGCGGTAAACTCAGGACTAGATCTTCTGTATTACACTGAACATTTATTAATGTAAACTACAACGTCGTAACAATACGGTTACTTGAGTACGAGAGAATGCGAGATAATAACGAGACGTGTGACTTAGACATGCGGTAAACTCAGGACTAGATCTTCTGTATTACACTGAACATTTATTCATGTAAACTGCAACGTCGTAACAATACTGTTACTTGAGTACGAGAGAATGCGAGATAATAACGAGACGTGTGACTTAGCCATGCGGTAACCTCAGGCCTAGATCTTCTGTATTAAACTGAACATTTATTAATGTAATCTACAACGTCGTAACAATACGGTTACTTGAATACGAGAGAATGCGAGATAATAACGAGACGTGTGACTTAGACATGCGGTAACCTCAGGACTAGATCTTCTGTATTACACTAAACATTTATTAATGTAAACTGCAACGTCGTAACAATACGGTTACTTGAGTACGAGAGAATGCGAGATAATAACGAGACGTGTGACTTAGACATGCGGTAACCTCAGGACTAGATCTTCTGTAATACACTGAACATTTATTCATGTAAACTGCAACGTCGTAACAATACTGTTACTTGAGTACGAGAGAATGCGAGATAATAACGAGACGTGTGACTTAGACATACGGTAACCTCAGGACTAGATCTTCTGTATTACACTGAACATTTATTCATGTAAACTGAAACGTCGTAACAATACGGTTACTTGAGTACGAGAGAATGCGAGATAATAACGAGACGTGTGACTTAGCCATGCGGTAACCTCAGGACTAGATTTCTGTATTACACTGAACATTTATTCATGTAAACTGCAACGTCGTAACAATACGGTTACTTGTGTACGAGAGAATGCGAGATAATAACGAGACGTGTGACTTAGACATGCGGTAACCTCAGGACTAGATCTTCTGTATTACACTGAACATTTATTCATGTAAACTGCAACGTCGTAACAATACTGTTACTTGAGTACGAGAGAATGCGAGATAATAACGAGACGTGTGACTTAGACATGCGGTATCCTCAGGACTAGATCTTCTGTATTACACTGAACATTTATTCATGTAAACTGCAACGTCGTAACAATACGGTTACTTGAGTACGAGAGAATGCGAGATAATAACGAGACGTGTGACTTAGACATGAGGGAACCTCAGGACTAGATCTTCTGTATTACACTGAACATTTATTCATGTAAACTGCAACGTCGTAACAATACGGTTACTTGTGTACGAGAGAATGCGAGATAATAACGAGACGTGTGACTTAGACATGCGGTAACCTCAGGACTAGATCTTCTGTATTACACTGAACATTTATTAATGTACACTACAACGTCGTAACAATACGGTTACTTGAATACGATAGAATGCGAGATAATAAGGAGACGTGTGACTTAGACATGCGGTAACCTCAGGACTAGATCTTCTGTATTGCACTAAACATTTATTAATGTCAACTGCAACGTCGTAACAATACGGTTACTTGAGTACGAGAGAATGCGAGATAATAACGAGACGTGTGACTTAGACATGCGGTAACCTCAGGACTAGATCTTCTGTATTACACTGAACATTTATTCATGTAAACTGCAACGTCGTAACAATACGGTTACTTGAGTACGAGAGAATGCGAGATAATAACGAGACGTGTGACTTAGACATGCGGGAACCTCAGGACTAGATCTTCTGTATTACACTGAACATTTATTCATGTAAACTGCAAAGTCGTAACAATACGGTTACTTGAGTACGAGAGAATGCGAGATAATAACGAGACGTGTGACTTAGACATGCGGTAACCTCAGGACTAGATCTTCTGTATTACACTGAACATTTATTAATGTACACTACAACGTCGTAACAATACGGTTACTTGAATACGAGAGAATGCGAGATAATAACGAGACGTGTGACTTAGACATGCGGTAAACTCAGGACTAGATCTTCTGTATTACACTAAACATTTATTAATGTCAACTGCAACGTCGTAACAATACGGTTACTTGAGTACGAGAGAATGCGAGATAATAACGAGACGTGTGACTTAGACATGCGGTAACCTCAGGACTAGATCTTCTGTATTACACTGAACATTTATTCATGTAAACTACAACGTCGTAACAATACGGTTACTTGAATACGAGAGAATGCGAGATAATAACGAGACGTGTGATTAGACATGCGGTAACCTCAGGACTAGATCTTCTGTATTACACTGAACATTTATTCATGTAAATTGCAACGTCGTAACAATACGGTTACTTGAGTACGAGAGAATGCGAGATAATAACGAGACGTGTGACCTAGCCATGCGGTAAACTCAGGACTAGATCTTCTGTATTACACTGAACATTTATTAATGTAAAATACAACGTCGTAACAATACGGTTACTTGAGTACGAGAGAATGCGAGATAATAACGAGACGTGTGACTTGGACATGCGGTAAACTCAGGACTAGATCTTCTGTATTACACTGAACATTTATTCATGTAAACTGCAACGTCGTAACAATACTGTTACTTGAGTACGAGAGAATGCGAGATAATAACGAGACGTGTGACTTAGCCATGCGGTAACCTCAGGCCTAGGTCTTCTGTATTAAACTGAACATTTATTAATGTAAACTACAACGTCGTAACAATACGGTTACTTGAATACGAGAGAATGCGAGATAATAACGAGACGTGTGACTTAGACATGCGGTAACCTCAGGACTAGATCTTCTGTATTACACTAAACATTTATTAATGTAAACTGCAACGTCGTAACAATACGGTTACATGAGTACGAGAGAATGCGATATAATAACGAGACGTGTGACTTAGACATGCGGTAACCTCAGGAGTAGATCTTCTGTAATACACTGAACATTTATTCATGTAAACTGCAACGTCGTAACAATACTGTTACTTGAATACGAGAGAATGCGAGATAATAACGAGACGTGTGACTTAGACATACGGTAACCTCAGGACTAGATCTTCTGTATTACACTGAACATTTATTTATGTAAACTGCAACGTCGTAACAATACGGTTACTTGAGTACGAGAGAATGCGAGATAATAACGAGACGTGTGACTTAGACATGCGGTAACCTCAGGACTAGATCTTCTGTATTACACTGAACATTTATTCATGTAAACTGCAACGTCGTAACAATACGGTTACTTGAGTACGAGAGAATGCGAGATAATAACGAGACGTGTGACTTAGCCATGCGGTAACCTCAGGACTAGATTTCTGTATTACACTGAACATTTATTCATGTAAACTGCAACGTCGCAACAATACGGTTACTTGTGTACGAGAGAATGCGAGATAATAACGAGACGTGTGACTTAGACATGCGGTAACCTCAGGACTAGATCTTCTGTATTACACTGAACATTTATTCATGTAAACTGCAACGTCGTAACAATACTGTTACTTTAGTAAGAGAGAATGCGAGATAATAACGAGACGTGTGACTTAGACATGCGGTAACCTCAGGACTAGATCTTCTGTATTACACTGAACATTTATTCATGTAAACTGCAACGTCGTAACAATACGGTTACTTGAGTACGAGAGAATGCGAGATAATAACGAGACGTGTGACTTAGACATGCGGGAATCTCAGGACTAGATCTTCTGTATTACACTGAACATTTATTCATGTAAACTGCAACGTCGTAACAATACGGTTACTTGAGTACGAGAGAATGCGAGATAATAACGAGACGTGTGACTTAGACATGCGGTAACCTCAGGACTAGATCTTCTGTATTACACTGAACATTTATTAATGTACACTACAACGTCGTAACAATACGGTTACTTGAATACGAGAGAATGCGAGATAATAACGAGACGTGTGACTTAGACATGCGGTAACCTCAGGACTAGATCTTCTGTATTACACTAAACATTTATTCATGTAAACTACAACGTCGTAACAATACGGTTACTTGAATACGAGAGAATGCGAGATAATAACGAGACGTGTGATTAGACATGCGGTAACCTCAGGACTAGATCTTCGTATTACACTGAACATTTATTCATGTAAACTACAACGTCGTAACAATACGGTTACTTGAATACGAGAGAATGCGAGATAATAACGAGACGTGTGATTAGACATGCGGTAAACTCAGGACTAGATCTTCTGTATTACACTGAACATTTATTCATGTAAATTGCAACGTCGTAACAATACAGTTACTTGAGTACGAGAGAATGCGAGATAATAACGAGACGTGTGACCTAGCCATGCGGTAACCTCAGGACTAGATCTTCTGTATTACACTGAACATTTATTAATGTAAACTACAACGTCGTAACAATACGGTTACTTGAGTACGAGAGAATGCGAGATAATAACGAGACGTGTGATTAGACATGCATTAACCTCAGGACTAGATCTTCTGTATTACACTGAACATTTATTCATGTAAATTGCAACAATCGTAACAATACGGTTACTTGAGTACGAGAGAATGCGAGATAATAACGAGACGTGTGACCTAGCCATGCGGTAAACTCCGGACTAGATCTTCTGTATTACACTGAACATTTATTAATGTAAACTACAACGTCGTAACAATACGGTTACTTGAGTACGAGAGAATGCGAGATAATAACGAGAGACGTGTGACTTGGACATGCGATAAACTCAGGACTAGATCTTCTGTATTACACTGAACATTTATTCATGTAAACTGCAACGTCGTAACAATACTGTTACTTGAGTACGAGAGAATGCGAGATAATAACGAGACGTGTGACTTAGCCATGCGGTAACCTCAGGCCTAGGTCTTCTGTATTAAACTGAACATTTATTAATGTAAACTACAACGTCGTAACAATACGGTTACTTGAATACGAGAGAATGCGAGATAATAACGAGACGTGTGACTTAGACATGCGGTAACCTCAGGACTAGATCTTCTGTATTACACTAAACATTTATTAATGTAAACTGCAACGTCGTAACAATACGGTTACATGAGTACGAGAGAATGCGATATAATAACGAGACGTGTGACTTAGACGTACATTAACCTCAGGAGTAGATCTTCTGTAATACACTGAACATTTATTCATGTAAACTGCAACGTCGTAACAATACTGTTACTTGAATACGAGAGAATGCGAGATAATAACGAGACGTGTGACTTAGACATACGGTAACCTCAGGACTAGATCTTCTGTATTACACTGAACATTTATTTATGTAAACTGCAACGTCGTAACAATACGGTTACTTGAGTACGAGAGAATGCGAGATAATAACGAGACGTGTGACTTAGACATGCAGTAACCTCAGGACTAGATCTTCTGTATTACACTGAACATTTATTCATGTAAACTGCAACGTCGTAACAATACGGTTACTTGAGCACGAGAGAATGCGAGATAACGAGACGTGTGACTTAGCCATGCGGTAACCTCAGGACTAGATTTCTGTATTACACTGAACATTTATTCATGTAAACTGCAACGTCGCAACAATACGGTTACTTGTGTACGAGAGAATGCGAGATAATAACGAGACGTGTGACTTAGACATGCGGTAACCTCAGGACTAGATCTTCTGTATTACACTGAACATTTATTCATGTAAACTGCAACGTCGTAACAATACTGTTACTTTAGTAAGAGAGAATGCGAGATAATAACGAGACGTGTGACTTAGACATGCGGTAACCTCAGGACTAGATCTTCTGTATTACACTGAACATTTATTCATGTAAACTGCAACGTCGTAACAATACGGTTACTTGAGTACGAGAGAATGCGAGATAATAACGAGACGTGTGACTTAGACATGCGGGAATCTCAGGACTAGATCTTCTGTATTACACTGAACATTTATTCATGTAAACTGCAACGTCGTAACAATACGGTTACTTGAGTACGAGAGAATGCGAGATAATAACGAGACGTGTGACTTAGACATGCGGTAACCTCAGGACTAGATCTTCTGTATTACACTGAACATTTATTAATGTACACTACAACGTCGTAACAATACGGTTACTTGAATACGAGAGAATGCGAGATAATAACGAGACGTGTGACTTAGACATGCGGTAACCTCAGGACTAGATCTTCTGTATTACACTAAACATTTATTCATGTAAACTACAACGTCGTAACAATACGGTTACTTGAATACGAGAGAATGCGAGATAATAACGAGACGTGTGATTAGACATGCGGTAACCTCAGGACTAGATCTTCTGTATTACACTGAACATTTATTCATGTAAACTACAACGTCGTAACAATACGGTTACTTGAATACGAGAGAATGCGAGATAATAACGAGACGTGTGATTAGACATGCGGTAACCTCAGGACTAGATCTTCTGTATTACACTGAACATTTATTCATGTAAATTGCAACGTCGTAACAATACGGTTACTTGAGTACGAGAGAATGCGAGATAATAACGAGACGTGTGACCTAGCCATGCGGTAACCTCAGGACTAGATCTTCTGTATTACACTGAACATTTATTAATGTAAACTACAACGTCGTAACAATACGGTTACTTGAGTACGAGAGAATGCGAGATAATAACGAGACGTGTGACTTAGACATGCGGTAAACTCAGGACTAGATCTTCTGTATTACACTGAACATTTATTCATGTAAACGGCAACGTCGTAACAATACTGTTACTTGAGTACGAGAGAATGCGAGATAATAACGAGACGTGTGACTTAGCCATGCGGTAACCTCAGGCCTAGGTCTTCTGTATTAAACTGAACATTTATTAATGTAAACTACAACGTCGTAACAATAAGGTTACTTGAATACGAGAGAATGCGAGATAATAACGAGACGTGTGACTTAGACATGCGGTAACCTCAGGACTAGATCTTCTGTATTACACTGAACATTTATTCATGTAAATTGCAACGTCGTAACAATACGGTTACTTGAGTACGAGAGAATGCGAGATAATAACGAGACGTGTGACTTAGCCATGCGGTAACCTCAGGACTAGATCTTCTGTATTACACTGAACATTTATTCATGTAAACTGCAACGTCGTAACAATACGGTTACTTGTGTACGAGAGAATGCGAGATAATAACGAGACGTGTGACTTAGACATGCGGTAACCTCAGGACTAGATCTTCTGTATTACACTGAACATTTATTCATGTAAACTGCAACGTCGTAACAATACTGTTACTTGAGTACGAGAGAATGCGAGATAATAACGAGACGTGTGACTTAGACATGCGGTAACCTCAGGACTAGATCTTCTGTATTACACTGAACATTTATTCATGTAAACTGCAACGTCGTAACAATACGGTTACTTGAGTACGAGAGAATGCGAGATAATAACGAGACGTGTGACTTAGACATGCGGGAACCTCAGGACTAGATCTTCTGTATTACACTGAACATTTATTCATGTAAACTGCAACGTCGTAACAATACGGTTACTTGAGTACGAGAGAATGCGAGATAATAACGAGACGTGTGACTTAGACATGCGGTAACCTCAGGACTAGATCTTCTGTATTACACTGAACATTTATTAATGTACACTACAACGTCGTAACAATACGGTTACTTGAATACGAGAGAATGCGAGATAATAACGAGACGTGTGACTTAGACATGCAGTAACCTCAGGACTAGATCTTCTGTATTACACTAAACATTTATTAATGTCAACTGCAACGTCGTAACAATACGGTTACTTGTATACGAGAGAATGCGAGATAATAACGAGACGTGTGACTTAGACATGCGGTAACCTCAGGACTAGATCTTCTGTATTACACTGAACATTTATTCATGTAAACTACAACGTCGTAACAATACGGTTACTTGAATACGAGAGAATGCGAGATAATAACGAGACGTGTGATTAGACATGCGGTAACCTCAGGACTAGATCTTCTGTATTACACTGAACATTTATTCATGTAAATTGCAACGTCGTAACAATACGGTTACTTGAGTACGAGAGAATGCGAGATAATAACGAGACGTGTGACCTAGCCATGCGGTAACCTCAGGACTAGATCTTCTGTATTACACTGAACATTTATTAATGTAAACTACAACGTCGTAACAATACGGTTACTTGAGTACGAGAGAATGCGAGATAATAACGAGACGTGTGACTTAGACATGCGGTAAACTCAGGACTAGATCTTCTGTATTACACTGAACATTTATTCATGTAAACTGCAACGTCGTAACAATACTGTTACTTGAGTACGAGAGAATGCGAGATAATAACGAGACGTGTGACTTAGCCATGCGGTAACCTCAGGCCTAGGTCTTCTGTATTAAACTGAACATTTATTAATGTAAACTACAACGTCGTAACAATACGGTTACTTGAATACGAGAGAATGCGAGATAATAACGAGACGTGTGACTTAGACATGCGGTAACCTCAGGACTAGATCTTCTGTATTACACTGAACATTTATTCCTGTAAATTGCAACGTCTTAACAATACGGTTACTTGAGTACGAGAGAATGCGAGATAATAACGAGACGTGTGACTTAGCCATGCGGTAACCTCAGGACTAGATCTTCTGTATTACACTGAACATTTATTCATGTAAACTGCAACGTCGTAACAATACGGTTACTTGTGTACGAGAGAATGCGAGATAATAACGAGACGTGTGACTTAGACATGCGGTAACCTCAGGACTAGATCTTCTGTATTACTCTGAACATTTATTCATGTAAACTGCAACGTCGTAACAATACTGTTACTTGAGTACGAGAGAATGCGAGATAATAACGAGACGTGTGACTTAGACATGCGGTAACCTCAGGACTAGATCTTCTGTATTACACTGAACATTTATTCATGTAAACTGCAACGTCGTAACAATACGGTTACTTGAGTACGAGAGAATGCGAGATAATAACGAGACGTGTGACTTAGACATGCGGGAACCTCAGGACTAGATCTTCTGTATTACACTGAACATTTATTCATGTAAACTGCAACGTCGTAACAATACGGTTAGTTGAGTACGAGAGAATGCGAGATAATAACGAGACGTGTGACTTAGACATGCGGTAACCTCAGGACTAGATCTTCTGTATTACACTGAACATTTATTAATGCACACTACAACGTCGTAACAATACGGTTACTTGAATACGAGAGAATGCGAGATAATAACGAGACGTGTGACTTAGACATGCGGTAACCTCAGGACTAGATCTTCTGTATTACACTAAACATTTATTAATGTAAACTGCAACGTCGTAACAATACGGTTACTTGAGTACGAGAGAATGCGAGATAATAACGAGACGTGTGACTTAGACATGCGGTAACCTCAGGACTAGATCTTCTGTATTACACTGAACATTTATTCATGTAAACTACAACGTCGTAACAATACGGTTACTTGAATACGAGAGAATGCGAGATAATAACGAGACGTGTGATTAGACATGCGGTAACCTCAGGACTAGATCTTCTGTATTACACTGAACATTTATTCATGTAAATTGCAACGTCGTAACAATACGGTTACTTGAGTACGAGAGAATGCGAGATAATAACGAGACGTGTGACCTAGCCATGCGGTAAACTCAGGACTAGATCTTCTGTATTACACTGAACATTTATTAATGTAAACTACAACGTCGTAACAATACGGTTACTTGAGTATGAGAGAATGCGAGATAATAACGAGACGTGTGACTTAGACATGCGGTAACCTCAGGACTAGATCTTCTGTAATACACTGAACATTTATTCATGTAAACTGCAACGTCGTAACAATACTGTTACTTGAGTACGAGAGAATGCGAGATAATAACGAGACGTGTGACTTAGACATACGGTAACCTCAGGACTAGATCTTCTGTATTACACTGAACATTTATTCATGTAAACTGCAACGTCGTAACAATACGGTTACTTGAGTACGAGAGAATGCGAGATAATAACGAGACGTGTGACTTAGCCATGCGGTAACCTCAGGACTAGATTTCTGTATTACACTGAACATTTATTCATGTAAACTGCAACGTCGTAACAATACGGTTACTTGTGTACGAGAGAATGCGAGATAATAACGAGACGTGTGACTTAGACATGCGGTAACCTCAGGACTAGATCTTCTGTATTACACTGAACATTTATTCATGTAAACTGCAACGTCGTAACAATACTGTTACTTGAGTACGAGAGAATGCGAGATAATAACGAGACGTGTGACTTAGACATGCGGTAACCTCAGGACTAGATCTTCTGTATTACACTGAACATTTATTCATGTAAACTGCAACGTCGTAACAATACGGTTACTTGAGTACGAGAGAATGCGAGATAATAACGAGACGTGTGACTTAGACATGAGGGAAACTCAGGACTAGATCTTCTGTATTACACTGAACATTTATTCATGTAAACTGCAACGTCGTAACAATACGGTTACTTGAGTACGAGAGAATGCGAGATAATAACGAGACGTGTGACTTAGACATGCGGTAACCTCAGGACTAGATCTTCTGTATTACACTGAACATTTATTAATGTACACTACAACGTCGTAACAATACGGTTACTTGAATACGAGAGAATGCGAGATAATAAGGAGACGTGTGACTTAGACATGCGGTAACCTCAGGACTAGATCTTCTGTATTACACTAAACATTTATTAATGTCAACTGCAACGTCGTAACAATACGGTTACTTGAGTACGAGAGAATGCGAGATAATAACGAGACGTGTGACTTAGACATGCGGTAACCTCAGGACTAGATCTTCTGTATTATACTGAACATTTATTCATGTAAACTACAACGTCGTAACAATACGGTTACTTGAATACGAGAGAATGCGAGATAATAACGAGACGTGTGATTAGACATGCGGTAACCTCAGGACTAGATCTTCTGTATTACACTGAACATATATTCATGTAAATTGCAACGTCGTAACAATACGGTTACTTGAGTACGAGAGAATGCGAGATAATAACGAGACGTGTGACCTAGCCATGCGGTAACCTCAGGACTAGATCTTCTGTATTACACTGAACATTTATTAATGTAAACTACAACGTCGTAACAATACGGTTACTTGAGTACGAGAGAATGCGAGATAATAACGAGACGTGTGACTTAGACATGCGGTAAACTCAGGACTAGATCTTCTGTATTACACTGAACATTTATTCATGTAAACTGCAACGTCGTAACAATACTGTTACTTGAGTACGAGAGAATGCGAGATAATAACGAGACGTGTGACTTAGCCATGCGGTAACTTCAGGCCTAGGTCTTCTGTATTAAACTGAACATTTATTACTGTAAACTACAACGTCGTAACAATACGGTTACTTGAATACTAGAGATGCGAGATAATAACGAGACGTGTGACTTAGACATGCGGTAACCTCAGGACTAGATCTTCTGTATTACACTAAACATTTATTAATGTAAACTGCAACGTCGTAACAATACGGTTACTTGAGTACGAGAGAATGCGAGATAATAACGAGACGTGTGACTTAGACATGCGGTAACCTCAGGACTAAGTCTTCTGTATTACACTGGGAACATTTATTCATGTAAACTGCAACGTCGTAACAATACTGTTACTTGAGTACGAGAGAATGCGAGATAATAACGAGACGTGTGACTTAGACATACGGTAACCTCGGGACTAGATCTTCTGTATTACACTGAACATTTATTTATATGTAAACTGCAACGTCGTAACAATACGGTTACTTGAGTACGAGAGAATGCGAGATAATAACGAGACGTGTGACTTAGACATGCGGGAACCTCAGGACTAGATCTTCTGTATTACACTGAACATTTATTCATGTAAACTGCAACGTCGTAACAATACGGTTACTTGAGTACGAGAGAATGCGAGATAATAACGAGACGTGTGTGACTTAGACATGCGGTAACCTCATGACTAGATCTTCTGTATTACACTGAACGCATTTATTCATGTAAACTGCAACGTCGTAACAATATGCGGTTACTGTGTACGAGAGAATGCGAGATAATAACGAGACGTGTGACTTAGACATGCGGTAACCTCAAGGACTAGATCTTCTGTACTGAACATTTATTCATGTAAACTGCAACGTCAGCGCGTACTGTTACTTAGGTACGAGAGAATGCGAGATAATAACGAGACGTGTGACTTAGACGTAGGCAACCTCGGGGATTCAGATCTTCTGTATTACACTGAACATTTATTCATGTAAACTGCAACGTCGTAACAATACGGTTACTTGAGTACGAGAGAATGCGAGATAATAACGAGACGTGTGACTTAGACATGCGGGAACCTCAGGACTAGATCTTCTGTATTACACTGAACATTTATTCATGTAAACTGCAACGTCGTAACAATACGGTTACTTGAGTACGAGAGAATGCGAGATAATAACGAGACGTGTGACTTAGACATGCGGTAACCTCAGGACTAGATCTTCTGTATTACACTGAACATTTATTAATGTACACTACAACGTCGTAACAATAGGGTTACTTGAATACGAGAGAATGCGAGATAATGACGAGACGTGTAACTTAGACATGCGGTAACCTCAGGACTAGATCTTCTGTATTACACTGAACATTTATTCATGTAAACTGCATCGTCGTAACAATACGGTTACTTGTGTACGAGAGAATGCGAGATAATAACGAGACGTGTGACTTAGACATGCGGTAACCTCAGGACTAGATCTTCTGTATTACACTGAACATTTATTCATGTAAACTGCAAAGTCGTAACAATACGGTTACTTGAATACGAGAGAATGCGAGATAATAACGAGGCGTGTGACATAGCCATGCGGTAACTATGGGACTAGATCTTCTGTATTACACTGAATATTCTACATGTAAACTGCAACGTCGTAACAATACGGTTACTTGAATACGTGAGAATGCGAGATAATAACGAGACGTGTGACTTAGACATGCGGTAACCTCAGGTCTAGATCTTCTGTATTACACTGAACATTTATTCATGTAAACTGCAACGTGTAACAATACGGATTTGTACTTGAATACGAGAGAATGCGAGATAATAAAGAGACGTGTGACTTAGACATGCGGTAACCTCAGGACTAGATCTTCTGTATTACACTGAACATTTATTCATGTAAAGTACAACGTCGTAACAATACAGTTATGAGTACGAGAGAATGCGAGATAATAACGAGACGTGTGACTTAGACATGCGGTAACCTCAGGACTAGATCTTCTGTATTACCTGAACATTTATTTATGTAAACTGCAACGTCGTAACAATACAGTTACTTGAGAGTACGAGAGAATGCGAGATAATAACGAGACGTGAGACTTAGACATGCGGTAACCTCAGGACTAGATCTTCTGTATTACACTGAACATTTATTCATGTAAACTGCAACGTCGTAACAATACGGTTACATGAGTACGAGAGAATGCGAGATAATAACGAGACGTGTGAATTAGACATGCGACAACCTCAGGACTAGATCTTCTGTATTACACTGAACATTTATTAATGTAAACTACAACGTCGTAACAATACGGTTACTGAGTAAGAGAGAATGCGAGATAATAACGAGACGTGTGACTTAGACATGCGGTAAACTCAGGACTAGATCTTCTGTATTACACTGAACATTTATTCATGTAAACTGCAACGTCGTAACAATACTGTTACTTGAGTACGAGGGAATGCGAGATAATAACGAGACGTGTGACTTAGCCATGCGGTAACCTCAGGCCTAGGTCTTCTGTATTAAACTGAACATTTATTACTGTAAACTACAACGTCGTAACAATACGGTTACTTGAATACGAGAGAATGCGAGATAATAACGAGACGTGTGACTTAGACATGCGGTAACCTCAGGACTAGATCTTCTGTATTACACTAAACATTTATTAATGTAAACTGCAACGTCGTAACAATACGGTTACTTGAGTACGAGAGAATGCGAGATAATAACGAGACGTGTGACTTAGACATGCGGTAAACTCAGGACTAGATCTTCTGTATTACACTGAACATTTATTCATGTAAACTGCAACGTCGTAACAATACTGTTACTTGAGTACGAGAGAATGCGAGATAATAACGAGACGTGTGACTTAGACATACGGTAACCTCAGGACTAGATCTTCTGTATTACACTGAACATTTATTTATGTAAACTGCAACGTCGTAACAATACGGTTACTTGAGTACGAGAGAATGCGAGATAATAACGAGACGTGTGACTTAGACATGCGGGAACCTCAGGACTAGATCTTCTGTATTACACTGAACATTTATTCATGTAAACTGCAACGTCGTAACAATACGGTTACTTGAGTACGAGAGAATGCGAGATAATAACGAGACGTGTGACTTAGACATGCGGTAACCTCAGGACTAGATCTTCTGTATTACACTGAACATTTATTCATGTAAACTGCAACGTCGTAACAATACGGTTACTTGTGTACGAGAGAATGCGAGATAATAACGAGACGTGTGACTTAGACATGCGGTAACCTCAGGACTAGATCTTCTGTATTACACTGAACATTTATTCATGTAAACTGCAACGTCGTAACAATACGGTTACTTGTGTACGAGAGAATGCGAGATAATAACGAGACGTGTGACTTAGACATGCGGTAACCTCAGGACTAGATCTTCTGTATTACACTGAACATTTATTCATGTAAACTGCAACGTCGTAACAATACTGTTACTTGAGTACGAGAGAATGCGAGATAATAACGAGTCGTGTGACTTAGACATGCGGTAACCTCAGGACTAGATCTTCTGTATTACACTGAACATTTATTCATGTAAACTGCAACGTCGTAACAATACGGTTACTTGAGTACGAGAGAATGCGAGATAATAACGAGACGTGTGACTGAGACATGCGGGAACCTCAGGACTAGATCTTCTGTATTACACTGAACATTTATTCATGTAAACTGCCACGTCGTAACAATACGGTTACTTGAGTCGAGAGAATGCGAGATAATAACGAGACGTGTGACTTAGACATGCGGTAACCTCAGGACTAGATCTTCTGTATTACACTAAACATTTATTAATGTAAACTGCAACGTCGTAACAATACGGTTACTTGAGTACGAGAGAATGCGAGATAATAACGAGACGTGTGACTTAGACATGCGGTAACCTCAGGACTAGATCTTCTGTATTACACTGAACATTTATTCATGTAAACTGCAACGTCGTAACAATACTGTTACTTGAGTACGAGAGAATGCGAGATAGTAACGAGACGTGTGACTTAGACATACGGTAACCTCAGGACTAGATCTTCTGTATTACACTGAACATTTATTTATGTAAACTGCAACGTCGTAACAATACGGTTACTTGAGTACGAGAGAATGCGAGATAATAACGAGACGTGTGACTTAGACATGCGGGAACCTCAGGACTAGATCTTCTGTATTACACTGAACATTTATTCATGTAAACTGCAACGTCGTAACAATACGGTTACTTGAGTACGAGAGAATGCGAGATAATAACGAGACGTGTGACTTAGACATGCGGTAACCTCAGGACTAGATCTTCTGTATTACACTGAACATTTATTCATGTAAACTGCAACGTCGTAACAATACGGTTATTTGTGTACGAGAGAATGCGAGATAATAACGAGACGTGTGACTTAGACATGCGGTAACCTCAGGACTAGATCTTCTGTATTACACTGAACATTTATTCATGTAAACTGCAACGTCGTAACAATACTGTTACTTGAGTACGAGAGAATGCGAGATAATAACGAGACGTGTGACTTAGACATGCGGTAACCTCAGGACTAGATCTTCTGTATTACACTGAACATTTATTCATGTAAACTGCAACGTCGTAACAATACGGTTACTTGAGTACGAGAGAATGCGAGATAATAACGAGACGTGTGACTTAGACATGCGGGAACCTCAGGACTAGATCTTCTGTATTACACTGAACATTTATTCATGTAAACTGCAACGTCGTAACAATACGGTTACTTGAGTACGAGAGAATGCGAGATAATAACGAGACGTGTGACTTAGACATGCGGTAACCTCAGGACTAGATCTTCTGTATTACACTGAACATTTATTAATGTACACTACAACGTCGTAACAATACGGTTACTTGAATACGAGAGAATGCGAGATAATGACGAGACGTGTAACTTAGACATGCGGTAACCTCAGGACTAGATCTTCTGTATTACACTGAACATTTATTCATGTAAACTGCATCGTCGTAACAATACGGTTACTTGTGTACGAGAGAATGCGAGATAATAACGAGACGTGTGACTTAGACATGCGGTAACCTCAGGACTAGATCTTCTGTATTACACTGAACATTTATTCATGTAAACTGCAAAGTCGTAACAATACGGTTACTTGAATACGAGAGAATGCGAGATAATAACGAGACGTGTGACATAGCCATGCAGTAACCTCAGGACTAGATCTTCTGTATTACACTGAATATTTATTCATGTAAACTGCAACGTCGTAACAATACGGTTACTTGAATACGTGAGAATGCGAGATAATAACGAGACGTGTGACTTAGACATGCGGTAACCTCAGGTCTAGATCTTCTGTATTACACTGAACATTTATTCATGTAAACTGCAACGTAGTAACAATACGGTTACTTGAATACGAGAGAATGCGAGATAATAAAGAGACGTGTGACTTAGACATGCGGTAACCTCAGGACTAGATCTTCTGTATTACACTGAACATTTATTTATGTAAACTGCAACGTCGTAACAATACGGTTACTTGAGTACGAGAGAATGCGAGATAATAACGAGACGTGAGACTTAGACATGCGGTAACCTCAGGACTAGATCTTCTGTATTACACTGAACATTTATTCATGTAAACTGCAACGTCGTAACAATACGGTTACTTGCGTACGAGAGAATGCGAGATAATAACGAGACGTGTGAATTAGACATGCGGTAACCTCAGGACTAGATCTTCTGTATTACACTGAACATTTATTAATGTAAACTACAACGTCGTAACAATACGGTTACTAGAGTACGAGAGAATGCGAGATAATAACGAGACGTGTGACTTAGACATGCGGTAACCTCAGGACTAGATCTTCTGTATTACACTGAACATTTATTCATGTAAACTGCAACGTCGTAACAATACTGTTACTTGAGTACGAGGGAATGCGAGATAATAACGAGACGTGTGACTTAGCCATGCGGTAACCTCAGGCCTAGGTCTTCTGTATTAAACTGAACATTTATTACTGTAAACTACAACGTCGTAACAATACGGTTACTTGAATACGAGAGAATGCGAGATAATTACGAGACGTGTGACTTAGACATGCGGCAACCTCAGGACTAGATCTTCTGTATTACACTAAACATTTATTAATGTAAACTGCAACGTCGTAACAATACGGTTACTTGAGTACGAGAGAATGCGAGATAATAACGAGACGTGTGACTTAGACATGCGGTAACCTCAGGACTAGATCTTCTGTATTACACTGAACATTTATTCATGTAAACTGCAACGTCGTAACAATACTGTTACTTGAGTACGAGAGAATGCGAGATAATAACGAGACGTGTGACTTAGACATACGGTAACCTCAGGACTAGATCTTCTGTATTACACTGAACATTTATTTATGTAAACTGCAACGTCGTAACAATACGGTTACTTGAGTACGAGAGAATGCGAGATAATAACGAGACGTGTGACTTAGACATGCGGGAACCTCAGGACTAGATCTTCTGTATTACACTGAACATTTATTCATGTAAACTGCAACGTCGTAACAATACTGTTACTTGAGTACGAGAGAATGCGAGATAATAACGAGACGTGTGACTTAGACATGCGGTAACCTCAGGACTAGATCTTCTGTATTACACTGAACATTTATTCATGTAAACTGCAACGTCGTAACAATACGGTTACTTGAGTACGAGAGAATGCGAGATAATAACGAGACGTGTGACTTAGACATGCGGGAACCTCAGGACTAGATCTTCTGTATTACACTGAACATTTATTCATGTAAACTGCAACGTCGTAACAATACGGTTACTTGAGTACGAGAGAATGCGAGATAATAACGAGCCGTGTGACTTAGACATGCGGTAACCTCAGGACTAGATCTTCTGTATTACACTGAACATTTATTAATGTACACTACAACGTCGTAACAATACGGTTACTTGAATACGAGAGAATGCGAGATAATGACGAGACGTGTAACTTAGACATGCGGTAACCTCAGGACTAGATCTTCTGTATTACACTGAACATTTATTCATGTAAACTGCAACGTCGTAACAATACGGTTACTTGTGTACGAGAGAATGCGAGATAATAACGAGACGTGTGACTTAGACATGCGGTAACCTCAGGTCTAGATCTTCTGTATTACACTGAACATTTATTCATGTAAACTGCAAAGTCGTAACAATACGGTTACTTGAATACGAGAGAATGCGAGATAATAACGAGACGTGTGACATAGCCATGCGGTAACCTCAGGACTAGATCTTCTGTATTACACTGAATATTTATTCATGTAAACTGCAACGTCGTAACAATACGGTTACTTGAATACGTGAGAATGCGAGATAATAACGAGACGTGTGACTTAGACATGCGGTAACCTCAGGACTAGATATTCTGTATTACACTGAACATTTATTTATGTAAACTGCAACGTCGTAACAATACGGTTACTTGAGTACGAGAGAATGCGAGATAATGACGAGACGTGTAACTTAGACATGCGGTAACCTCAGGACTAGATCTTCTGTATTACACTGAACATTTATTCATGTAAACTGCAACGTCGTAACAATACGGTTACTTGTGTACGAGAGAATGCGAGATAATAACGAGACGTGTGACTTAGACATGCGGTAACCTCAGGACTAGATCTTCTGTATTACACTGAACATTTATTCATGTAAACTGCAAAGTCGTAACAATACGGTTACTTGAATACGAGAGAATGCGAGATAATAACGAGACGTGTGACATAGCCATGCGGTAACCTCAGGACTAGATCTTCTGTATTACACTGAATATTTATTCATGTAAACTGCAACGTCGTAACAATACGGTTACTTGAATACGTGAGAATGCGAGATAATAACGAGACGTGTGACTTAGACATGCGGTAACCTCAGGTCTAGATCTTCTGTATTACACTGAACATTTATTCATGTAAACTGCAACGTAGTAACAATACGGTTACTTGAATACGAGAGAATGGGAGATAATAAAGAGACGTGTGACTTAGACATGCGGTAACCTCAGGACTAGATCTTCTGTATTACACTGAACATTTATTCATGTAAACTGCAACGTCGTAACAATACGGTTACTTGAGTACGAGAGAATGCGAAATAATAACGAGACGTGTGACTTAGACATGCGGTAACCTCAGGACTAGATCTTCTGTATTACACTGAACATTTATTTATGTAAACTGCAACGTCGTAACAATACGGTTACTTGAGTACGAGAGAATGCGAGATAATAACGAGACGTGCGACTTAGACATGCGGTAACCTCAGGACTAGATCTTCTGTATTACACTGAACATTTATTCATGTAAACTGCAACGTCGTAACAATACGGTTACTTCAGTACGAGAGAATGCGAGATAATAACGAGACGTGTGAATTAGACATGCGGTAACCTCAGGACTAGATCTTCTGTATTACACTGAACATTTATTAATGTACACTACAACGTCGTAACAATACGGTTACTTGAATACGAGAGAATGCGAGATAATAACGAGACGTGTGACTCAGACATGCGGTAACCTCAGGACTAGATCTTCTGTATTACACTAAACATTTATTAATGTAAACTGCAACGTCGTAACAATACGGTTACTTGAGTACGAGAGAATGCGAGATATTAACGAGACGTGTGACTTGGACATGCGGTAAACACAGGACTAGATCTTCTGTATTAAACTGAACATTTATTCATGTAAACTGCAACGTCGTAACAATACGGTTACTTGAGTACGAGAGAATGCGAGATAATAACGAGACGTGTGACTTAGACATGCGGTAACCTCAGGACTAGATCTTCGGTATTACACTGAACATTTATTCATGTAAACTGCAACGTCGTAACAATACGGTTACTTGAATACGAGTGAATGCGAGATAATAACGAGACGTGTGACATAGCCATGCGGTAACCTCAGGACTAGATATTCTGTATTACACTGAATATTTATTCATGTAAACTGCAACGTCGTAACAATACGGTTACTTGAATACGAGAGAATGCGAGATAATAACGAGACGTGTGACTTAGACATGCGGTAACCTCAGGTCTAGATCTTCTGTATTACACTGAACATTTATTCATGTAAACTGCAACGTAGTAACAATACGGTTACTTGAATACGAGAGAATGCGAGATAATAAAGAGACGTGTGACTTAGCCATGCGGTAACCTCAGGACTAGATCTTCTGTATTACACTGAACATTTATTCATGTAAACTGCAACGTCGTAACAATACGGTTACATGTGTACGAGAGAATGCGAGATAATAACGAGACGTGTGACTTAGACATGCGGTAACCTCAGGACTAGATCTTCTGTATTACACTGAACATTTATTCATGTAAACTGCAACGTCGTAACAATACGGTTACTTGAATACGAGAGAATGCGAGATAATAACGAGACGTGTGACTTAGACATGCGGTAACCTCAGGACTAGATCTTCTGTATTACACTGAACATTTATTTATGTAAACTGCAACGTCGTAACAATACGGTTACTTGAGTACGAGAGAATGCGAGATAATAACGAGACGTGTGACTTAGACATGCGGTAACCTCAGGTCTAGATCTTCTGTATTACACTGAACATTTATTCATGTAAACTGCTACGTCGTAACAATACGGTTACTTGTGTACGAGAGAATGCGAGATAATAACGAGACGTGTGACTTAGACATGCGGTAACCTCAGGACTAGATCTTCTGTATTACACTGAACATTTATTAATGTACACTACAACGTCGTAACAATACGGTTACTTGAATACGAGAGAATGCGAGATAATAACGAGACGTGTGACTTAGACATGCGGTAACCTCAGGACTAGATCTTCTGTATTACACTAAATATTTATTAATGTAAACTGCAACGTCGTAACAATACGGTTACTTGAGTACGAGAGAATGCGAGATAATAACGAGACGTGTGACTTAGACATGCGTTAACCTCAGGACTCGATCTTCTGTATTACACTGAACATTTATTTATGTAAACTGCAACGTCGTAACAATACGGTTACTTGAGTACGAGAGAATGCGAGATAATAACGAGACGTGTGACTTAGGCATGCGGTAAATTCAGGACTAGATCTTCTGTATTACACTGAACATTTATTCATGTAAACTGCAACGTCGTAACAATACGGTTACTTGAGTACGAGAGAATGCGAGATCATAACGAGACGTGTGACTTAGACATGCGGTAACCTCAGGACTAGATCTTCTGTATTACACTGAACATTTATTAATGTAAACTACAACGTCGTAACAATACGGTTACTTGAATACGAGAGAATGCGAGATAATAACGAGACGTGTGACTTAGACATGCGGTAACCTCAGGACTAGATCTTCTGTATTACACTAAATATTTATTAATGTAAACTGCAACGTCGTAACAATACGGTTACTTGAGTACGAGAGAATGCGACATAATAACGAGACGTGTGACTTAGCCATGCGGTAACCTCAGGACTAGATCTTCTGTATTACACTGAACATTTAGTCATGTAAACTGCAACGTCGTAACAATACGGTTACTTGAGTACGAGAGAATGCGAGATAATAACGAGACGTGTGACTTAGACATGCGGTAACCTCAGGACTAGATCTTCTGTATTAGACTGAACATTTATTCATGTAAACTGCAACGTCGTAACAATACTGTTACTTGAGTACGAGAGAATGCGAGATAATAACGAGACGTGTGACTTAGACATACGGTAACCTCAGGACTAGATCCTCTGTATTACACTGAACATTTATTTATGTAAACTTAAACGTCGTAGCAATACGGTTACTTGTTTACGAGAGAATGCGAGATAAAACGAGACGTGTGACTTAGACATGCGGTAACCTCAGGACTAGATCCTCTGTATTACACTGAACATTTATTTATGTAAACTGCAACGTCGTAACAATACGGTTACTTCAGTACGAGAGAATGCGAGATAATAACGAGACGTGTGACTTAGAGATGCGAAACCTCAGGACTAGATCTTCTGTATTACACTGAACATTTATTCATGTAAACTGCAACGTCGTAACAATACGGTCACTTGATTACGAGAGAATGCGAGATAATAACGAGACGTGTGACATAGACATGCGGTAACCTCAGGACTAGATCTTCTGTATTACACTGAACATTTATTAATGTACACTACAACGTCGTAACAATACGGTTACTTGAATACGAGAGAAAGCGAGATAATAACGAGACGTGTGACTTAGACATGCGGTAACCTCAGGACTAGATCTTCTGTATTACACTAAACATTTATTAATGTAAACTGCAACGTCGTAACAATACGGTTACTTGAGTACGAGAGAATGAGAGATAATAACGAGACGTGTGACTTAGACATGCGGTAACCTCCTGACTAGATCTTCTGTATTACACTGAACATTTATTCATGTAAACTGCAACGTCGTAACAATACAGTTACTTGAATACGAGAGAATGCGAGATAATAACGAGACGTGTGACTTAGACATGCGGTAACCTCAGGACTAGATCTTCTGTATTACACTAAACATTTATTAATGTAAACTGCAACGTCGTAACAATACGGTTACTTGAGTACGAGAGAATGCGAGATAATAACGAGACGTGTGACTTAGACATGCGGTAACCTCAGGACTAGATCTTCTGTATTACACTGAACATTTATTCATGTAAACTGCAACGTCGTAACAATACGGTTACTTGAGTACGAGAGAATGCGAGATAATAACGAGACGTGTGACTTAGACATGCGGTAACCTCAGGACTAGATCTTCTGTATTACACTGAACATTTATTCATGTAAACTGCAACGTCGTAACAATACGGTTACTTGAGTACGAGAGAATGCGAGATAATAACGAGACGTGTGACTTAGACATGCATAACCTCAGGACTAGATCTTCTGTATTACACTAAACATTTATTCATGTAAACTGCAACGTCGTAACAATACGGTTACTTGAGTACGAGAGAATGCGAGATATTAACGAGACGTGTGACTTAGCCATGCGGTAACCTCAGGACTAGATCTTCTGTATTACACTGAACATTTATTCATGTAAACTGCAACGTCGTAACAATACGGTTACTTGAGTACGAGAGAATGCGAGATAATAACGAGACGTGTGACTTAGACATGCGGTAACCTCAGGACTAGATCTTCTGTATTACACTGAACATTTATTCATGTAAACTGCAACGTCGTAACAATACTGTTACTTGAGTACGAGAGAATGCGAGATAATAACGAGACGTGTGACTTATACATGCGGTAACCTCAGGACTAGATCTTCTGTATTACACTGAAGATTTATTTATGTAAACTGCAACGTCGTAACAATACGGTTACTTGAGTACGAGAAAATGCGAGATAATAATGAGACGTGTGACTTAGATATGCGGGAACCTCAGGACTAGATCTTCTGTATTACACTGAACATTTATTAATGTACACTACAACGTCGTAACAATACGGTTACTTGAATACGAGAGAATGCGAGATAATAACGAGACGTGTGACTTAGACATGCGGTAACCTCAGGAATAGATCTTCTGTATTACACTAAACAATTATTAATGTAAACTGCAACGTCGTCACAATACGGTTACTTGAGTACGAGAGAATGCGAGATAATAACGAGACGTGTGACTTAGCCATGCGGTAACCTCAGGACTAGATCTTCTGTATTACACTGAACATTTATTCATGTAAATTGCAACGTCGTAACAATACGGTTACTTGAGTACGAGAGAATGCGAGATAATAACGAGACGTGTGACTTCGACATGCGGTAACCTCAGGACTAGATCTTCTGTATTACACTGAACATTTATTCATGTAAACTGCAACGTCGTAACAATACGGTTACTTGAGTACGAGAGAATGCGAGATAATAACGAGACGTGTGACTTAGACATGCGGTAACCTCAGGTCTAGATCTTCTGTATTACACTGAACATTTATTCATGTAAACTGCAACGTCGTAACAATACGGTTACTTGAGTACGAGAGAATGCGAGATAAGAACGAGACGTGTGACTTAGACATGAGGTAACCTCAGGACTAGATCTTCTGTATTACACTGAACATTTATTTATGTAAACTGCAACGTCGTAACAATACGGTTACTTGGGTACGAGAGAATGCGAGATAATAACGAGACGTGTGACTTAGACATGCGGTAACCTCAGGACTAGATCTTCTGTATTACACTGAACATTTATTCATGTAAACTGGAACGTAGTAACAATACGGTTACTTGAATACGAGAGAATGCGAGATAATAAAGAGACGTGTGACTTAGACATGCGGTAACCTCAGGACTAGATCTTCTGTATTACACTGAACATTTATTCATGTAAACTGCAACGTCGTAACAATACGGTTACTTGAATACGAGAGAAAGCGAGATAATAACGAGAGGTGTGACTTAGACATGCGGTAACCACAGGACTAGATCTTCTGTATTACACTGAACATTTATTCATGTAAACTGCAACGTCGTAACAATACGGTTACTTGAGTACGAGAGAATGCGAGATAATAACGACACGTGTGACTTAGACATGCGGTAAACTCAGGACTAGATCTTCTGTATTACACTGAACATTTATTTATGTAAACTGCAACGTCGTAAAAATACGGTTACTTGAGTACGAGAAAATGCGAGATAATAATGAGACGTGTGACTTAGACATGCGGTAACCTCAGGACTAGATCTTCTGTATTACACTGAACATTTATTAATGTACACTACAACGTCGTAACAATACGGTTACTTGAATACGAGAGAATGCGAGATAATAACGAGACGTGTGACTTAGACATGCGGTAACCTCAGGACTAGATCTTCTGTATTACACTAAACAATTATTAATGTAAACTGCAACGTCGTCACAATACGGTTACTTGAGTACGAGAGAATGCGAGATAATAACGAGACGTGTGACTTAGCCATGCGGTAACATCAGGACTAGATTTCTGTATTACACTGAACATTTATTCATGTAAACAGCAACGTCGTAACAATACGGTTACTTGAGTACGAGAGAATGCGAGATAATAACGAGACGTGTGACTTCGACATGCGGTAACTCCCTATAGGACTAGATCTTCTGTATTACACTGAACATTTATTCATGTAAACTGCAACGTCTTAACAATACGGTTACTTGAGTACGAGAGAATGCGAGATAATAACGAGACGTGTGACTTAGACATGCGTTAACCTCAGACTAGATCTTCTGTATTACACTGAACATTTATTCATGTAAACTGCAATTGCTGTAACAATACGGTTACTTGAGTACGAGAGAATGCGAGATAATAACGAGACGTGTGACTTAGACATGAGGTAACCTCAGACTAGATCTTCTGTATTACACTGAACATTTATTAATGTAAACTGCAACGTCGTAACAATACGGTTACTTGGGTACGAGAGAATGCGAGATAATAACGGGACGTGTGACTTAGACAAGCGGGAACCTCAGGACTAGATCTTCTGTATTATTAATTGAACATTTATTCATGGAATCTAACGTAGCAACAATATTGTTACTGAATACGAGAGAATGCGAGATAATAAAGAGACGTGAGACTTATATGCGGTAACCTCAGGATTAGGCCTCATTACACTGAACATTTATTCATGCAACTGCAACGTCGTAACAATACGTTACTTGAATACGAGAGAATGCGAGATAATAACGAGACGTGTGATTTGCACATGCGTTAACCTCAGGACTAGATCTTCTATTACACTAAACATTTATTAATGTAAACTGCAACGTCGTAACAATATTGTTACTTGAATACGAGAATGCGAGATAATAACGAGACGCAGGACTTAGACATGCATAACCTCAGGACTAGATCTTCTGTATTACACTAAACAATTATTAATGCACTGCAACGTCGTATCAATACGGTTACTTGAGTACGAGAGAATGCGAGATATTAACGAGACGTGTGACTTGACATAGTGGTAAACACAGGA
Source organism: Ascarosepion bandense (assembly GCA_037127315.1). Taxonomy (NCBI): domain Eukaryota; kingdom Metazoa; phylum Mollusca; class Cephalopoda; order Sepiida; family Sepiidae; genus Ascarosepion; species Ascarosepion bandense. Next base: position 347,509 of record JBBBDQ010000672.1, read on the forward strand.
CTAGATCTTCTGTATTACACTGAACATTTATTCATGTAAACTGCAACGTCGTAACAATACGGTTACTTGAGTACGAGAGAATGCGAGATAATAACGAGACGTGTGATTTAGACATGCGTAACCTCAGGACTAGATCTTCTGTATTGACACTGAACATTATTCATGGGACTTATAACGTAACAAGACGGTTACTTGTATACGAGAGAATGCGCGATAATAACGAGACGTGTGACTTCGACATGCGGTAACCTCAGGACTAGATCTTCTCGTATTACACTGAACATTTATTCATGTAACTGCAACGTCGTAACAATACGTTACTTGAATACGAGAGAATGCGAGATAATAACGAGACGTGTGACTTAGACATGCGGTAACCTCAGGACTAGATCTTCTGTATTACACTGAACATTTATTAATGTAGACTACAACGTCGTAACAATACGGTTACTTTGAATACGAGAGAATGCGAGATAATAACGAGACGTGTGACTTAGACATGCGGTAACCTCAGGACTAGATCTTCTGTATTACACTAAACATTTATTAATGTAAACTGCAACGTCGTAACAATACGGTTACTTTGAGTACGAGAGAATGCGAGATAATAACGAGACGTGTGACTTAGCCATGCGTTAACCTCAGGACTAGATCTTCTGTATTACACTGTACATTTAGTCATGTAAACTGCAACCTCGTAACAATACGGTTACTTGAGTACGAGAGAATGCGAGATAATAACGAGACGTGTGACTTAGACATGCGGTAACCTCAGGACTAGATCTTCTGTATTACACTGAACATTTATTCATGTAAACCGTAACAAATGTAGCAATACTGTTACTTGAGTACGAGAGAATGCGAGATAATAACGAGACGTGTGATTTAGACATACGGTAACCTCAGGACTAGATGCTCTGTATTACACTGAACATTTATTTATGTAAACTTAAACGTCGTAGCAATACGGTTACTTGATTACGAGAGAATGCGAGATAATAACGAGACGTGTGACTTAGACATGCGGTAACCTCAGGACTAGATCTTCTGTATTACACTGAACATTTATTGATGTAAACTGCAACGTCGTAACAATACGGTTACTTGAGTACGAGAGAATGCGAGATAATAACGAGACGTGTGACTTAGACATGCGGTAACCTCAGGACTAGATCTTCTGTATTACACTGAACATTTATTCATGTAAACTGCAACGTCGTAACAATACGGTTACTTGAATACGAGAGAAAGCGAGATAATAACGAGACGTGTGACATAGACATGCGGGAACCTCAGGACTAGATCTTCTGTATTACACTGAACATTTATTCATGTAAACTGCAACGTCGTAACAATACGGTTACTTGAATACGAGAGAAAGCGAGATAATAACGAGAGGTGTGACTTAGACATGCGGTAACCACAGGACTAGATCTTCTGTATTACACTGAACATTTATTCATGTAAACTGCAACGTCGTAACAATACGGTTACTTGAGTACGAGAGAATGCGAGATAATAACGCGACGTGTGACTTAGACATGCGGTAACCTCAGGACTAGATCTTCTGTATTACACTGAACATTTATTCATGTAAACTGCAACGTCGTAACAATACTGTTACTTGAGTACGAGAGAATGCGAGATAATAACGACACGTGTGACTTAGACATGCGGTAACCTCAGGACTAGATCTTCTGTATTACACTGAACATTTATTTATGTAAACTGCAACGTCGTAAAAATACGGTTACTTGAGTACGAGAAAATGCCAGATAATAATGAGACGTGTGACTTAGACATGCGGTAACCTCAGGACTAGATCTTCTGTATTACACTGAACATTTATTAATGTACACTACAACGTCGTAACAATACGGTTACTTGAATACGAGAGAATGCGAGATAATAACGAGACGTGTGACTTAGACATGCGGTAACCTCAGGACTAGATCTTCTGTATTACACTAAACAATTATTAATGTAAACTGCAACGTCGTCACAATACGGTTACTTGAGTACGAGAGAATGCGAGATAATAACGAGACGTGTGACTTAGCCATGCGGTAACCTCAGGACTAGATTTCTGTATTACACTGAACATTTATTCATGTAAACTGCAACGTCGTAACAATACGGTTACTTGAGTACGAGAGAATGCGAGATAATAACGAGACGTGTGACTTCGACATGCGGTAACCTCAGGACTAGATCTTCTGTATTACACTGAACATTTATTCATGTAAACTGCAACGTCTTAACAATACGGTTGCTTGAGTACGAGAATGCGAGATAATAACGAGACGTGACTGACATGCGTTAACCTCAGGACTAGATCTTCTGTATTACACTGAACATTTATTCATGTAAACTGCAACGTCGTAACAATACGGTTACTTGAGTAATGAGAGAATGCGAGATAATAACGAGACGTGTGACTTAGACATGAGGTAACCTCAGGACTAGATCTTCTGTATTACACTGAACATTTATTAATGTAAACTGCAACGTCGTAACAATACGGTTACTTGGGTACGAGAGAATGCGAGATAATAACGAGACGTGTGACTTAGACAAGCGGGAACCTCAGGACTAGATCTTCTGTATTACACTGAACATTTATTCATGTAAACTGGAACGTAGTAACAAAATCTAAGTTACTTGAATACGAGAGAATGCGAGATAATAAAGAGACGTGTGACTTAGAAATGCGGTAACCTCAGGACTAGATCTTCTGTATTACACTGAACATTTATTCATATAAACTGCAACGTCGTAACAATACGTTACTTGAATACGAGAGAATGCGAGATAATAACGAGACGTGTGACTTAGACATGCGTTAACCTCAGGACTAGATCTTTCTATTACACTAAACATTTATTAATGTAAACTGCAACGTCGTAACAATACGGTTACTTGAATACGAGAGAATGCGAGATAATAACGAGACGTGTGACTTAGACATGCATAACCTTTCAGACTAGATCTTCTGTATTACACTAAACAATTATTAATGTAAACTGCAACGTCGTATCAATACGGTTACTTGAGTACGAGAGAATGCGAGATATTAACGAGACGTGTGACTTGGACATGCGGTAAACACAGGACTAGATCTTCTGTATTACACTGAACATTTATTCATGTAAACTGCAACGTCGTAACAATACGGTTACTTGAGTACGAGAGAATGCGAGATAATAACGAGACGTGTGATTTAGACATGCGGTAACCTCAGGACTAGATCTTCTGTATTACACTGAACATTTATTCATGTAAACTGCAACGTCGTAACAAGACGGTTACTTGTATACGAGAGAATGCGAGATAATAACGAGACGTGTGACTTCGACATGCGGTAACCTCAGGACTAGATCTTCTGTATTACACTGAACATTTATTCATGTAAACTGCAACGTCGTAACAATACGTTACTTGAATACGAGAGAATGCGAGATAATAACGAGACGTGTGACTTAGACATGCGTTAACCTCAGGACTAGATCTTCTGTATTACACTGAACATTTATTCATGTAAACTGCAACGTCGTAACAATACGGTTACTTGAATACGAGAGAATGCGAGATAATAACGAGACGTGTGACATAGCCATGCGGTAACCTCAGGACTAGATCTTCTGTATTACACTGAATATTTATTCATGTAAAGTGCAACGTCGTAACAATACGGTTACTTGAATAAGAGAGAATGCGAGATAATAACGAGACGTGTGACTTAGACATGCGGTAACCTCAGGTCTAGATCTTCTGTATTACACTGAACATTTATTCATGTAAACTGCAACGTAGTAACAATACGGTTACTTAAATACGAGAGAATGCGAGATAATAAATTGACGTGTGACTTAGCCATGCGGTAACCTCAGGACTAGATCTTCTGTATTAAACTGAACATTTATTCATGTAAACTGCAACGTCGTAACAATACGGTTACTTGAGTACGAGAGAATGCGAGATAATAACGAGACGTGTGACTTAGACATGCGGTAACCTCAGGACTAGATCTTCTGTATTACACTGAACATTTATTCATGTAAACTGCAACGTCGTAACAATACGGTTACTTGAGTACGAGTGAATGCGAGATAATAACGAGACGTGTGACTTAGACATGCGGGAACCTCAGGACTAGATCTTCTGTATTACACTGAACATTTATTCATGTAAACTGCAACGTCGTAACAATACGGTTACTTGAGTACGAGAGAATGCGAGATAATAACGAGACGTGTGACTTAGACATGAGGTAACCTCAGGACTAGATCTTCTGTATTACACTGAACATTTATTAATGTAAACTGCAACGTCGTAACAATACGGTTACTTGGGTACGAGAGAATGCGAGATAATAACGAGACGTGTGACTTAGACAAGCGGGAACCTCAGGACTAGATCTTCTGTATTACACTGAACATTTATTCATGTAAACTGGAACGTAGTAACAATACGGTTACTTGAATACGAGAGAATGCGAGATAATAAAGAGACGTGTGACTTAGACATGCGGTAACCTCAGGACTAGGTCTTCTGTATTACACTGAACATTTATTCATGTAAACTGCAACGTTGTAACAATACGTTACTTGAATACGAGAGAATGCGAGATAATAACGAGACGTGTGACTTAGACATGCGTTAACCTCAGGACTAGATCTTCTCTATTACACTAAACATTTATTAATGTAAACTGCAACGTCGTAACAATACGGTTACTTGAATACGAGAGAATGCGAGATAATAACGAGACGTGTGACTTAGACATGCATAACCTCAGGACTAGATCTTCTGTATTACACTAAACAATTATTAATGTAAACTGCAACGTCGTATCAATACGGTTACTTGAGTACGAGAGAATGCGAGATATTAACGAGACGTGTGACTTGGACATGCGGTAAACAGAGGACTAGATCTTCTTTATTACACTGAACATTTATTCATGTAAACTGCAACGTCGTAACAATACGGTTACTTGAGTACGAGAGAATGCGAGATAATAACGAGACGTGTGATTTAGACATGCGGTAACCTCAGGACTAGATCTTCTGTATTACACTGAACATTTATTCATGTAATCTGCAACGTCGTAACAAGACGGTTACTTGTATACGAGAGAATGCGAGATAATAACGAGACGTGTGACTTCGACATGCGGTAACCTCAGGACTAGATCTTCTGTATTACACTGAACATTTATTCATGTAAACTGCAACGTCGTAACAATACGTTACTTGAATACGAGAGAATGCGAGATAATAACGAGACGTGTGACTTAGACATGCGGTAACCTCAGGACTAGATCTTCTGTATTGCACTGAACATTTATTAATGTAGACTACAACGTCGTAACAATACGGTTACTTGAATACGAGAGAATGCGAGATAATAACGAGACGTGTGACTTAGACATGCGGTAACCTCAGGACTAGATCTTCTGTATTACACTAAACATTTATTAATGTAAACTGCAACGTCGTAACAATACGGTTACTTGAGTACGAGAGAATGCGAGGTAATAACGAGACGTGTGACTTAGCCATGCGTTAACCTCAGGACTAGATCTTCTGTATTACACTGAACATTTAGTCATGTAAACTGCAACCTCGTAACAATACGGTTACTTGAGTACGAGAGAATGCGAGATAATAACGAGACGTGTGACTTAGACATGCGGTAACCTCAGGACTAGATCTTCTGTATTACACTGAACATTTATTCATGTAAACTGCAACGTCGTAGCAATACTGTTACTTGAGTACGAGAGAATGCGAGATAATGACGAGTTGATGTGATTTAGACATACGGTAACCTCAGGACTAGATCCTCTGTATTACACTGAACATTTATTTATGTAAACTGCAACGTCGTAACAATACGGTTACTTGAGTACGAGAGAATGCGAGATAATAACGAGACGTGTGACTTAGACATGCGGGAACCTCAGGACTAGATCTTCTGTATTACACTGAACATTTATTCATGTAAACTGCAACGTCGTAACAATACGGTTACTTGAATACGAGAAAGCGAGATAATAACGAGACGTGTGACATAGACATGCGGGAACCTCAGGACTAGATCTTCTGTATTACACTGAACATTTATTCATGTAAACTGCAACGTCGTAACAATACGGTTACTTGAATACGAGAGAAAGCGAGATAATAACGAGAGGTGTGACTTAGACATGCGGTAACCACGGGACTAGATCTTCTGTGTTACACTGAACATTTATTCATGTAAACTGCAACGTCGTAACAATACGGTTACTTGAGTACGAGAGAATGCGAGATAATAACGCGACGTGTGACTTAGACATGCGGTAACCTCAGGACTAGATCTTCTGTATTACACTGAACATTTATTCATGTAAACTGCAACGTCAACAATACTGTTACTTGAGTACGAGAGAATGCGAGATAATAACGACACGTGTGACTTAGACATGCGGTAACCTCAGGACTAGATCTTCTGTATTACACTGAACATTTATTTATGTAAACTGCAACGTCGTAAAAATACATTTACTTGAGTACGAGAAAAATGCGAGATAATAATGAGACGTGTGACTTAGACATGCGGTAACCTCAGGACTAGATCTTCTGTATTACACTGAACATTTATTAATGTACACTACAACGTCGTAACAATACGGTTACTTGAATACGAGAGAATGCGAGATAATAACGAGACGTGTGACTTAGACATGCGGTAACCTCAGGACTAGATCTTCTGTATTACACTAAACAATTATTAATGTAAACTGCAACGTCGTCACAATACGGTTACTTGAGTACGAGAGAATGCGAGATAATAACGAGACGTGTGACTTAGCCATGCGGTAACCTCGGGTCTAGATTTCTGTATTACACTGAACATTTATTCATGTAAACTGCAATGTCGTAACAATACGGTTACTTGAGTACGAGAGAATGCGAGATAATAACGAGACGTGTGACTTCGACATGCGGTAACCTCAGGACTAGATCTTCTGTATTACACTGAACATTTATTCATGTAAACTGCAACGTCTTAACAATACGGTTACTTGAGTACGAGAGAATGCGAGATAATAACGAGACGTGTGACTTAGACATGCGTTAACCTCAGGACTAGATCTTCTGTATTACACTGAACATTTATTCATGTAAACTGCAACGTCGTAACAATACGGTTACTTGAGTACGAGAGAATGCGAGATAATAACGAGACGTGTGACTTAGACATGAGGTAACCTCAGGACTTAGATCTTCTGTATTACACTGAACATTTATTAATGTAAACTGCAACGTCGTAACAATACGGTTACTTGGGTACGAGAGAATGCGAGATAATAACGAGACGTGTGACTTAGACAAGCGGGAACCTCAGGACTAGATCTTCTGTATTACACTGAACATTTATTCATGTAAACTGGAACGTAGTAACAATACGATTTACTTGAATACGAGAGAATGCGAGATAATAAAGAGACGTGTGACTTAGAAATGCGGTAACCTCAGGACTAGATCTTCTGTATTACACTGAACATTTATTCATATAAACTGCAACGTCGTAACAATACGTTACTTGAATACGAGAGAATGCGAGATAATAACGAGACGTGTGACTTAGACATGCGTTAACCTCAGGACTAGATCTTCTCTATTACACTAAACATTTATTAATGTAAACTGCAACGTCGTAACAATACGGTTACTTACTTGAATACGAGAGAATGCGAGATAATAACGAGACGTGTGACTTAGACATGCATAACCTCAGGACTAGATCTTCTGTATTACACTAAACAATTATTAATGTAAACTGCAACGTCGTATCAATACGGTTACTTGAGTACGAGAGAATGCGAGATATTAACGAGACGGTGACTTGGACATGCGGTAAACACAGGACTAGATCTTCTGTATTACACTGAACATTTATTCATGTAAACTGCAACGTCGTAACAATACGGTTACTTGAGTACGAGAGAATGCGAGATAATAACGAGACGTGTGATTTAGACATGCGGTAACCTCAGGACTAGATCTTCTGTATTACATGAACATTTATTCATGTAAACTGCAACGTCGTAACAGACAGTTACTTGTATACGAGAGAATGCGAGATAACGAGACATGTGACTTCGACATGCGGTAACCTCAGGACTAGATCTTCTGTATTACACTGAACATTTATTCATGTAAACTGCAACGTCGTAACAATACGTTACTTGAATACGAGAGAATGCGAGATAATAACGAGACGTGTGACTTAGACATGCGTTAACCTCAGGACTAGATCTTCTGTATTACACTGAACATTTATTCATGTAAACTGCAACGTCGTAACAATACGGTTACTTGAATACGAGAGAATGCGAGATAATAACGAGACGTGTGACATAGCCATGCGGTAACCTCAGGACTAGATCTTCTGTATTACACTGAATATTTATTCATGTAAACTGCAACGTCGTAACAATACGGTTACTTGAATAAGAGAGAATGCGAGATAATAACGAGACGTGTGACTTAGACATGCGGTAACCTCAGGTCTAGATCTTCTCTATTACACTGAACATTTATTCATGTAAACTGCAACGTAGTAACAATACGGTTACTTGAATACGAGAGAATGCGAGATAATAAATTGACGTGTGACTTAGCCATGCGGTAACCTCAGGACTAGATCTTCTGTATTAAACTGAACATTTATTCATGTAAACTGCAACGTCGTAACAATACGGTTACTTGAGTACGAGAGAATGCGAGATAATAACGAGACGTGTGACTTAGACATGCGGTAACCTCAGGACTAGATCTTCTGTATTACACTGAACATTTATTCATGTAAACTGCAACGTCGTAACAATACGGTTACTTGAGTACGAGAGAATGCGAGATAATAACTAGACGTGTGACTTAGACATGCAGTAACCTCAGGACTAGATCTTCTGTATTACACTGAACATTTATTTATGTAAACTGCAACGTCGTAACAATACGGTTACTTCAGTACGAGAGAATGCGAGATAATAACGAGACGTGTGACTTAGACATGCGGTAACCTCAGGACTAGATCTTCTGTATTACACTGAACATTTATTCATGTAAACTGCAACGTCGTAACAATACGGTTACATGAGTACGAGAGAATGCGAGATAATAACGAGACGTGTGACTTAGACATGCGGTAACCTCAGGACTAGATCTTCTGTATTACACTGAACATTTATTAATGTAAACTACAACGTCGTAACAATACGGTTACTTGAATACGAGAGAATGCGAGATAATAACGAGACGTGTGACTTAGACATGCGGTAACCTCAGGACTAGATCTTCTGTATTACACTAAACATTTATTAATGTAAACTGCAACGTCGTAACAATACGGTTACTTGAGTACGAGAGAATGCGAGATAATAACGAGACGTGTGACTTAGCCATGCGGTAACCTCAGGACTAGATCTTCTGTATTACACTGAACATTTAGTCATGTAAACTGCAACGTCGTAAAAATACGGTTACTTGAGTACGAGAGAATGGGAGATAATAACGAGACGTGTGACTTAGACATGCGGTAACCTCAGGACTAGATCTTCTGTATTACACTGAACATTTATTCATGTAAACTGCAACGTCGTAACAATACTGTTACTTGAGTACGAGAGAATGCGAGATAATAACGAGACGTGTGACTAATCATACGGTAACCTCAGGACTAGATCCTCTGTATTACACTGAACATTTATTTATGTAAACTTAAACGTCGTAGCAATACGGTTACTTGATTACGAGAGAATGCGAGATAATAACGAGACGTGTGACTTAGACATGCGGTAACCTCAGGACTAGATCCTCTGTATTACACTGAACATTTATTTATGTAAACTGCAACGTCGTAACAATAATACGGTTACTTGAGTACGAGAGAATGCGAGATAATAACGAGACGTGTGACTTAGACATGCGGGAACCCCAGGACTAGATCTTCTGTATTACACTGAACATTTATTCATGTAAACTGCAACGTCGTAACAATACGGTCACTTGATTACGAGAGAATGCGAGATAATAACGAGACGTGTGACTTAGACATGCGGTAACCTCAGGACTAGATCTTCTGTATTACAATTTGGAACATTTATTCATGCAAACTGCAACGTCGTAACAATACGGTTACTTGAATACGAGAGAATGCGAGATAATAACGAGACGTGTGACTTAGGACATGCGGCAACCTCAGGACTAGATCTTCTGTATTACACTAAACATTTATTAATGTAAACTGCAACGTCGTAACAATACGGTTACTTGAGTACGAGAGAATGCGAGATAATAACGAGACGTGTGACTTAGACATGCGGTAACCTCAGGACTAGATCTTTCTGTATTACACTGAACATTTATTCATGTAAACTGCAACGTCGTAACAATACGGTTACTTGAGTACGAGAGAATGCGAGATAATAACGAGACGTGTGACTTAGACATGCGGTAACCTCAGGACTAGATCTTCTCTGTATTACACTGAACATTTATTCATGTAAACTGCAACGTCGTAACAATACGGTTACTTGAGTACGAGAGAATGCGAGATAATAACGAGACGTGTGACTTAGACATGCATAACCTCAGGACTAGATCTTCTGTATTACACTAAACATTTATTAATGTAAACTGCAACGTCGTAACAATACGGTTACTTGAGTACGAGAGAATGCGAGATAATAACGACGTGTGACTTAGCCATGCGGTGTAACCTCAGGACTAGATCTTCTGTATTACACTGAACATTTATTCATGTAAACTGCAACGTCGTAACAATACGGTTACTTGAGTACGAGAGAATGCGAGATAATAACGAGACGTGTGACTTAGACATGCGGTAACCCTAGGACTAGATCTTCTGTATTACACTGAACATTTATTCATGTAAACTGCAACGTCGTAACAATACTGTTACTTGAGTACGAGAGAATGCGAGATAATAACGAGACGTGTGACTTAGACATGCGGTAACCTCAGGACTAGATCTTCTGTATTACACTGAACATTTATTTATGTAAACTGCAACGTCGTAACAATACGGTTACTTGAGTACGAAAAAATGCGAGATAATAATGAGACGTATGACTTAGACATGCGGGAACCTCAGACTAGATCTTCTGTATTACACTGAACATTTATTAATGTACACTACAACGTCGTAACAATACGGTTACTTGAATACGAGAGAATGCGAGATAATAACGAGACTTGTGACTTAGACATGCGGTAACCTCAGGACTAGATCTTCTGTATTACACTAAACAATTATTAATGTAAACTGCAACGTCGTAACAATACGGTTACTTGAGTACGAGAGAATGCGAGATAATAACGAGACGTGTGACTTAGACATGCGGTAACCTCAGGACTAGATCTTCTGTATTACACTGAACATTTATTCATGTAAACTGCAACGTCGTAACAATACTGTTACTTGAGTACGAGAGAATGCGAGATAATAACGAGACGTGTGACTTAGACATGCGGTAACCTCAGGACTAGATCTTCTGTATTACACTGAACATTTATTTATGTAAACTGTACCGTCGTAACAATACGGTTACTTGAGTACGAAAAAATGCGAGATAATAATGAGACGTATGACTTAGACATGCGGGAACCTCAGACTAGATCTTCTGTATTACACTGAACATTTATTAATGTACACTACAACGTCGTAACAATACGGTTACTTGAATACGAGAGAATGCGAGATAATAACGAGACTTGTGACTTAGACATGCGGTAACCTCAGGACTAGATCTTCTGTATTACACTCAAACAATTATTAATGTAAACTGCAACGTCGTCACAATACGGTTACTTGAGTACGAGAGAATGCGAGATAATAACGAGACGTGTGACTTAGCCATGCGGTAACCTCAGGACTAGATCTTCTGTATTACACTGAATATTTATTCATGTAAACTGCAACGTCGTAACAATACGGTTACTTGAGTACGAGAGAATGCGAGATAATAACGAGACGTGTGACTTAGACATGCGGTAACCTCAGGACTAGATCTTCTGTATTACACTGAACATTTATTCATGTAAATCCGAACGTAGTAACAATACGGTTACTTTGAATACGAGAGAATGCTAGATAATAAAGAGACGTGTGACTTAGACATGCGGTAACCCAGACTAGATCTTATGTATTACACTGAACATTTATTCATGTAAACTGCAACGTCGTAACAATACGGTTACTTGAATACGAGAGAATGCGAGATAATAACGAGACGTGTGACTTAGACAACGGTAACCTCAGGACTAGATCTTCTGTATTACACTGAACATTTATTCATGTAAACTGCAACGTCGTAACAATACGTTACTTGAATACGAGAAAATGCGAGATAATAACGAGACGTGTGACTTAGACATGCGTTAACCTCAGGACTAGATCTTCTCTATTACACTAAACATTTATTAATGTAAACTGCAACGTCGTAACAATACGGTTACTTGAATACGAGAGAATGCGAGATAATAACGAGACGTGTGACTTAGACATGCATAACCTCAGGACTAGATCTTCTGTATTACACTAAACATTTATTAATGTAAACTGCAACGTCGTAACAATACGGTTACTTGAGTACGAAAGAATGCGAGATAATAACGAGACGTGTGACTTAGCCATGCGGTAACTTCAGGACTAGATCTTCTGTATTACACTGAACATTTATTCATGTAAACTGCAACGTCGTAACAATACGGTTACTTGAGTACGAGAGAATGCGAAATAATAACGAGACGTGTGACTTAGACATGCGTTAACCTCAGGACTAGATCTTCTGTATTACACTGAACATTTATTCATGTAAACTGCAACGTCGTAAGAATACTGTTACTTGAGTACGAGAGAATGCGAGATAATAACGAGACGTGTGACTTAGACATGCGTTAACCTCAGGACTAGATCTTCTGTATTACACTGAACATTTATTCATGTAAACTGCAACGTCGTAACAATACGGTTACTTGAGTACGAGAGAATGCGAGATAATAACGAGACGTGTGACTTAGACATGCGGTAACCTCAGGACTAGATCTTCTGTATTACACTGAACATTTATTCATGTAAACTGCAACGTCGTAACAATACGGTTACTTGTGTACGAGAGAATGCGTGATAATAACTAGACGTGTGACTTAGACATGCGGTAACCTCAGGACTAGATCTTCTGTATTACACTGAACATTTATTTATGTAAACTGCAACGTCGTAACAATACGGTTACTTGAGTACGAGAGAATGCGAGATAATAACGAGACGTGTGACTTAGACATGCGGTAACCTCAGGACTAGATCTTCTGTATTACACTGAACATTTATTCATGTAAACTGCAACGTCGTAACAATACGGTTACTTGAGTACGAGAGAATGCGAGATAATAACGAAACGTGTGACTTAGACATGCGGTAACCTCAGGACTAGATCTTTTGTATTACACTAAACATTTATTAATGTAAACTGCAACGTCGTAACAATACGGTTACTTGAGTACGAGAGAATGAGAGATAATAACGAGACGTGTGACTTAGACATGCGGTAACCTCCTGACTAGATCTTCTGTATTACACTGAACATTTATTCATGTAAACTGCAACGTCGTAACAATACGGTTACTTGAATACGAGAGAATGGGAGATAATAACGAGACGTGTGACTTAGACATGCGGTAACCTCAGGACTAGATCTTCTGTATTACACTAAACATTTATTAATGTAAACTGCAACGTCGTAACAATACGGTTACTTGAGTACGAGAGAATGCGAGATAATAACGAGACGTGTGACTTAGACATGCGGTAACCTCAGGACTAGATCTTCTGTATTACACTGAACATTTATTCATGTAAACTGCAACGTCGTAACAATACGGTTACTTGAGTACGAGAGAATGCGAGATAATAACGAGACGTGTGACTTAGACATGCGGTAACCTCAGGACTAGATCTTCTGTATTACACTGAACATTTATTCATGTAAACTGCAACGTCGTAACAATACGGTTACTTGAGTACGAGAGAATGCGAGATAATAACGAGACGTGTGACTTAGACATGGGTAACCTCAGGACTAGATCTTCTGTATTACACTAAACATTTATTAATGTAAACTGCAACGTCGTAACAATACGGTTACTTGAGTACGAGAGAATGCGAGATAATAACGAGACGTGTGACTTAGCCATGCGGTAACCTCAGGACTAGATCTTCTGTATTACACTGAGCATTTATTCATGTAAACTGCAATGTCGTAACAATACGGTTACTTGAGTACGAGAGAATGCGAGATAATAACGAGACGTGTGACTTAGACATGCGGTAACCTCAGGACTAGATCTTCTGTATTACACTGAACATTTATTCATGTAAACTGCAACGTCGTAACAATACTGTTACTTGAGTACGAGAGAATGCGAGATAATAACGAGACGTGTGACTTAGACATGCGGTAACCTCAGGACTAGATCTTCTGTATTACACTGAACATTTATTTATGTAAACTGCAACGTCGTAACAATACGGTTACTTGAGTACGAAAAAATGCGAGATAATAATGAGACGTGTGACTTAGACATGCGGGAACCTCAGGACTAGATCTTCTGTATTACACTGAACATTTATTAATGTACACTACAACGTCGTAACAATACGGTTACTTGAATACAAGAGAATGCGAGATAATAACGAGACGTGTGACTTAGACATGCGGTAACCTCAGGACTAGATCTTCTGTATTACACTAAACAATTATTAATGTAAACTGCAACGTCGTCACATGCAGTTACTTGGTACGAGAGAATGCGAGATAATAACGAGACGTGTGACTTAGCCATGCGGTAACCTCAGGACTAGATCTTCTGTATTACTGAATATTTATTCATGTAAACTGCAACGTCGTAACAATACGGTTACATGAGTACGAGAGAATGCGAGATAATAACGAGACGTGTGACTTAGCCATGCGGCACTCAAGGACTAGATCTTCTGTATTACACTGAACATTTATTCATGTAAGGAAACTGCAACGTCGTAACAATACGGTTACTTGAGTACGAGAGAATGCGAGATAATAACGAGACGTGTGACTTAGACATGCGGTAACCTCAGGACTAGATCTTCTGTATTACACTGAACATTTATTCATGTAAACGGTAACGTCCTAACAATACGGTTACTTGAGTACGAGAGAATGCGAGATAATAACGAGACGTGTGACTTAGACATGCGGTAACCTCAGGACTAGATCTTCTGTATTACACTGAACATTTATTCATGTAAACTGCAACGTCGTAACAATACGGTTACTTGGGTACGAGAGAATGCGAGATGATAATAACGAGACGTGCGACTTAGACATGCAGTAACCTCAAGTACTAGATCTTCTGTATTACACTGAACATTTATTCATGAAAACTGGAACGTAGTAACAATACGGTTACTTGAATACGAGAGAATGCGAGATAATAAAAGAGACGTGTGACTTAGACATGCGGTAACCTCATGTCTAGATCTTCTGTATTACACTGAACTTTTATTCATGTAAACTGCAACGTCGTAACAATACGGTTACTTGAATACGAGAGAATGCGAGATAATAACGAGACGTGTGACTTAGACAACGGTAACCTCAGGACTAGATCTTCTGTATTACACTAAACATTTATTAATGTAAACTGCAACATCGTAACAATACGGTTACTTGAGTACGAGAGAATGCGAGATAATAACGAGACGTGTGACTTAGCCATGCGGTAACCTCAGGACTAGATCTTTTGTATTACACTGAACATTTATTCATGTAAACTGCAACGTCGTAATAATACGGTACTTGAGTACGAGAGAATGCGAGATAATAACGAGACGTGTGACTTAGACATGCGGTAACCTCAGGACTAGATCTTCTGTATTACACTGAACATTTATTCATGTAAACTGCAAATGTCGTAACAATACTGTTACTTGAGTACGAGAGAATGCGAGATAACGAGACGTGTGACTTAGACATGCGGTAACCTCCAGGACTAGATCTTCTGTATTACACTGAACATTTATTTATTTATGTAAACTGCAACGTCGTAACAATACGGTTACTTGAGTACGAGAGAATGCGAGATAATAACGAGACGTGTGACTTAGACATGCGGTAACCTCAAGGACTAGATCTTCTGTATTACACTGAACATTTATTGATGTAAACTGCAACGTCGTAACAATACGGTTACTTGAGTACGAGAGAATGCGAGATAATAACGAGACGTGTGACTTAGACATGCGGTAACCTCAGGACTAGATCTTCTGTATTACACTGAACATTTATTCATGTAAACGGCAACGTCGTAACAATACGGTTACTTTAGTACGAGAGAATGCGAGATAATAACGAGACGTGTGACTAAGACATGCGGTAACCTCAGGACTAGATCTTCTGTATTACACTGAACATTTATTTATGTAAACTGCAACGTCGTAACAATACGGTTACTTGGGTACGAAGAATGCGAGATAATAACGAGACGTGCGACTTAGACATGCGGTAACCTCAGGACTAGATCTTCTGTATTACACTGAACATTTATTCATGTAAACTGGAACGTAGTAACAATACGGTTACTTGAATACGAGAGAATGCGAGATAATAAAGAGACGTGTGACTTAGACATGCGGTAACCTCAGGTCTAGATCTTCTGTATTAAACTGAACATTTATTCATGTAAACTGCAACGTCGTAAATACAGTTACTTGAATACGAGAGAATGCGAGATAATAACGAGACGTGTGACTTAGACAACGGTAACCTCAGGACTAGATCTTCTGTATTACACTGAACATTTATTCATGTAAACTGCAACGTCGTAACAATACGTTACTTGAATACGAGAGAATGCGAGATAATAACGAGACGTGTGACTTAGACATGCGTTAACCTCAGGACTAGATCTTCCCTATTACACTAAACATTTATTAATGTAAACTGCAACGTCGTCACAATACGGTTACTTGAGTACGAGAGAATGCGAGATAATAACGAGACGTGTGACTTAGCCATGCGGTAACCTCAGGACTAGATCTTCTGTATTACACTGAATATTTATTCATGTAAACTGCAACGTCGTAACAATACGGTTACATGAGTACGAGAGAATGCGAGATAATAACGAGACGTGTGACTTAGACATGCGGTAACCTCAGGACTAGATCTTCTGTATTACACTGAACATTTATTCATGTAAACTGCAACGTCGTAACAATACGGTTACTTGAGTACGAGAGAATGCGAGATAATAACGAGACGTGTGACTTAGACATGCGGTAACCTCAGGACTAGATCTTCTGTATTACACTGAACATTTATTCATGTAAACGGTAACGTCCTAACAATACAGTTGCGCGAGTACGAGAGAATGCGAGATAATAACGAGACGTGTGACTTAGACATGCGGTAACCTCAGGACTAGATCTTCTGTATTACACTGAACATTTATTTATGTAAACTGCAACGTCGTAACAATACAGTTACTTGGGTACGAGAGAATGCAAGATAATAACGAGACGTGCGACTTAGACATGCGGTAACCTCAGTACTAGATCGTCTGTATTACACTGAACATTTATTCATGAAAACTGGAACGTAGTAACAATATGGTTACTTGAATACGAGAGAATGCGAGATAATAAAGAGACGTGTGACTTAGACATGCGGTAACCTCAGATCTAGATCTTCTGTATTACACTGAACATTTATTCATGTAAACTGCAACGTCGTAACAATACGGTTACTTGAATACGAGAGAATGCGAGATAATAACGAGACGTGTGACTTAGACAACGGTAACCTCAGGACTAGATCTTCTGTATTACACTAAACATTTTATTAATGTACGTCGTAACAATACGGTTACTTGAGTACGAGAGAATGCGAGATAATAGCGAGACGTGTGACTTAGCCATGCAGCCCAACCTCGGGACTAGATCTTTTGTATTACACTGAACATTTATTCATGTAAACTGCAACGTCGTAACAATACGGTTACTTGAGTACGAGAGAATGCGAGATAATAACGAGACGTGTGACTTAGACATGCGGTAACCGCAGGACTAGATCTTCTGTATTACACTGAACATTTATTCATGTAAACTGCAACGTCGTAACAATATGACCCGCGGGTACGAGAGAATGCGAGATAATAACGAGACGTGTGACTTAGACATGCTGTAACCTCGGAGCTAGATCTTCTGTATTACACTGAACATTTATTTATGTAAACTGCAACGTCGTAACAATACGGTTACTTGAGTACGAGAGAATGCGAGATAATAACGAGACGTGTGACTTAGACATGCGGTAACCTCAGGACTAGATCTTCTGTATTACACTGAACATTTATTCATGTAAACTGCAACGTCGTAACAATACGGTTACTTGAGTACGAGAGAATGCGAGATAATAACGAGACGTGTGACTTAGACATGCGGTAACCTCAGGACTAGATCTTCTGTATTACACTGAACATTTATTCATGTAAACGGCAACGTCGTAACAATACGGTTACTTTAGTACGAGAGAATGCGAGATAATAACGAGACGTGTAGCTTAGACATGCAGTAACCTCAAAATTCAAATCTTCTGTATTACACTGAACATTTATTTATGTAAACTGCAACGTCGTAACAATACGGTTACTTGGGTACGAGAAAATGCGAGATAATAACGAGAGGTGCGACTTAGACATGCGGTAACCTCAGGACTAGATCTTCTGTATTACACTGAACATTTATTCATGTAAACTGGAACGTAGTAACAATACGGTTACTTGAATACGAGAGAATGCGAGATAATAAAGAGACGTGTGACTTAGACATGCGGTAACCTCAGGTCTAGATCTTCTGTATTACACTGAACATTTATTCATGTAAACTGCAACGTCGTAAAAATACGGTTACTTGAATACGAGAGAATGCGAGATAATAACGAGACGTGTGACTTAGACAACGGTAACCTCAGGACTAGATCTTCTGTATTACACTGAACATTTATTCATGTAAACTGCAACGTCGTAACAATACGTTACTTGAATACGAGAGAATGCGAGATAATAACGAGACGTGTGACTTAGACATGCGTTAACCTCAGGACTAGATCTTCTCTATTACACTAAACATTTATTAATGTAAACTGCAACGTCGTAACAATACGGTTACTTGAATACGAGAGAATGCGAGATAATAACGAGACGTGTGACTTAGACATGCATAACCTCAGGACTAGATCTTCTTTATTACACTAAACATTTATTAATGTAAACTGCAACGTCGTAACAATACGGTTACATGAGTACGAGAGAATGCGATATAATAACGAGACGTGTGACTTAGCCATGCGGTAACCTCAGGACTAGATCTTCTGTATTACACTGAACATTTATTCATGTAAACTGCAACGTCGTAACAATACGGTTACTTGAGTACGAGAGAATGCGAGATAATAACGAGACGTGTGACT
Organism: Ascarosepion bandense; assembly: GCA_037127315.1. Classification (NCBI taxonomy): domain Eukaryota; kingdom Metazoa; phylum Mollusca; class Cephalopoda; order Sepiida; family Sepiidae; genus Ascarosepion; species Ascarosepion bandense. The sequence goes on from JBBBDQ010000672.1 coordinate 367,094, forward strand.
TAGACATGCGGTAACCTCAGGACTAGATCTTCTGTATTACACTGAACATTTATACATGTAAACTGCAACGTCGTAACAATACGGTTACTTGAGTACGAGAGAATGCGAGATAATAACGAGACGTGTGACTTAGACATGCGTTAACCTCAGGACTAGATCTTCTCTATTACACTGAACATTTATTCATGTAAACGGCAACGTCGTAACAATACGGTTACTTTAGTACGAGAGAATGCGAGATAATAACGAGACGTGTGACTTAGACATGCGGTAACCTAAGGACTAGATCTTCTGTATTACACTGAACATTTATTTATGTAAACTGCAACGTCGTAACAATACGGTTACTTGGGTACGAGAGAATGCGAGATAATAACGAGACGTGCGACTTAGACATGCGGTAACCTCAGGACTAGATCTTCTGTATTACACTGAACATTTATTCATGTAAACTGGAACGTAGTAACAATACGGTTACTTGAATACGAGAGAATGCGAGATAATAAAGAGACGTGTGACTTAGACATGCGGTAACCTCAGGTCTAGATCTTCTGTATTACACTGAACATTTATTCATGTAAACTGCAACGTCGTAAAAATACGGTTACTTGAATACGAGAGAATGCGAGATAATAACGAGACGTGTGACTTAGACAACGGTAACCTCAGGACTAGATCTTCTGTATTACACTGAACATTTATTCATGTAAACTGCAACGTCGTAACAATACGTTACTTGAATACGAGAGAATGCGAGATAATAACGAGACGTGTGACTTAGACATGCGTTAACCTCAGGACTAGATCTTCTCTATTACACTAAACATTTATTAATGTAAACTGCAACGTCGTAACAATACGGTTACTTGAATACGAGAGAATGCGAGATAATAACGAGACGTGTGACTTAGACATGCATAACCTCAGGACTAGATCTTCTGTATTACACTAAACATTTATTAATGTAAACTGCAACGTCGTAACAATACGGTTACATGAGTACGAGAGAATGCGATATAATAACGAGACGTGTGACTTAGCCATGCGGTAACCTCAGGACTAGATCTTCTGTATTACACTGAACATTTATTCATGTAAACTGCAACGTCGTAACAATACGGTTACTTAAGTACGAGAGAATGCGAGATAATAACGAGACGTGTGACTTAGACATGCGGTAACCTCAGGACTAGATCTTCTGTATTACACTGAACATTTATTCATGTAAACTGCAACGTCGTAACAATACTGTTACTTGAGTACGAGAGAATGCGAGATAATAACGAGACGTGTGACTTAGACATGCGGTAACCTCAGGACTAGATCTTCTGTATTACACTGAACATTTATTTATGTAAACTGCAACGTCGTAACAATACGGTTACTTGAGTACGAGAGAATGCGAGATAATAACGAGACGTGTGACTTAGCCATGCGGTAACCTCAGGACTAGATCTTCTGTATTACACTGAACATTTATTCATGTAAACTGCAACGTCGTAACAATGCGGTTACTTGAGTACGAGAGAATGCGAGATAATAACGAGACGTGTGACTTAGACATGCGGTAACCTCAGGACTAGATCTTCTCTATTACACTGAACATTTATTCATGTAAACTGCAACGTCGTAACAATACTGTTACTTGAGTACGAGAGAATGCGAGATAATAACGAGACGTGTGACTTAGACATGCGGTAACCTCAGGACTAGATCTTCTGTATTACACTGAACATTTATTTATGTAAACTGCAACGTCGTAACAATACGGTTACTTGAGTACGAGAGAATGCGAGATAATAACGAGACGTGTGACTTAGACATGCGGTAACCTCAGGACTAGATCTTCTGTATTACACTGAACATTTATTCATGTAAACGGCAACGTCGTAACAATACGGTTACTTTAGTACGAGAGAATGCGAGATAATAACGAGACGTGTGACTTAGACATGCGGTAACCTCAGGACTAGATCTTCTGTATTACACTGAACATTTATTTATGTAAACTGCAACGTCGTAACAATACGGTTACTTGGGTACGAGAGAATGCGAGATAATAACGAGACGTGCGATTTAGACATGCGGTAACCTCAGGACTAGATCTTCTGTATTACACTGAACATTTATTCATGTAAACTGGAACGTAGTAACAATACGGTTACTTGAGTACGAGAGAATGCGAGATAATAACGAGACGTGTGACTTAGACATGCGGTAACCTCAGGACTAGATCTTCTGTATTACACTGAACATTTATTCATGTAAACGGCAACGTCGTAACAATACGGTTACTTTAGTACGAGAGAATGCGAGATAATAACGAGACGTGTGACTTAGACATGCGGTAACCTCAGGACTAGATCTTCTGTATTACACTGAACATTTATTTATGTAAACTGCAACGTCGTAACAATACGGTTACTTGGGTACGAGAGAATGCGAGATAATAACGAGACGTGCGATTTAGACATGCGGTAACCTCAGGACTAGATCTTCTGTATTACACTGAACATTTATTCATGTAAACTGGAACGTAGTAACAATACGGTTACTTGAATACGAGAGAATGCGAGATAATAAAGAGACGTGTGACTTAGACATGCGGTAACCTCAGGTCTAGATCTTCTGAATTACACTGAACATTTATTCATGTAAACTGCAACGTCGTAACAATACGGTTACTTGAATACGAGAGAATGCGAGATAATAACGAGACGTGTGACTTAGACAACGGTAACCTCAGGACTAGATCTTCTGTATTACACTGAACATTTATTCATGTAAACTGCAACGTCGTAACAATACGTTACTTGAATACGAGAGAATGCGAGATAATAACGAGACGTGTGACTTAGACATGCGTTAACCTCAGGACTAGATCTTCTCTATTACACTAAACATTTATTAATGTAAACTGCAACGTCGTAACAATACGGTTACTTGAATACGAGAGAATGCGAGATAATAACGAGACGTGTGACTTAGACATGCATAACCTCAGGACTAGATCTTCTGTATTACACTGAACATTTATTCATGTAAACTGCAACGTCGTAACAATACGGTTACTTGAGTACGAGAGAATGCGAGATAATAACGAGACGTGTGACTTAGACATGCGGTAACCTCAGGACTAGATCTTCTGTATTACACTGAACATTTATTCATGTAAACTGCAACGTCGTAACAATACTGTTACTTGAGTACGAGAGAATGCGAGATAATAACGAGACGTGTGACTTAGACATGCGGTAACCTCAGGACTAGATCTTCTGTATTACACTGAACATTTATTTATGTAAACTGCAACGTCGTAACAATACGGTTACATGAGTACGAGAGAATGCGAGATAATAACGAGACGTGTGACTTAGACATGCGGGAACCTCAGGACTAGATCTTCTGTATTACACTGAACATTTATTAATGTACACTACAACGTCGTGACAATACGGTTACTTGAATACGAGAGAATGCGAGATAATAACGAGACGTGTGACTTAGACATGCGGGACCCTCAGGACTAGATCTTCTGTATTACACTAAACAATTATTAATGTAAACTGCAACGTCGTAACAATACGGTTAATTGAGTACGAGAGAATGCGAGATATTAACGAGACGTGTGACTTGGACATGCGGTAAACACAGGACTAGATCTTCTGTATTACACTGGCCATTTATTCATGTAAACTGCAACGTCGTAACAATACGGTTACTTGAGTACGAGAGAATGCGAGATAATAACGAGACGTGTGACTTAGACATGCGGTAACCTCAGGACTAGATCTTCTGTATTACACTGAACATTTATTCATGTAAATTGCAACGTCGTAACAAGACGGTTAATTGTATACGAGAGAATGAGAGATAATAACGAGACGTGTGACTTCGACATGCGGTAACCTCAGGACTAGATCTTCTGTATTACACTGAACATTTATTCATGTAAACTGCAACGTCGTAACAATACGTTACTTGAATACGAGAGAATGCGAGATATAACGAGACGTGTGACTTAGACATGCGTTAACCTCAGGACTAGATCTTCTGTATTACACTGAACATTTATTCATGTAAACTGCGACGTCGTAACAATACGGGTACTTGAATACGAGAGAATGCGATATAATAACGAGACGTGTGACTTAGCCATGCGGTAACCTCAGGACTAGATCTTCTGTATTACACTGAACATTTATTCATGTAAACTGCAACGTCGTAACAATACGGTTACTTGAGTACGAGAGAATGCGAGATAATAACGAGACGTGTGACTTAGACATGCGGTAACCTCAGGACTAGATCTTCTGTATTACACTGAACATTTATTCATGTAAACTGCAACGTCGTAACAATACTGTTACTTGAGTACGAGAGAATGCGACATAATAACGAGACGTGTGACTTAGACATGCGGTAACCTCAGGACTAGATCTTCTGTATTACACTGAACATTTATTTATGTAAACTGCAACGTCGTAACAATACGTTTACTTGAGTACGAGAGAATGCGAGATAATAACGAGACGTGCGACTGAGCCATGCGGTAACCTCAGGACTAGATCTTCTGCATTACACTGAACATTTATTCATGTAAACTGCAACGTCGTAACAATGCGGTTACTTGAGTACGAGAGAATGCGAGATAATAACGAGACGTGTGACTTAGACATGCGGTAACCTCAGGACTAGATCTTCTCTATTACACTGAACATTTATTCATGTAAACTGCAACGTCGTAACAATACTGTTACTTGAGTACGAGAGAATGCGAGATAATAACGAGACGTGTGACTTAGACATGCGGTAACCTCAGGACTAGATCTTCTGTATTACACTGAACATTTATTAATGTACACTACAACGTCGTAACAATACGGTTACTTGAATACGAGAGAATGCGAGATAATAACGAGACGTGTGACTTAGACATGCGGGACCCTCAGGACTAGATCTTCTGTATTACACTAAACAATTATTAATGTAAACTGCAACGTCGTAACAATACGGTTACTTGAGTACGAGAGAATGCGAGATATTAACGAGACGTGTGACTTGGACATGCGGTAAACACAGGACTAGATCTTCTGTATTACACTGACCATTTATTCATGTAAACTGCAACGTCGTAACAATACGGTTACTTGAGTACGAGAGAATGCGAGATAATAACGAGACGTGTGACTTAGACATGCGGCAACCTCAGGACTAGATCTTCTGTATTACACTGAACATTTATTCATGTAAATTGCAACGTCGTAACAAGACTGTTAATTGTATACGAGAGAATGAGAGATAATAACGAGACGTGTGACTTCGACATGCGGTAACCTCAGGACTAGATCTTCTGTATTACACTGAACATTTATTCATGTAAACTGCAACGTCGTAACAATACGTTACTTGAATACGAGAGAATGCGAGATAATAACGAGACATGTGACTTAGACATGCGTTAACCTCAGGACTAGATCTTCTGTATTACACTGAACATTTATTCATGTAAACTGCGACGTCGTAACAATACGGGTACTTGAATACGAGAGAATGCGAGATAATAACGAGAGGTGTGACATGGCCATGCGGTAACTTCAGGACTAGATCTTCTGTATTACACTGAATATTTATTCATGTAAACTGCAACGTCGTAACAATACGGTTACTTGAGTACGAGAGAATGCGAGATAATAACGAGACGTGTGACTTAGACATGCATAACCTCAGGACTGGATCTTCTGTATTACATTAAACATTTATTAATGTAAACTGCAACGTCGTAACAATACGGTTACATGAGTACGAGAGAATGCGATATAATAACGAGACGTGTGACTTAGCCATGCGGTAACCTCAGGACTAGATCTTCTGTATTACACTGAACATTTATTCATGTAAACTGCAACGTCGTAACAATACGGTTACTTGAGTACGAGAGAATGCGAGATATTAACGAGACGTGTGACTTGGACATGCGGTAAACACAGGACTAGATCTTCTGTATTACACTGACCATTTATTCATGTAAAACTGCAACGTCGTAACAATACGGTTACTTGAGTACGAGAATGCGAGATAATAACGAGACGTGTGACTTAGACATGCGGTAACCTCAGGACTAGATCTTCTGTATTACACTGAACATTTATTCATGTAAATTGCAACGTCGCAACAAGACGGTTAATTGTATACGAGAGAATGAGAGATAATAACGAGACGTGACTTCCCGACATGCGGTGCACCTCAGGACTAGATCTTCTGTATTACACTGAACATTTATTCATGTAAATTGCAACGTCGTAACAATACGTTACTTGAATACGAGAGAATGCGAGATAATAACGAGACATGTGACTTAGACATGCGTTAACCTCAGGACTAGATCTTCTGTATTACACTGAACATTTATTCATGTAAGCAACCGACGTCGTAAATAATACGGGTACTTGAATACGAGAGAATGCGAGATAATAACGAGAGGTGTGACATGGCCATGCGTTAACTTCAGGACTAGATCTTCTGTATTACACTGAATATTTATTCATGTAACTGCAACGTCGTAACAATACGGTTACTTGAGTACGAGAGAATGCGAGATAATAACGAGACGTGGGATTTAGACATGCATAACCTCATAGGACTAGATCTTCTGTATTACATTAAACATTTATTAATGTAAACTGCAACGTCGTAACAATACGGTTACGAGTACGAGAGAATGCGATATAATAACGAGACGTGTGACTTAGCCATGTGGTAACCTCAGGACTAGATCTTCTGTATTACACTGTACGGTTTATTCATGTAAACTGCAACGTCGTAACAATACGGTTACTTGAGTACGAGAGAATGCGAGATAATAACGAGACGTGTGACTTAGACATGCGGTAACCTCAGGACTAGATCTTCTGTATTACACTGAACATTTATTCATGTAAATTGCAACGTCGTAACAATACTGTTACTTGAGTACGAGAGAATGCGAGATAATAACGAGACGTGTGGACTCTAGACATGCAGTAACCTCAGGACTAGATCTTCTGTATTACACTGAACATTTATTAATGTACACTACAACGTCGTAACAATACGGTTACTTCTGAATACGAGAGAATGCGAGATAATAACGAGACGTGTGACTTAGACATGCGGGACCCTCAGACTAGATCTTCTGTATTACACTAAACAATTATTAATGTAAACTGCAACGTCGTAACAATACGGTTACTTGAGTACGAGAGAATGCGAGATATTAACGAGACGTGTGACTTGGACATGCGGTAAACACAGGACTAGATCTTCTTGTATTAGCACTGACCATTTATTCATGTAAACTGCAACGTCGTAAACAATACGGTTACTTGAGTACGAGAGAATGCGAGATAATAACGAGACGTGTGACTTAGACATGCGGTAACCTCAGACTAGATTCGTATTACACTGAACATTTATTCATGTAAACTGCAACGTCGTAACAATACGTTACTTGAATACGAGAGAATGCGAGATAATAACGAGACGTGTGACTTAGACATGCGTTAACCTCAGGACTAGATCTTCTGTATTACACTGAACATTTATTCATGTAACTTGCGACGTCGTAACAATACGGGTACTTGAATACGAGAGAATGAGATAATAACGAGACGTGTGACATGGCCATGCGGTAACTTCAGGACTAGATCTTTCGTATTACACCGAATATTTATTCATATAAACTGCAACGTCGTAACAATACGGTTACTTGAGTACGAGAGAATGCGAGATAATAACGAGACGTGTGACTTAGACATGCGGTAACCTCATGTCTAGATCTTCTGTATTACACTGAACATTTATTCATGTAAACTGCAACGTCGTAACAATACGGTTACTTGAGTACGAGAGAATGCGAGATAATAACGAGACGTGTGACTTAGACATGCGGTAACCTCAGGACTAGATCTTCTGTATTACACTGAACATTTATTCATGTAAACTGCAACGTCGTAACAATACGGTTACTTGAGTACGAGAGAATGCGAGATAATAACGAGACGTGTGACTTAGACATGCGGTAACCTCAGGACTAGATCTTCTGTATTACACTGAACATTTATTTATGTAAACTGCAACGTCGTAACAATACGGTTACTTGAGTACGAGAGAATGCGAGATAATAACGAGACGTGTGACTTAGACATGCGGTAACCTCAGGACTAGATCTTCTGTATTACACTGAACATTTATTCATGTAAACTGCAACGTCGTAACAATACGGTTACTTGAGTACGAGAGAATGCGAGATAATAACGAGACGTGTGACTTAGACATGCGGTAACCTCAGGACTAGATCTTCTGTATTACACTGAACATTTATTAATGTAAACTACAACGTCGTAACAATACGGTTACTTGAATACGAGAGAATGCGAGATAATAACGAGAGGTGTGACTTAGACATGCGGTAACATCAGGACTAGATCTTCTGTATTACACTAAACATTTATTAATGTAAACTGCAACGTCGTAACAATACGGTTACTTGAGTACGAGAGAATGCGAGATAATAACGAGACGTGTGACTTAGCCATGCGCTAACCTCAGGACTAGATCTTCTGTATTACACTGAACATTTATTCATGTAAACTGCAACGTCGTTACAATACGGTTACTTGAGTACGAGAGATTGCGAGATAATAACGAGACGTGTGACTTAGACATGCGGTAACCTCAGGTCTAGATCTTCTGTATTACACTGAACATTTATTCATGTAAACTGCAACGTCGTAACAATACTGTTACTTGAGTACGAGAGAATGCGAGATAAGAACGAGACGTGTGACTTAGACATACGGTAACCTCAGGACTAGATCCTCTGTATTACACTGAACATTTATTTATGTAAACTGCAACGTCGTAGCAATACGGTTACTTGATTACGAGAGAATGCGAGATAATAACGAGACGTGTGACTTAGACATGCGGTAACCTCAGGACTAGATCCTCTGTATTACACTGAACATTTATTTATGTAAACTGCAATGTCGTAACAATACGGTTACTTGAGTACGAGAGAATGCGAGATAATAACGAGACGTGTGACTTAGACATGCGGGAACCTCAGGACTAGATCTTCTGTATTACACTGAACATTTATTCATGTAAACTGCAACGTCGTAACAATACGGTCACTTGATTACGAGAGAATGCGAGATAATAACGAGACGTGTGACTTAGACATGCGGTAACCTCAGGACTAGATCTTCTGTATTACACTAAACATTTATTAATGTAAACTGCAACGTCGTAACAATACGGTTACTTGAGTACGAGAGAATGAGAGATAATAACGAGACGTGTGACTTAGACATGCGGTAACCTCCTGACTAGATCTTCTGTATTACACTGAACATTTATTCATGTAAACTGCAACGTCGTAACAATACGGTTACTTGAATACGAGAGAATGCGAGATAATAACGAGACGTGTTACTTAGACATGCGGTAACCTCAGGACTAGATCTTCTGCATTACACTAAACATTTATTAATGTAAACTGCAACGTCGTAACAATACGGTTACTTGAGTACGAGAGAATGCGAGATAATAACGAGACGTGTGACTTAGCCATGCGGTAACCTCAGGACTAGATCTTCTGTATTACACTGAACATTTATTCATGTAAACTGCAACGTCGTAACAATACGGTACTTGAGTACGAGAGAATGCGAGATAATAACGAGACGTGTGACTTAGCCATGCGGTAACCTCAGGACTAGATCCTCTGTATTACACTGAACATTTATTCATGTAAACTGCAACGTAGTAACAATACGGTTACTTGAATACGAGAGAATGCGAGATAATAAAGAGACGTGTGACTTAGCCATGCAGTAACCACAGGACTACTTCTTCTGTATTACACTGAACATTTATTCATGTAAACTGCAACGTCGTAACAAAACGGTTACTTGAGTACGAGAGAATGCGAGATAATAACGAGACGTGTTACTTAGACATGCGGTAACCTCAGGACTAGATCTTCTGTATTACACTGAACATTTATTCATGTAAACTGCAACGTCGTAACAATACGGTTACTTGAGTACGAGAGAATGCGAGATAATAACGAGACGTGTGACTTAGCCATGCGGTAACCTCAGGACTAGATCTTCTGTATTACACTGAACATTTATTTATGTAAACTGCAACGTCGTAACAATACGGTTACTTGAGTACGAGAGAATGCGAGATAATAACGAGACGTGTGACTTAGATATGCGGTAACCTCAGGACTAGATCTTCTGTATTACACTGAACATTTATTCATGTAAACTGCAACGTCGTAACAATACTGTTACTTGAGTACGAGAGAATGCGAGATAATAACGAGACGTGTGACTTAGACATGCGGTAACCTCAGGACTAGATCTTCTGTATTACACTAAACATTTATTAATGTAAACTGCAACGTCGTAACAATACGGTTACTTGAGTACGAGAGAATGCGAGATAATAACGAGACGTGTGACTTAGCCATGCGGTAACCTCAGGACTAGATCTTCTGTATTACACTGAACATTTATTCATGTAAACTGCAACGTCGTTACAATACGGTTACTTGAGTACGAGAGAATGCGAGATAATAACGAGACGTGTGACTTAGACATGCGGTAACCTCAGGACTAGATCTTCTGTATTACACTGAACATTTATTCATGTAAACTGCAACGTCGTAACAATACTGTTACTTGAGTACGAGAGAATGCGAGATAATAACGAGACGTGTGACTTAGACATGCGGTAACCTCAGGACTAGATCTTCTGTATTACACTGAACATTTATTCATGTAAACTGCAACGTCTTAACAATACTGTTACTTGAGTACGAGAAAATGCGAGATAATAATGAGACGTGTGACTTAGACATGCGGTAACCTCAGGACTAGATCCTCTGTATTACACTGAACATTTATTTATATAAACTGCAACGTCGTAACAATACGGTTACTTGAGTACGAGAGAATGCGAGATAATAACGAGACGTGTGACTTAGACATGCGGGAACCTCAGGACTAGATCTTCTGTATTACACTGAACATTTATTCATGTAAACTGCAACGTCGTAACAATACGGTCACTTGATTACGAGAGAATGCGAGATAATAACGAGACGTGTGACTTAGACATGCGGTAACCTCAGGACTAGATCTTCTGTATTACACTGAACATTTATTAATGTACACTACAACGTCGTAACAATACGGTTACTTGAATACGAGAGAATGCGAGATAATAACGAGACGTGTGACTTAGACATGCGGTAACCTCAGGACTAGATCTTCTGTATTACACTAAACATTTATTAATATAAACTGCAACGTCGTAACAATACGGTTACTTGAGTACGAGAGAATGAGAGATAATAACGAGACGTGTGACTTAGACATGCGGTAACCTCCTGACTAGATCTTCTGTATTACACTGAACATTTATTCATGTAAACTGCAACGTCGTAACAATACGGTTACTTGAATACGAGAGAATGCGAGATAATAACGAGACGTGTGACTTAGACATGCGGTAACCTCAGGACTAGATCTTCTGCATTACACTAAACATTTATTAATGTAAACTGCAACGTCGTAACAATACGGTTACTTGAGTACGAGAGAATGCGAGATAATAACGAGACGTGTGACTTAGCCATGCGGTAACCTCAGGACTAGATCTTCTGTATTACACTGAACATTTATTCATGTAAACTGCAACGTCGTAACAATACGGTTACTTGAGTACGAGAGAATGCGAGATAATAACGAGACGTGTGACTTAGACATGCGGTAACCTCAGGACTAGATCTTCTGTATTACACTGAACATTTATTCATGTAAACTGCAACGTCGTAACAATACTGTTACTTGAGTACGAGAGAATGCGAGATAATAACGAGACGTGTGACTTAGACATGCGGTAACCTCAGGACTAGATCTTCTGTATTACACTGAACATTTATTTATGTAAACTGAAACGTCGTAACAATAAGGTTACTTGAGTACGAGAAAATGCGAGATAATAATGAGACGTGTGACTTAGACATGCGGTAACCTCAGGACTAGATCTTCTGTATTACACTGAACATTTATTAATGTACACTACAACGTCGTAACAGTACGGTTACTTGAATACGAGAGAATGCGAGATAATAACGAGACGTGTGACTTAGACATGCGGTAACCTCAGGACTAGATCTTCTGTATTACACTAAACAATTATTAATGTAAACTGCAACGTCTTCACAATACGGTTACTTGAGTACGAGAGAATGCGAGATAATAACGAGACGTGTGACTTAGCCATGCGGTAACCTCAGGACTAGATCTTCTGTATTACACTGAACATTTATTCATGTAAACTGCAACGTCGTAACAATACGGTTACTTGAGTACGAGAGAATGCGAGATAATAACGAGACGTGTGACTTAGACATGCGGTAACCTCAGGACTAGATCTTCTGTATTACACTGAACATTTATTCATGTAAACTGCAACGTCGTAACAATACGGTTACTTGAATACGAGAGAATGCGAGATAATAACGAGACGTGTGACTTAGACATGCGGTAACCTCAGGACTAGATCTTCTGTATTACACTGAACATTTATTTATGTAAACTGCAACGTCGTAACAATACGGTTACTTGGGTACGAGAGAATGCGAGATAATAACGAGACGTGTGACTTAGACATGCGGTAACCTCAGGACTAGATCTTCTGTATTACACTGAACATTTATTCATGTAAACTGGAACGTAGTAACAATACGGTTACTTGAATACGAGAGAATGCGAGATAATAAAGAGACGTGTGACTTAGACATGCGGTAACCTCAGGACTAGATCTTCTGTATTACACTGAACATTTATTCATGTAAACTGCAACGTCGTAACAATACGGTTACTTGAATACGAGAGAATGCGAGATAATAACGAGACGTGTGACTTAGACATGCGTTAACCTCAGGACTAGATCTTCTGTATTACACTGAACATTTATTCATGTAAACTGCAACGTCGTAACAATACGGGTACTTGAATACGAGAGTATGCGAGATAATAACGAGACGAGTGACTTAGCCATGCGGTAAACTCAGGACTAGATCTTCTGTATTACACTGAACATTTATTCATGTAAACTGCAACGTCGTAACAATACGGTTACTTGAATACGAGAGAATGCGAGATAATAACGAGACGTGTGACTTAGACATGCGGTAACCTCAGGACTAGATCTTCTGTATTACACTGAACATTTATTCATGTAAACTGCAACGTCGTAACAATACGGTTTCTTGAGTACGAGAGAATGCGAGATAATAACGAGACGTGTGACTTAGACATGCGATAACCTCAGGACTATATCTTCTGTATTACACTGAACATTTATTCATGTAAACTGCAACGTCGTAACAATACGGTTACTTGAGTACGAGAGAATGCGAGATAATAACGAGACGTGTGACTTAGCCATGCGGTAACCTCAGGACTAGATCTTCTGTATTACACTGAACATTTATTCATGTAAATTGCAACGTCGTAACAATACGGTTACTCGTATACGAGAGAATGCGAGATAATAACGAGACGTCTGACTTAGACATGCGGTAACCTCAGGACTAGATCTTCTGTATTACACTGAACATTTATTCATGTAAACTGCAACGTCGTAACAATACGGTTACTTGAATACGAGAGAATGCGAGATAATAACGAGACGTGTGACTTAGCCATGCGGTAACCTCAGGACTAGATCTTCTGTATTACACTGAACATTTATTCATGTAAACTACAACGTCGTAACAATACGGTTACTTGAACACGAGAGAATGCGAGATAATAACGAGACGTGTGACTTAGACATGCGGTAACCTCAGGACTAGATCTTCTGTATTACACTGAACATTTATTCATGTAAACTGGAACGTAGTAACAATACGGTTACTTGAATACGAGAGAATGCGAGATAATAAAGAGACGTGTGACTTAGACATGCGGTAACCTCAGGACTAGATCTTCTGTATTACACTGAACATTTATTCATGTAAACTGCAACGTCGTAACAATACGGTTACTTGAATACGAGAGAATGCGAGAGAATAACGAGACGTGTGACTTAGACATGCGTTAACCTCAGGACTAGATCTTCTGTATTACCCTGAACATTTATTCATGTAAACTGCAACGTCGTAACAATACGGGTACTTGAATACGAGAGAATGCGAGATAATAACGAGACGAGTGACTTAGCCATGCGGTAACCTCAGGACTAGATCTTCTGTATTACACTGAACATTTATTCATGTAAACTGCAACGTCGTAACAATACGGTTACTTGAATACGAGAGAATGCGAGATAATAACGAGACGTGTGACTTAGACATACGGTAACCTCAGGACTAGATCTTCTGTATTACACTGAACATTTATTCATGTAAACTGCAACGTCGTAACAATACGGTTTCTTGAGTACGAGAGAATGCGAGATAATAACGAGACGTGTGACTTAGACATGCGATAACCTCAGGACTAGATCTTCTGTATTACACTGAACATTTATTCATGTAAACTGCAACGTCGTAACAATACGGTTACTTGAGTACGAGAGAATGCGAGATAATAACGAGACGTGTGACTTAGCCATGCGGTAACCTCAGGACTAGATCTTCTGTATTACACTGAACATTTATTCATGTAAATTGCAACGTCGTAACAATACGGTTACTCGTATACGAGAGAATGCGAGATAATAACGAGACGTCTGACTTAGACATGCGGTAACCTCAGGACTAGATCTTCTGTATTACACTGAACATTTATTCATGTAAACTGCAACGTCGTAACAATACGGTTACTTGAATACGAGAGAATGCGAGATAATAACGAGACGTGTGACTTAGCCATGCGGTAGCCTCAGGACTAGATCTTCTGTATTACACTGAACATTTATTCATGTAAACTACAACGTCGTAACAATACGGTTACTTGAATACGAGAGAATGCGTGATAATAACGAGACGTGTGACTTAGACATGCGGTAGCCTCAGGACTAGATCTTCTGTATTACACTGAACATTTATTTATGTAAACTGCAACGTCGTAACAATACGGTTACTTGAGTACGAGAGAATGCGAGATAATAACGAGACGTGTGACTTAGACATGCGGTAACCTCAGGACTAGATCTTCTGTATTACACTGAACATTTATTCATGTAAACTGCAACGTCGTAACAATACGGTTACTTGAATACGAGAGAATACGAGATAATAACGAGACGTGTGACTTAGCCATGCGGTAACCTCAGGACTAGATCTTCTGTATTACACTGAACATTTATTCATGTAAACTGCAACGTCGTAACAATACGGTTACTTGAATACGTGAGAATGCGAGAGAATAACGAGACGTGTGACTTAGACATGCGGTAACCTCAGGACTAGATCTTCTGTATTACACTGAACATTTATTCATGTAAACTGCAACGTCGTAACAATACGGTTACTTGTGTACGAGAGAATGCGAGATAATAACGAGACGTGTGACTTAGACATGCGGTAACCGCAGGACTAGATCTTCTGTATTACACTGAACATTTATTCATGTAAACTGCAACGTCGTAACAATACGGTTACTTGAATACGAGAGAATGCGAGATAATAACGAGACGTGTGACTTAGACATGCGGTAACCTCAGGACTAGATCTTCTGTATTACACTGAACATTTATTCATGTAAACTGCAACGTCGTAACAATACGGTTACTTGAGTACGAGAGAATGCGAGATAATAACGAGACGTGTGACTTAGCCATGCGGTAACCTCAGGACTAGATCTTCTGTATTACACTGAACATTTATTAATGTAAATTGCAACGTCGTAACAATACGGTTACTTGAGTACGAGAGAATGCGAGATTAATAACGAGACGTGTGACTTAGCCATGAGGTAACCTCAGGACTAGAATTATGGCACAAGGCCGAAATAGGAGGGGTAGATGTTGGTACTCACTAGTTATCATATACCTAGTTAAACACTATCACAACTCATTCACTAATTACAATTTGCGCATTCACGACAAGAAATAATCCATCAACCTCTAATCCTTCATACACCACAAATTCACAAGGGATACCTTAAAAAGACGGAAATAAACCCATGACAGTAAATATTAATTTATGTACCAAAGGTAAATATATTTAAAACATTTAATGAAATCTGAAATGATGGGAGGGGGATGAGCCCAAAAACCAACTAAAAATACAACAAAGTTTAAACTATACTAATAAACAATGTTAATAAGACGCGTCCATCCCTCGAAAAGAGTGGCCGCTGTATTCCGCCAAATGACAGAATCGAGAAGCTTACTTGCTAACGGAGTGCGAGGGGGGTAAAATAATTAATGTAATGGGAAAATCAAAAGCTGACCCAGCCGAGATAAAAGGAGACCGAAACGAACTCGGGAGGTAAGGAATCTCGACTTGAATCATAACAAAAGAGAAAACCTGTTACAGGCTAGGAACACATTCATTCACATTGACTAGGCACACAAAAGAGAGCTACCTTAACCAGGGCGGTCCAAAGGAATCTACCCTGATGTGAGTAAGAGATTTAAAAAAGAAAATCAAGGATAGCCCCGCTCACGCAAACCAGGCTCGCCACATATACCCACCTTTTGCTGAAGTCTGTCGAAGTCAAACCCTTCCAATCAGTTCTAAACTTATTTTGAGCTGATGCTCAAAATATCGGATCAGATCCTGATGTGAAAGACGCTGACTTCGCAAGACTTCCTCCTTTCGCGTCGTCCATATCACCATTCGAGCCGTGGCCAGCAGCGACAAAAACACCATACGCTTCATCCCAGAAAACGGAGGCAACACATTATCACAGGCGAAAGCACGATCAATGAGCACAAGCTCACGGGGCGCAATACAAATAGTCAACTCGCCGACACGATCCCATAAAGGGCGAACCAGCAAACAATGGCAGAAGGCGTGCGAAGCCGTTTCTTCCAACCCAAGGTTACAGCGTTCACAATCTGGCAAATTCACCAGGCCCTATATGAAAAGCTTGTCATTAAGATATAACTGATTCCGAGCCAATTGCCAGGTAAGCGAAAACTCAGAGTTGCTGAGATAACAATAGATCTCAATTAAGTTGATCAGTATGAACGTGGAGGGCATTAGGGATCGGAGAAAGGCTGTCCGCCTGCTTCGGGACCGCTTGTCCTTCGGCGTGGATGTCGCCGCGATCCAAGAGACTCACTTTGTTTGCAAGGCCGATGCCTGTGTGCTGATTTTTTTAAATCATTTCACCCCAAGCAAGGCATTCCACTGCCACTATTGCGCATGGGGCTACATAGGGGAAGGTAAAGAGAAGGAGTGGTTAGATGTAGGAAATGTCAGAAGGTAGGTGATAGATGGGTAAGGATACAGAGGATGAGGGTTGGGCAGATGGCAAGAGTGTTTGAAAGAATGGGAGCGAGTTAGTGTGTTAGGAGGTGTCTATTGACCTTACATTTAAACTCCTGGAAATTGTAGCTGTTGGGGAAGCAATGATGTGGAAGGGATTTCCACAGCCGGGAAGTGCAAGTAAAGAAGCTGTTGGAGTAGAAATTGCGGTTACATTTTATCGGTTTCACTGTAAAAGTATCTCGTGCAAATTTGTACCTAGGGGGCACCATTATATATATATATATATATATATATATATATATATATATAAAGCAAGCCTCGCCGCCGTAGAGGACTGAGGTAAGAAATGACTCGTAAATTTTAATGCTTCTAAAAAGAAGCTACTGTCTAGTAACCGTCACACACAATTGCTCATAAACTCTTTTAGCATAGATCAGTCTAGTCTCACTGAAAGTAAAACACTGCGACTCTTCGGGTTAACTCTTACAATAGACCTCAAGTGGAATGTATACAAAGAATTCAAGGATAAATCCGCTACTAAGAAGCCTGGTTGTCTGTGCAGGGCCAGGAAGTTTGTCCCGTTTGAAATAATCCTGCACATACACAAATCTACCATCCATCCGTGCATTATCTGGTCGAGTGCTCCTACTATCAATCTAGGGGTTCTTGAAAAAATCCAACGGAGAATCTGTAATGTGATCGATCCCGACTTGGCAGCTCGGATACAATCACTTTCCTCCTATGTAACCCCCTGCACAACAGTGGCAGTATAATGCTTTGCTTCGGGCGATACGATTATAAAACAATACGCAGAAGACGTCCACACATGCACATATCCTTTCTCATAATTATCCACTATTTTTAGTATTTATTGCCAAATGAAAATAGAATGGTTATTTTGTTATTATTATTTTGCAAAATTTACAAGACAAGAAAACAAAGATGAACTCGTCCGAATCACTCTAAATTATCTTCATTCTTTCATTTACAAAACTGCAACATAGGTAATTATTAAATATTTACAAATTCATTTGATGCACATGGTATTGTGCAATGTTAACAAAAGAACCATTCTATTTTCATTTACAATTGTTCACTTGGCCATAAATACTAAAAGATAGTATGAAATACATAATTTTTTAAAAACATTGCGGGAGCCTAATAATTATGGCCGGTAGTATAAAAGATATATATATATATGTATATAAAAGCTGAAGGGCGCGATGTGTAAATTGTCGCTATTTGCCGTGTAAAATTTTGCAATTTAATAATAATAAAAGAACCATTCCTGTTTTATTTACAATTGTTCACTTGGCAAAAAATACTAAAAGATAGTACGAAATACATCATCTTTTAAAACACTGAGGGCCCCTAATAATTATGGCCGGTCGTGTAGTTTGTTCACCCGAAAGAAGATATTACATTTTGATCGCATTCCGTTGCCAAGTTAGTGAAGAAAATTCCAGTTCGCTCAATGAATACCGAATGGGTCCTTATAATTAAATGCCAATATTACCATTATCAATACTATTACCAAAATTTCAACGACGTTGTTCAAATATCACAGATATAGTTGTTTCTGATTAAATAAATTTTATGACCTACTTCTGATTTGCACACACGTTTTTTTTCAGACACCATTTGGCCAGACTTTCACTCAATTGCTATCTGCAACGCGAAAAAAAATATATTTGCAGTAATGCTCAAACTCAGTTAGCACACTTCCAAAATCTGACTCTAATATTGTGTAACAAAATAATGCAATCAAACGTATTAGTTTTGAAGCAATCCTTGTATCACTCGCCTTTCTTACTGGTATTTCATCTTTACTTTGACGTCTTCATATAATCTGTAGAAAGAAGTATCAATATCTTTATTATTCAGATAAAGCACCTGGTTATAGTTCACACAGTGCGTCATCTCCGAGGGGACTTGTTCAAATGTTTAAAACCAGGCAATAGGTCGTGCTGAACAATATAATTATTATAACGCATTCTAATTAAGCCATGACAAAATACGTACATATTAACACTCCGAGCAAATTTTAAATTCTTTCCTACAAAGTAATATGATAAATGAAACCAAGACGCCAGGGGATACTGAGAGTGAATGAGAATAAGAAAACTTTATTTAGGAGAATCAGTCACATAAGTGCCATACGTGATACACACTTGGGCGATCATGTCTCAAAAGAGACATGACTGACTGGGCAGAAGATTAACCCGCATTGCTTTCTACGGTAGACAGGTTGCCGACCAAGGCTATTGAACCTAATCTTTCCTATTGTTTGACTCATAGCTAGAGGGGAAGAGATATATAATTTATTAGTAATTAGTGGGCGATCAGTTTATTATTTAATAAAAATAGGAAAAAATCCCCCATTTTATGACCAGTAGAATCCTTAATAATGGTTCCAACTAATATATTCGGTCAGTCAGTTAAGTGCCATACGTGATACACACTTTAGGCGATCATGTCCTGAAAGAGACACGACTGACTGGGCAGAAGATTATCGCGCAGTAGGTTGATATTGCTTTCTGCGGTAGATTGCTTGCCGACCAAGGCTATATAACACGATCTGTCTTATTATTTAACCCATAACTGGAGGGAAGAGATGGATTAATACCTTTCCCAAGGGTATTTGTGCGCAAGTGAATGCAAGAAATTCAACTGGAATTCGAATTGAGGAGATTAGAGGAAAATAGACAATACAAAAGAACAGCTGTCAGGAAGACAGAAGATTGTGATTGACGTTGCATTTAAAGTTTTGAAGATTGTAGTACAGAGAGACTAGAGACCGTAGATGTTAGGCCAGGATTTGTCATCAGAGGGCACAATTTGAACAACATAATGTATGTAGATGATGCAGTGCTGATAGCAGACACGGAAAGGAACAAAAACAAGACGGTAGCTGAAAAGAGTAACAAAAAAG
Organism: Ascarosepion bandense; assembly: GCA_037127315.1. Classification (NCBI taxonomy): domain Eukaryota; kingdom Metazoa; phylum Mollusca; class Cephalopoda; order Sepiida; family Sepiidae; genus Ascarosepion; species Ascarosepion bandense. The sequence continues at coordinate 387,481 of JBBBDQ010000672.1, forward strand.
GACTACAAATAAATTGCAAGAAAACCGAATGCATGGTCATCAGTAAAAAAAAGCAGCCCAATATGCCAAATACATGTGAGGGACACTAAAATCAAGCAAGTGCAAAAATTTAAATACCTGGGGAGTGTTATAACAGAAGACAGAAAGTGCGACACAGATCCGAAGGCGAATTGGTATGGCGAAGGACGCGTTCTAGAAGCTGAGTAGTGTATTAAGAGACAGAAAAAGATGAAGGAAAAACATGATACAGCTGAAATGTGCTTCTACAGAAGGATGCTGCGAATATCATGGATTGAGCAGGTGACCAATGATGAGGTTTTGGAAAGGATGGAAACGAAAGGAAATTAATACTGAGCATCAGGACGATACATTTAAAGTTCCTAGGACACGCATTGGGGGAGAAAAGACTTGGAGAACCGGATACTAACAGGCCAGATAGAGGCGGAAAGAGACAGAGGAAAGCAGAGAATAACTTATTTGAAGGACCTAATCAAGTGTATTACAGAACGAGGTTTGTGGGTCGTAACAGGAGAAAGCGTGCTAAAAACCATCAGGAATAGTGAGACATTGAAAGTAATGATCGCCTACAGGGCGCGTAGAAAAAAAGAAGAAGGAGGCAGGGAAGTAGGAAACTGAAAAAGAGTTCCACAGGTGAGAAAAGAAAATATTAGAACTGAACTTGTCGTGGCGGACAGACATAATCTCGCTGCTGACCTTGAACGTGATCTACACTCTGTGATGAACTGGGGCAAGAAGTGGCTTGTCAGCTTCAATTCATCTAAGACCAAGCTGTTGTCTGTCAACCATTACAGGCAACCTCTCCTGCCTCCCATAAGCATGGACCAAGTGATTCTCCCGAAGAGTAATACACTACGCCTCCTCGGACTTACCCTGTCCTCAGACCTCAAATGGAACCACTATATTGAATCCATAGCAAAATCTACTGCTAAGAAGGATGGGTCACTATGTCGATCCAGGATGTTTTTTCCACCTGAATCCATCCTGCATATATACAAGTCAACCATCCGTCCGTGCATAGAGTACTGCTGACATTTATGGTCAGGCGATCCTGCCGTTCTCCTCAGTGTTCTTGACAGGCTCCAAAGGAGAGTCTGTAATGTGATAGGTACTGATCTGGCGGCTCGACTGCAGCCATTTCCAATCGTCGAAATGTGGCCTCCCTTTGTCTGTTCTATAAATACTTTCATGGCTTCTGCTCGAACGAACTTAAGTCACTGGTGCCTCATCAACAGGTGTTTACTCGTGCAACCAGACTGGCAACTGGTCCCACCCATTCACAGTCAGGCTAGCCAAATGCAGACGACAATTCTACTCCTGCAGCTTCCTCTCTCGCACTTCCCGCCTGTGGAACTTGCTCCCGTATTCTTGCTTTCCTGACGGCTACAACCTCCAGAAATGTAAATGCAAAGTCAATACTCATTTACTAACCACTGGACTCTAGCTCTCTCCCCACCCCTGTATAACCTTCACTTTCTCTCCACCTATGTATCTGTCATCGCACCTGCTTTCTCAGCTTTCTATTGTTCCTTTCTAACTAGTTTGTACTCCTCACTCTTTTCTAATTAATCTTCTTACATTTATGTAGCCCCCTGCACATCAGTTGCATTTCCGCCTTGCTCGGGGTGAAATGATTAAAAAAAAAACTTACGGTTACATCTGGCTAGTCCAACAGTAAAACGATGAGACCTAGTTTCAAATCTAATAGCTTAGTTGAGTTTAGTTGTTTTGTTTTACCTGCATATCGACCCTTTTAAATTATTTAATGCTGAGGATTTTGTTTGGTTTTTGTTTACTGCTTGGTGATTTTTTGTGAGTCTAATACTATCAGGATAGAAGTAGAGGTGTTGTTATTTGATGTACGATGTTTATAAGCTATTTGCTTTTCCAACTATATTTTGTTATATAAGTTTTGTGCGCGCAGGGAAGGTGTCGTCGTTCGTTCGTACGCTTGTTCGTTCGATCGATCTCTCGCCCTTCTCTGTTCCACTCTGCTCGTCGATGCCATCGTGGTCGTAGTCGTGGTCATCATATTCTTCGTCGTTGCTTTCGACCGAGTCGGCTTTCTTTGGCTTTCGGGACATGATCGCCCTAAACGTGTATCATATATGGCACTTAACAGACTGACTGAATCTCATTTTATTTTCTTCCGTGTCTGAATCACTCAAGCTATCACCCATGGATCGTCTTCTATTGCATTATGCTGATCTAAAGAACTCATCCTTTCTTCTCCGTCAAGATCTTCTTCTATCAAAACCTCTTCCTCTTCAATTATAGGTCTTAAATTTTTATAATAGCCGCGTTATGTCCCCTTTTGCATGATGAAATCAGCTGTTTCTTGCTAACTTATCTTTTTATTACCTCATCCTTCGATTTGTCGAATACGGCATCTTTAATGGTTATCTTTTTGGTCTACTCAGATAGGCTTTACAATCTGTTTTCATTTGGAATCCTCCTATAACTAAGCAGTAAACTTGATAAGTCACCGTTTATAGTAATTCTATTTTGTTAAAAATAATTTTGATCATGTCTTTCCGAAATCAAATTAATTTGTGATTAATACGGTGATATTTTGTAAGGAAAGCAGACAATAAACACTAACCAATTGTTTTTCAAAACATAATTCTTGTGTAATTTCTGGTGCTTCATTTCTAGATAATTCCACTCTTAGTCCTTGTTTCTGTTATAATGGCCTTTCTATTTAACCTTAACGACGTCAAGCCATCTTGAAAACTAGGCAACGTTGAGCCTGGTCAGTACTTAGATGGGTGACCGCTTGGGAATACTTGGTGCTGTAAGCGTTTAGTGAGGGATGTGCGTTGTGGTGCAGTGGATATCGCCCCGGAAAGAGAAATCGGTGAGCCGTGTTCGAATTCCAGTTGAATACCCTGCATTCACTTAAGCACTGGTACGCTTGGGAAAGTTATTAATGCAGTTATGGGTTAAATAACAAGGGTAAAACTTGGGGACCCTGCCCTTAAAAGCAAATCCCAATGAATCCTGATATTCGAAAAGAAGAAAAGTATTACTAGACACAAAACTTATTTAAAAACAACGATAAAAAAAGAAAAGGTATTACGAGCAATAAATAAATAAAACTTAGTTGACAATAAATGATCCGCCGAGGTTGATATGCCATAAAAACAAAACCAACCAACCAACCAACCAACCACCCCCACCCCCAACCAACCAACCAACCAACCAAACAAGCAGTCAGCCAACCAACCAACCAACCAACCAACCAACCAACCAACCAACCAACCAAACAAGCAGCCAGCCAACCAACCAACCAACCAAGCAGCCAACCAACCAACCAACCAACCAACCAACCATCTTGAAAACACAATTTACTAAAATTAAGAATAGTCCCATGATATTTACGTGTGCGTATTCAATAAAAACATGTGATTATAGTTCCCTTTTCCTAAGACCATGAGTGTGGCCTCCTTTTCTGTTTGTTTTTATTTTTTCACATTTTTAACATGTGTGTACAGATCATACTATATGATGATAATACACTAACCACCATGCCTCCAAATTTAATGTCCTTTACGCAGCAATTGTCACACAAGGAACTCCTTTTTAAAATATCTCTTCTAATGCTGCTATCACATATTAATTGCATTTAATACTATTTTCCATCATTATTTTATTTCCTACTTTCTTTTAAGTTATTTCAGCTTTGGAACGCGTTTCTTCTTAACCTTTTATCAATTTTCTTCTGATGTCAATCTTTGTAGAATTATTTTATTATTTTTCATCCAATGTATATTTCTTCATCCGGTATTTTGATTTTTTTATCCTTATTAAATTTGAAATTTCACATTGTGGTATTTTTTTCTTTTGAATACTCAATATAAAAATAATAAGCCATTCATTTATGGCCTAACTTTGAATATTAAAAGTACCTTTTGTTAGCTCTTTTCTAGGGTTTAAACCGTAACGTCTAGAGGAATATAGTTTGACTTTAATAGGAATTTATTTCCTAATAAGATTTGTCGAGCTCTGTCTGTTCTCCATACAATGGTCAATGCCTATTTTTTTAATATATCAATAATTTTTATCTGCTACCGTCAATATTCTTTAACATCACATTGTTGGAACGCATTCTTGCAATAAAATTGCTGATACACATCGCTTACCAGCATTTTCTGGGATCAAAGTATTTTACAATGAGTTTTTTCAGGGCGTATTTCTTTCAAATACTTTAAACCTAAGATTTGCCTTTGAGTCCATTTGAACTCACTATTCATTTTCCGCAGTTCAGCAAATAGTTCTGTCAAGTAGCTTTAATTTTTTATCAATTATAACAGAAAATTACCAATCATAAAATCGATTCTAATACGGTTTTATTTATTAGTAAGTTAGAAAAACCTATAGATTTTTTTTACTTAACTACGAAACTGGTGCAATGTATTCTTTTAAAATTTAGTACTGTAATTATGATATCGTATCATCACCAAACTCTCTGTTCATTGTTATCCACGGATCTTGCTTAATACATGTTCTTTTTTTCATCTTAATTTGTCTTTACTGTTAACACCAAGGAAAATATCATTTTGATAAATAACCATATTACTGATTTCAACATTTAAGACCTTTTCCATTGCTGTTTGAAAGATAGCATTTGCCGTTTTTACTCCACACACTATTTTCATATATCTTAATGATGATATAGGCGTGTTTATTGTGGTAATTTGCGTCATTTTATCCTCGATCTGTATGCTATTGTGGACCGATTTTACATCAATTTTTACCCCCCAAAAATTAATGCCCGACAATTTGTATATAGCGGTTGTTAATTGTTAATATGAAAATAACCCGAGGATATTTGATGATTTTTTTCTAGTCGAAAATCACTACATTCGTTAATCCCATTTGCTTTTCGGAAGACTAGTGCATTGTGGTGCAATGGATATCGATGCACAATGGCAAATCGGCGATCCGAGTTCAAAATTACGCACGAATACCATTGGGAAAGGTTTAATCCGACTCTTCTCTCCAGTTATGGGTTAAATAATGACAGATTGGGTTTTATAGCCTTGGCAGGTAACCAGTTCACCGCAGCCCAGTCAGGCATGTCTCGAAAGAGACTGGGCTGCGGTGTCTCTTTCGAGACATGATCGCCCAAACCGTGTATCACGTATGGTACTTACACGGTGATCAGCATAAAGAAGACCCTCAATTGTCAACTACAGATCGGGGAAACTAAATTAAACAAGTAAAAAAATTAAATACCTGGAAAGCATTCTGTAAGTGGACGGAACATATGACGCTGAGATCCGAAGATGCGTTATTATGGCGAAAAATGCTTTTCTAAAGTTAACCAGTGAACTGAGGGACATGAAGATCTGATTGGAAAGAAAGAAAAGAGTGCTGGATTGCTATGTGATATCTGTTCTTCTGTATGTCAATTAATGTTGAACGATCTCATCAAAGATAAAGGGAGGCTTGAGGCAGCAGAAATGTGGTTCTACAGAAGGATGCTGTGGATACCATGGACCAAGCACGTGAGCAACAAAATGTTGGAGTGGATACTAACCAGTTATTTTTACCATCAGGAAAACACAGATGAGGGTCCTGTGACATGTAATGAGGACAGAGATCTCGGAGAATTTGATACTCACAGGGGGAAAGAGGAAAAAGGAACAGAGGAGAGCCGTTTGTGACATATTTGAAGGGCTTGAGAAAATGGATGGAGCAACAGAGTTTGGGAGAGATACCGAGATGAAAAATGTTAAGAACGACAAGTGACAGAGGCAAATAGAAATCCATGATCGCCTACGTCATGTAGAGACATGGTACATCAAAAAGAAGGTATAACATGCCTCAAACTTTCCTTCTCAACAATTTTCCTTAACTTAGCAAACCAAAGTTAGGAGGTGAAAAGGTAATTTGTAAGATTCAAAATAAAAGGGAATACTATTGATATTTAATTGTGTACTCGTTTATACCACTTTAACACTCACGTTTTTCTTTTTCTAATTTAACAGTATTGATTAATTTTGCCGTATCTACCTTTAGAATATCTCTTCCTTGAAGTCCATAATTTTTTTCATGTTCCACTAGAGTAATAATAATTTCAAATCGGTCAAAGGTATCAAACGTTCCATTGAAGTATACCAAAGTTTTTATAAAAGATCCATCAAAATCTCTCAATTTCACATTACTTTTCCTTAATTTTGGTCTGTCATTTGCTCCCAGATTCCTTTCACTCCCGTTATCCACTTACATAGGAAACGGTATGCCTTTTTTTTCTAAAATAATTCTTTTCTTTAGGCTTTTTTACCGAAAAGAATTCATTAGTTCTTTTTTTCTTTTTCTTAACTTGTTTTTTTCTTTTACTATAGTGTCTACGATCTTATTAAGTTTTCATATAGACTGAAAAGGATTTTTCTTTGGCAGTTACGGCAAATTTTACAAAAGCGAAACACTTTTTGCTATCAATTTCATGCTCATAGCTACGTTTTTAAGATTTTTGTTTCGCATTATATGCAGTACGTGTCAACATCGTCTTCAGCAGGATTATATTATTTTCTCAATTCCAGCTGTTGCATAAGTTCTGCACATGCGGTTAAATGCAAATTATTCAAACGTAATCGTTTCAGCATCTTGTATAGATTAGCCATCCGTTCATTTAAAAATTACAGAACTAATTCATCTTCAATAGTCAAAATATTGAGTTTCCAGTCTCTCATATTCGCAGAATCTGTTAGCTTCTTTTAATCTGTAAAGATATTACGTAACTGATTCACCTTGTTTTTGTTTAATGAACTGACATTTTGTTTGTTTTTTCATTATGACAAGTTTCTTTTCAAATAATAAACATCTATTTTATAATTTCTGCAATTTCAGCTAAATTCAAATTCTTCAAATGTCTGTGGTCGTGGGAAAACATAAACGTTCATTATATCTTCACCATCTGCCGAAGCCAGAATGAGGTCAGATTTTTTTTATTTTTACCTAGTTGGCTTTTAGATTTTTTTTTTAACCCTTAATTCTGCTTGTCTCTTGGTTTACATTTTATATCTCGTCTACTTAACATATGCAAATAGATAAAATCCTTTTTGTCACTACAGTATCCTAAAGTAAATTTATTGAGGTCTGATATATATCACATACAAAGTTTGGTTAGGTCTGGAATATGTCCTGTAAAAACATGTCGATATCTGGAACATGTCCTATATAATATATAGTAGGGTTTGATTCTGCCCTGCACAAAATTTAGTATGGCTTAAAATTACATACATAAATTACTACAGTCTACTGTATATCTAACATGTTTAGTGAGATCTTTAATTTCTTTTATATATATATATATAGTCATCCGCAGACAGATCTGTTTCGCTGTATCATAGCTCATCAGTACGGTTAGACAGCCGATTGCTTTTTACCCAGGATTGAAAGCCGACCGATTTGGCGTCAGTCGGCGATTCTACCTCTGAGCTACGGGTACCCGGTAGAAGTAGGTAGACTTTTTAGCGTGTATATTATCAGAATACACGCCCAATAGCTGAGAGCGTTCTAATTCATTGCTGAATGAACGATGCGTAGTTGCCAGAGTAGCTACTGTTTTTCAAAGTCTATCATACTTTCAGAGTTCTCAACAAGGTGTGAGACCTTAATATATATTATATATATATATATATATATATATATATATATGGGTGTGTGCTCTCGCTTGCGATTGAGCCCTGTACAGAGGGGAAAATTTCATAAAGAGCAGTTATTTACGTCTTTACGCTATGTTCTCTGGTTACGTGTAGAACGCCCGTTCGAAGCGGTTATCGGATAGAACACTCTCGCCGTTGGCATTGTTTACATATCATAAAATACATTACATACTATGAAACTGGTATTTCTCTGACGTTGCGCCTATGGCCTAGTGGATGAATATCCAACTGCTGTCAACTCAAAAACGGTTATTCTAGCCACACTGAAGAACTGTGATACACCGAAACCGGCTTGTCTGCTGATGGTTGATATATATATATAGTATGTATGCTCTCACCCCCTGATTGAGCACTCTGGAAGAATGGGAGACTTTGAAAACAGTAGATACTCCGGCATATACGCATCGCTCATTCAATAATGAATTAGAGCACTCTAGCTATTGGGCGTATGTAATGATATACTCGCTAAAAGGGTCTGCCTTCTTCTACCGGACGCACGTGGCCCAGAGTTAGAATCGCCGAATGACGCCAATTCGGTCGGGTTTCAATCCTGGGTTAAAAGGCGATCGGAGTCTAACCGTACTGATGAGCTGTAATACAGCGAAACAGATCTGTCTGCTGATGACTATTTATATATATATATATATATATATATATATATATATATATACATATCAGCATGCATTGTGGGTATAGAAGAATATATATTATATACCATCCGCAGACAAGCCTGTTTCTGTGTATATATATATATATATATACATATATATATATATATATAAATGTGTGTGTGTATTTGTGTGTGTATAAATACATATAGAGCAAATATATGTGAAAAATAAAACAAACATGTTATTCCATTGTTAAACAGAAGTGTGGGCCTATTTCAGGCAAACCATCGTCGGCTTTCGACTTTTTCGCTTGTGTGTGTGTGTGTGTGTGTGTGTGTGTGTTTATACAACTATAGAAAATTAAGGAAAATAACCCCTTTAAAATTATGTTAGAGAAGGACACAAAAACTATTAATTACTCCAAAGATAATTAGGTTAAATCTGATGAGTCTAACAATATCTACAAATATAACGCTTCTCACGACCTTAAACTTTTCACCGATAATATTATTAACACATATAAACGAGACAAATATGATATCGGAAATCGACCTTGATGCCATTAATTTGCTTGCAAACTATATATTACTGATACAGTAAGACAAGTCAACACTAATGCTTCTGTGCCCTCTATAACATTTTGAAAACAATCTCGTGTATGTACTACAAATCTGTGTGTTTTTATGCCAATTAAGGTGATACACGCATTAGTCTAAGGCCTATTGTATCTTCCGTATTTTTTAATATCAAAAGGCAAAACGTTCACATCAAATTAATCAGCGACATCAGGGAAAAACTCAAAGTGTTTTTGAAATCTCGGCTGTCATAATATTTAGAAAAAAATCATAAAACGGCTTCACGACGAAGAGAAGTGCCATTTGTTAATGTACGGAAATGCAACCAGGAGTTTGTAATTTAGAAAATTAAAATTGAATGCCGTATAAAATGAGATTATTTTCCGATATTTACTTGACATGCTTGATATTTTACACAAAAAATAAAATCTTAGGTTCAACAAGAGATATATCATCTTTCAGTACATTAAAATAATGAGCTTTATTTTCGGTCGGTGATTCTCTTTTATTACATAAAATATTACGATTCTTTTTCAGTCAATTATTCTGTCACAACACATAAAATTAAAAAATGTTTATTTGCAGGTTATTTTTTCTAAATGCATAGCATAGTGGTTATTAATTCAGTAAATTATTCTCTTTTGATACATAAAATATAATAGGTGCTTTTTTTCTAAGTTATTTTCATTTAATGCAAAAAAGTTATGTGAATATCTTCAGTAGGTTATTTTTTAAGATTTTAATTGCATAAAAACGATGTGAATTACTTCAGTAAATTATTCTCTTTCAATGCAGAAAATAATAAGTGTTTCTTATTAGGTTATTCTCTTTTAATATACAAATAAATGTGAATTGTCTCAGTAGGTCTTTATTTTCTAATGCATAAAAAATTAATAAGATTTTCTAAAAGGGTTATTTTTTTCAGTGCATAAAATAATGTGAATTTCTTCTGTAGGTTAATTTAGTTCAATACATAAAATTAAAAACGTATTTAATCAGTAGGTTATTCGTGTGGAATACATAAAATCAATGCATATTTCTTTGTAGGTTAATCTCTTTCAGAGAATAAATAATGTTAATTTCTTCAGCAGGTTATACTCTTTGAATACATAAAATTAATAAATATTTCTTTGTAGGTTATTCTTGTTCAGTGCATAAATAATGTGAATTTATTCTGTAGGTTATACTCTTTGAGGTGGTTCAGCATCTCACAGTCCCTTCTCTGACAAATATTTTGGATTTCACTTCACCAGATCTGTTTATATGCTCAGGACCGTCACTGAGTATATACACCAGGCTCTCGACACTGTTGCCCTAGATATCTCCAAATCGTTTGAGAGAATTTGGCATGCTGGCCTTCTACGCAAGCTTTCCGAGATCATTTTCAGGGGTATGAGTTATGGTAACAAAAAATAACCGCAAAACTATGTTGCTAAAAATTACTGTAATTTTTTTTCTACTTCAAATAAAACGGTTGACAAATTGTTAGCGTTCATTTGAACGTGACAATTATCCAAAATGGAAATTTTTTATATGTCATTTTTTTATATTTTAAACTACAGATTCTCGAGTCAATATTAATTAAAACACTTAAGCCGTCAATTAATAGAATTAGCTATGAATACTGTATTATTGTTCTAAAATATTTGTAAAAATAACAGTATTTTTATTCTTTAACACGTGTATGACCATGACATTAAAACATATAAACAAAATTCCATTTTAGATAATTTAGTTCTGCTGGGTTTTTTTGTTACCATAACTATCACCCCTGAAGATGATCTCTGAAATAGATTGAAAGTGCTTGGGTACTTGAGAAATGAATGATAACACATCTATCAACAGTTACATCTCATTTCTGACATCTTTCAATTATGATACACGAAAGATTATCCGTAAACTATGAACGGATTTTATTAAAAATAAGCACATTGTTTGCAATCTATTTAATCTGGCATGTCTAAAAGAAAATATTCTGCTTAAACACACACACACACACACACACACACATATATATATATATATATATACATATATATATATATATATATGCATGCTTCATCAATATAGATCAGTTTTTCATAGTTTATTTTCTTTAGGTTTGAAAGATTGTATCTACAACGGATTAAAAAATATTTATGTTTGTTACACCACAAACTCGCTTTCGCGAATCTTGACACTACATTTTTTGCAACATGTTTTGCCACATGCACAATTCCGGAAAACCCTTGTTGAAAACACAACTATACTTAAACATGAAAGCAATAAACAAAAACAAAAATTTCTTGAAGGTATATAAGGGGTTGATTCAATAAATAAGGTGAAGTTTTCGGTATAAGGACTTTTATAATACAGATAGAAAATTACTTTTTTTTTCAACGTAATCTCCCAGCAGTGTCACAGATTTTTCCTATTTGTGCACATTATTCCGTATTCCCTCAGCATAAATGTATTTGGACTGATGTCTCCGCCAATCGCTCAAAGCACTTTTGACTTCAACATCACTTTCAAACTTCGTATCACTCATGAATGCTTTCAATGGACCAAACTTGTCTTGAAGAGTAGGTAAGGTCATCTTGGACAATTTTGTGTGCTGTCCCAACGGATAAGCTCAAAGTCCACTGTCACTCTTCTGTCAGACAGAATGAGGTTATTGACTGATACCATCACCTCAGGAGACCTCACTTCTTTAGGCCTCGCAGGTCTGTCTTCATCGTCAAAACTGCTCTGTCCTTCTTTAAACAATTTAGACCACTTGCAGATATTTTTGGCTGGAACATGTGGTAGCATACATAGTTGACATTCTCGTTGCATCCTTCAGCAACCAAAAACTTGATAACTGACCTCTGTTCAGTCCTTGAATATGCTTCTAGGTCGGCCATCTGTGTTAATCTCCAAAACTCTCAAAGTTTTATTTCAATCTGCAAAAAATTAAATCCCTTTGAAAAAGAAGTAAAGGAAATTAAAAAAAGAAGCTTCTATTTGTATTAGAAGTCCTTATACCGAAAAATTCACCTTATTTATTGAATGAACTTTGTACATAAAACTTTTGAAACTATGAAATCTCCACAAATATTCTTAAATGCTTATAATTGATAACAGAAGCCATTCGATTATTCCAGTGGCTTCTCATGCTTATTACTTTTCGTTTTCACTATGTCTTGGTCATGTGTGACGTCCCGATCCGTGGTGCGATTTTCTCTTTTAACGTCTTGTATGCAAGAGTTTGTCATTGTTTGGAAATCTTCCCTGGAAACAAAAACAGATTATCATTATTGTTTGTACATTAATTGTTTAATATACTGTAATGTATTTGACATATTTGACATATTTGACATATTTGACATATTTGATAATGGCCTATGTAAGCCGAAAGTTTAGATAGGACTAAAATATATGTATCAATATTGTGATTTTCTTTCTTCTTTTAATGATAATGTTATTAAGTTTTTCAGACGATACGAAAAGAATTGATATAAAATAAATAGACAAAACACACACACAGATATATATATATATATATATATATATATGAACTTTAATCCCATATAATATGTAATCGAGACATATAGTTATTAGAACTTAAATTACAATACGGTCAATCCATACTCAGCAGCAGTACATTGCGTTGTGCATGTAACTCCGTGTCGTAAGGACTTCTAATACAGATAGAAGATTACTCTTTTTTTTCAACTTAGTCTCCCAGCAATGTCACACACATTTCCCATCTGTGCACAAGCTTCCGTTTTCCCTCACTGTAAAAATCTTTGAACTGATGTCTCAGCCAATCGCCCACAGCCCTTTTGACTTCATTGTCACTTTCAAACTTCGTGTCTCTCGTGAATACTTTCAAGGGACCAAACAGGTGAAAGTCTGAAGGGGCAAGGTTTAAGCTGTGAGGAGAATGAGTGAGCAGTTGCCAGTCCAACTTGTTGATGGTCTGCACCGTTTAGGCTACTGTGTGAGGCTTTGCGTTGTCTTGATGCAAGAGGACGCAATGTGATTGATGACCCCTGTGTTTGTTCAACAGATAGGCTTAAAATCCTTGCAATGTCATCCACTGTCACCTTCTGTCAGGCTGAATGTGGCCCTTGACTGATTCGATAACCTCAGGAGACCTCACTTCTATAGGCCTCCCAGCTCTGTCTTCAACCTCAACACTGCTCCGTACGTCTTTAAATAATTTAGCCCACTTGTAGACATTTTTTGGCTAAAATATGTGGCACTATGCACAGTTGACATTCTCCTAAGAATTTCAACTGGCTTCCACACTTCAGCAACCAAAAACTTGATAACTGACCTCTGTTCAGTCCTGGAGCATACTTTTGGTCTGCCATCTGTGTTAATCTCCAAAACTATTAAAGTTTTTTTTTTTCAATTTGAAAAAAAAAAAATTAAATCTCTTTAAAAAAGAAGTGAATAATATTTTTAAAAAAAAGTAACCTTCTATCTGTATTAGACGTCTTTATACCGAAAGATTCACCTTATTTATTGAATGACACTCGTAGAAGTCCTTATACCACAAAAGTCACCTTATCTATTGAATGACCCTCATAGAAATCCTTATACCGAAAAATTCACCTTATTTATTGAATGACCCTCGTAGAAGTTCTTATACCACAAAAGTCACCTTATCTATTGAATGGCCCTCATAGAAGTCCTTATACCGAAAAATTCACCTTATTTATTGAATGACACTCGTAGAAGTCCTTATACCACAAAAGTCACCTTATCTATTGAATAACCCTCATAGAAGTCCTTATACCGAAAAATTCACCTTATTTATTGAATGACCCTCGTAGAAGTCCTTATACCACAAAAGTCACCTTATCTATTGAATGACCCTCATAGAAGTCCTTATACCGAAAAATTCACCTTATTTATTGAATGACCCTCGTAGAAGTCCTTATACCACAAAAGTCACCTTATCTATTGAATGACCCTCATAGAAGTCTTTATACCGAAAAATTCACCTTATTTATTGAATGACCCTCGTAGAAGTCCTTATACCGAAAAATTCACCTTATTTATTGAATGACCCTCGTAGAAGTCCTTATACCACAAAAGTCACCTTATCTATTGAATGACCCTCGTAGATGTCCTTATACCGAAAAATTCACCTTATTTATTGAATGACCCTCGTACATCCTATCAATCGTCTTATATAACAGTGAATGCTAGACAACGTAATCACAGATGAAGAAGAGACTTGATACAACCAAAGTGATATTATATAAGGATGCCTAATTTAAATGGACGGAAAATGTTGCTTTCAAGTTTTCTGAAAGGTACCAAAAACTGAATTGCAAAAAAATTATTGTCCTGCGAACTTTTATATATTCCATCAAAATATATATTTATATTAATCATTTCACCTTAAGTAAGACATATATTACACTAGTTCGCAGACTGTTAAGGGGAGTGAACTTGAGAGAAAAGAATAAGTATAGGTAGGATCGTGCAAAGAAGAAACGGTCAACGGGATTCAAGAAGAAAAAAGATCCAGTTAACATTGCATTTGAATTTTTGTTTTTATCAGGGAAACAATAAACAGAAGGGTGTTCTACAGGGGTTGGTAGTGCAAGAAAAGATATTGAGTAAAAGTGGTGGGTGTAGCTATTTGAATAGTAAACAGGTGGGACCTAAATGCCAATCAAGTAGCACGCATAAATTCATGTATTCGGGGAACCAGAGAAAAATATTATTTGGAGTAGTTGTCATAAAATTATTTGTATGAAAGCCAGAGTTCAATACTTTCTTATTGCAGATGAGAACAAAACCACCATGATTTAAAGGTAGGAAAACTTAGAACTAGAGCAATGTACACCATTGATATATATATATATATATATATATATATATAAAGCTCGATGAATTACTTAATATCGTTCCAATCCTCCTACTACTTGTGTTCATATCTCTGTGCTTCAACCAGCTTAACATGCTATGGATTCATCGGCTTGTGTTGGAGAAGTCGTGGTTCTGGGAGTCACAGTCCTACGGGTAAAGGAGCTCGGATGAGCTCCACCACGGAATTTGTGAACGGAGGGCGCTTCATTCGTCACCTCATCGTCACCAGGCCCCGTGGTACAGTTGGTATAACATCAGCTTAATAACCAAAACTGTCTGGGTTCGATTCCTGGTAGTGGATGCGCACTGCTGAAGAGTCCCAAATATAGGATGAAACGGTCGTTCAGGGCTTTTTGCATTCTGTTGAGGTCGAATAAAAAGCGCAATGAATTAATTTATATATATATATATATATATATATATATATATATATATATATATATATATATATATATATACTAAACTTTATACAATTCTCACGCCAATTCAAAATGTTCATACTAAATGAGATCACTGACATAAGACTTACAAAAGTTTTCATGAAATTAACATTATTATTAATTATTGCAAGAAAAAAATATTGACAAGGCTGATAAGATTAGGGAAACAAAGCGTGTGTTCAACAAAATTAAAATTCTAAAACTAAAAAATATATGTTTGGCACTTTGGGGACACGACTCTGTGGAATTGGCAAGCGAGCTCTTGGTCTGAACTACAGTAATGAACTGGTCGAAATATTTGTCATGGATATAGCGAATAAGTAGCGACAGGCTTTCAAAGTTGCATCTTTGATAAAAAGATGTTGAGAGTATAACATAAGTTATCACATGTAATTCCATTTAAACGATTTTGAGTTATATCAAGAAAAGTGACAATTGAAGAGATACATTACACATATGACAACAATGCCATTAAAATGAAGGATTTTCTCCTTGACTTTAGCTCATTTTGTGAAAAGGTGTGGGATTTGAAGATGGAGCTGAAATAATACGAGTGGGGCTCGCAGCGTGTAAAGTGAGGACAAAACATTTATATCGATATGCCATGTAAAATTATGTCAACATATATATTGATGTATCAACAATTGACTATCTTACATTAAAACATGAGAAAATAATAAATCTTGAAATGTGAACTATTTAACCGAAATCAAATTCCGACTTAGGCTAATCATGTTCGTTTGGTAAAGTTATGACAGTACATTTCCATGTGTCTGCCATGTATCTGCGATAATATCTCTCCGCATTTTTCTTTGGAACGTTTGAAGTTTGACCCTCACTCCCACAAATTTCAATTTTATCCATGAACACATCAATTAAGTTTTCGGCTGTTTCGTTTACCATCAATTATCATCTATCATAGACATTTGCTCCTTCCTCCCATTAGGATGGAACAGGCAAGCCTTCTTGAGAGTAAAACACTACGCATCCATGGCCCCACACTCTCAGCGGACCTCCAGTGGAATGACTATATCGAATCCATTGCTAAATCCGTTGCTATGAAAGTCGGTTCTCTGTGCAGGGCCAGGAAGTTTTTTTCCCGTCTGAGTCCATCCTGCACATAAATAAATCCACGATTCGCCCGTGTATTATATACTGCTGCCACATCTGGTCGGGTATCCCTGCTATTCATTTCGGGCTTCTCTACAAAATCCGACAGATAATCTGGAATATGATCGATACCGACTTGGCTCTCTCACCGGCGTGACGTGGCTTCCCTGTGCCTCTTCTATAAATACTTTTACGGCTTTTGCTCCGATGAACTTAGATCACTGGTGCCTCCCTACGCATGAATTTACACAAGCTACTAGATTAGCAACTAGGTCTCAACTTTTTACAGTGAAAGCGATAAAATCTAACCGCAATCTCTACTCTGACAGCTTCTTTTCACGCACTTCCCGCCTGTGGAATTCCCTTCCATGCTTCCCCGAGAGCTACAATCTCCAGGAATTTAAATGTAAGGTCAATAGATATCTCCTATCACACTAACTGGCATCCATTCTCTAAAACTTTTTTCCCATCTACTCCACCCTCATCCTCGGTATCCTCATCCGTCTATTAACCCCCTCCTGACATTTCGTATAAATAACCCCTCTTTCTCATCATTTTCCACGATCTAACCCCCTACGCAACAGTGCCAGTAGAATGCCTTGCTTGGGGTGAGATGATTAAAAAAAAGGAAATTCTTCACCAGCCTGCATTTCCAAGCATGTCCAATACGGTACATCCTCTGAAATGATGGAAAAGAAAGAGTGGAAGTTATCCAGGCAGGGTTCCCCAAACGAAAGTGGAAAAAAACTTTATCCAAATTCACATACCTCTCTGAAACACCTACTACATATACTAACCAGAAATACATCCTGCATATACCTACAGATATACTCCCTATACATACATTCCTTAAATACTTTTCAAACATACCTCATTAAATACCTCCCACATATGCATCGAAAAATGTCTTTTCTGCGCATATACAAATCTACCATCCGCCCGTGTATTGAATATTGCTGCCATATCTGGTCGGGTGCCCCTGCTGCTCTACTTGGGCTTCTTGACAAAATACAAAGGAGGATCTGTAACGTGGTTGATACTGACTTGGCAGACCGGCTGCAACCACTCTCTCACCGGCGTGATGTGGCTTCCCTGTGCTTCTTCTACAAGTACTTTCATGGCTTCTGCTCCGATGAACTTAGATCACTGGTGCCGCCTAAGCACGAATTTACACATGATACTAGATTAGGAAATAGGTCCCACCCTTTTACAGTTAAACAGATAAGATGTATCCGTAAATTCTACTCCAACAGCTTCTTTTCTCACGCTTCCCGCCTGTGGAATTCCCTTTCACAAGTCTGCTTTCCCGACAACTACAATCTCCAGGTGTTTAAATGTAGGGTCAATAGACACCTCCTATCACAATAACTTCCAATTATTCTCAGAACACTCTCATCTACCCAACCCTCATTCTCGGTATCCTTACCCGCCTATCACCCACCCTCTGACATTTCCTATATTTAATCATCCTTTCTCCACTCTATGTAGCCCTCTGCGCAGTAGTGGCAGTGACATGACTTGCACGTGGTGAAACGCTTATAAAAAAAAATATAATCCCATGAATACCTCTAAAATATATATTCTAGAAATTACTCCCGCATATACATCCAGAAATACCTGCTACATATACCTACCAAAATTACCTTCTAAGTATGCCTCCAAAAAATAAACCTTGCATGTTCAACGCAGAAACACTTCCTACATATACCTTCCAGAAATATCCCACGTATACCTTGTAGAAATATCTCTGACATATATCTCCTGTAAATACCCCCCCCCCACATTTATCTCACAGAAATATTTAAACCGCCCAGATTATCGCTTGCATATACCACACAGAAATACCTATGCATCCAGAAATTCCTCCTTGACGTACCACCCAGAAAAGCCTCCTGTATATATAGCACCCAGAAATACCTCCTCCATATACTGCCCTGAAGTACCTCCTACATATAACTCCCGTGTACACCTCCCCAAAATAACGCCCACTTAATGGTAAGATATTTGCGAGATTAAGAAACTATTCCCACTTTCCTGAGTTCACTATCAACGCACAGATAAGAATTTAAGATGTGTTATATATTCCCATGGATGTGCGTTGTGGTACAGTGGATATCGGCTCAGAACGAGAAACCGGGGAGCCGAGTTCGAATTCCAGCTTAATCCATTGTATTCACTTACGCGCAAATACCCTTGGGAAAGGTATTAATCCGTCTCTTCCTTCCAGTTATAGGTTAAATAGCAGGACAGATTGGGTTCTATAGCCTTGGTCGGCAACCAGTCTACCGCAGAAAGCAATGGCAACCTACTGCGGGATAATCTTCTGCCCAGTCAGTCATGTTTCCTTAGAGACATGATCGCACAAGCGTGTATCACGCATGGCACCTAAACTGACTGACTATATATTCCTGCCGAACTCTGTAAGTAACGTTCACCATTATGTGAGAGGTATATGTAGGTAATATTACTATCGCCTCCAGTATATTCCGATATAAATGCAATTTAGAAAAACTGAGAGAACTTTGAGGGCTAACATATACTAAGCATTTTCTACAGAACTTCTGCTGGCAAGGGGGTAAAGCGCGTGACTTACACAAGATTCGATACAAATCCCTGCCAGTTGTTTAACTTCATCACACAATTCGATTTTTTTTTTTATTATATCACCCCGAGCAAGGCGGAACGCCACTGATGTGCAGGGGGCTACATAGGAGTGAAAAGATTAGAAAAGAGAAAGCCGGAAACCACATCCTAAACAGGGAACAATGGATGAGCCTCTTCACCTGTTCAATAGACGAGGGTGGAGTGTGAGCCGGGCGATAGTTTAGTCTATCTACTCCAATTACAGGATCTGTAAACTTTCTTTATTTTTAAAACAGAGTATTTTTTTCGTTTATTTTTCGTATTATTCCTAGTTAGAAACAAACTCTATACTACTTATAATTTAATAAAAAAGTTACGGCGAATGTCTATGTCTCAGAAGAAATGCAATCGATTATGTCGGCTTAAAATTCAACAAGCAAAAGTTCATTCATTGCATGCAAAATAAATTGCTTCAGGAAATTACAATAACTCGACACAAATTCATTTCTGTTTTTCTTCACTCATACACTTTCTCTTTCTCTCTTTATGTTCTTCTCTCTCTCTCTCTCTCCCTCTCTCTCTCTCTCTCTATCTATCTATCTATCTCTCTCTCTCTCACATATACTCTCAATCTTTTTCTCATTTTCTCTCTGTTTCTGATTCTCCCTTTTCTTCATTATCTCCCGATATTTCAGACGATTGTAGGTTCAAGGGATGCTAAACATGTTTTTAGATCTCAAAATTCTTTTCAGCGTCAACAAAAGATTAGATAGATAGATAGATAGAAACACAGTGATAGATAGATAGGTAGGTAGATAGATAGATAGATAGATAGATAGATAGATAGATAGAAACATGCATATTGTTATAGATAGATCAAAATGTTTCTAATCTCTATTTACATTATTCAGACTATTGTCTTTGTTGCCATTTGTACAATGTTTCGGCTGTTGTACGCTCCTGCATTCTATATGTGCTAAGAATCTATTTAAATGATAATAATGATAGATAGATAGATAGATAGATAGATAGATAGATAGATAGATAGATAGATAGATGATGCATATTGTTATAGAAAGATTGATCAAAATGTTTCTAATCACTGTTTATATTACTCGCACTATTATCTTCATCTTGTTGCCATTTATGCGATGTTTTGGCCGTTGTACGCTCTGGCCTTCTTCAGGTGCTAAAGATTTCTACCTGAACTCTCTTGGAAGGTCAATAGACACCTCTTAACACACTAACTTGCACCCATTCTCTCTAACACCCTTCCCATCTACCCAACCCCCATCCTCGCTATCCTTACTCGTCTATCAACCTCCTTCTGACATTTCCTATATCTAACCACTCTTTCTAATCACTTTCCCCTATGTAGCCCCAAGCGCAATAGTGGTAGTGGAATGCCTTGCTTTGGGTGAAATGATTAAAAAAATAGTGACATTCTCATGTCTTGCGTAAAGTCTCTTTTGATAGTCATGAGTTATCTCTCTCCCTAAACTTCTACGTGTTTGCTTCTGCTGTAGCCTGGTATTGAACTCACAACTCTTTAAGTCAAGTCGCTGGAACTAAGCAACGCCTATATTCCACTAGATAACCTGATGAAGATGCTGACTTTCTGCACAAAATCTACATACTTCGGATTGGGATCAGACATATATCGGCAGAATTAAGGATCATCAATGGGGTCACCATTATCACCACCACTGGCTTATATTTACATAGAATACTTTGAAGAGATAGCATTAGAATTAACAGCACTAAATTCAACACTGTGGCTGCGATACGTTGATGGCACTTTCATACTCTGGCCACACCAAGATGAGGTGTAGACGCTACTGGACAATGTGAACTCGATAAGATCATCCTTACAGTTCCCTATGAAAAAATATTGTGAAACAATATGGCATTCCTGGATTTGCTAATTCGAACAGTGGTGGGGTTCAAGACATCCGTATACCGCAAGCCAACATTCACCAGACAATACCTCAACTTCAGCTCACATAAAATGTAAAAAAAGGGATCGTCCGCTGACTACCCCATCGAGCAAAAGATAGAAGCGGCGACCCAGAGACATACGAACAGGAAATGGTCAATATAAGCAGTACCCTACACCGAAACAATTATCAAGGGTACATGACAACTACTCCAACATACATGGAAAGTATGATGCATGAGGATAACAACTCTCAGAAAACAGCTTCGGTTTGTCCACCCTATGTCAAGGGGTTATCGAAGAGAATACAAAGTGTCTGTGGTTCATATAACATCAGGACGATCTTCAGAAGTGGTTCTAGGCCATAAGAACATTCAGTCAGTTAAGTGCCATACGTAAAACAAGCATGGGCAATCATGCCTCGAAAGAAACATGACTGACCGGGCAGAGAAATATGTCCCACTAGGTTGCCATTACAATCTCCGATAGACTTGTTGCCAATCCAAGGCTATAGAACCAAATTCGTCGAGTTATTTATCCCATAACTGGAGGGAAGAGACAATTTAGTACCTTTTTCAGGGGTATTTGGGCATAAGTGAATGCAAGGAATTAAACTAGAATTCGAACTCGGCTTCCCGATTTCTCGTTCCGAGCCGATATCTACTGCACCAAACGCACGTCCGTAAGAATATTGCAAGGCCGTAACACTAGGGGAGAAAGAAAAATCAGGCGTAGCTAGCCACATACGGCATGAAGTTGAAATAATAGTTAGGGAACGCCACTGGAAGTTATGCAAACTTAAGGAATCAGCACATATGCTATGCTACAAAAATCTCCAAAGCCGACTAAGCATAGAGATGAATACAATATGGGAACCAGTAATACGGAGTGCCAGAGAAATTCATTAGTTTCAAAAATTGCAATATGAGTTCTGGCAAAAAATACTAGGGAATACAATCAACATCGAAAAGTTGCAATATGAACTCTGGTAAAAACGGTTACTGAACATTAGGTCTGGGATAATCACTTCCTCAAGGACACATTACCCAGTGGATATAGACGTTGCTCAGTTCCAGTGACATTAAAGAGTTGTGAGTGCAATACCATGCATTGGTAAACAAGTAACTTAGACGGTTAGGGAAGATAACTCATGACCACCAAAAGAGGCTTTACGCAAGAAATGAGAATGATATACACCAGTGATTGTAATAAAGAGTACGGTTCGAAATAATTAGCACCTGAAGAAGGCCAGAGCGTACAACGGCGGAAATATCGGGCAAATGGCAACAAAGATGACGAAAAACAAGCATAGGCAATCATGCCTAGAAAGAAACATGACTGACCGGGCAGAGAATTATGTCCCACTAGGTTGCCATTACAATCTCCTATAGACTGGTTGCCAAGCCAAGGCTATAGAACCAAATATATTCGAATAATATAAATAGTGTAAATACTACCTCATCTCAAAATTACAGACAAATGTTTAGAGGCAAGCCAAGTTCTTTGTTTGGTGCATCATATTTTTTAAGCAGGTCTCATCGGGATTTTTTCAGCATTCACTAATGGAAACAGTTATCATTCACTGACCGAGCAACTAGTCGTACTTACTCTTGAAATTAATAAAATATTTCTCTTAAAACAAGAGATCCAAAGGCAACACAAAGGCGAATTGGCAAGACGAAGGACCCGTTCCAGAAGCTGGGTAAAGTATTAAAAGACATGAGACTTTTTTAGAAAAGTCTACTAGATTGCTAAGTGATGTCAGTTCTTCAATATGGCAGTAAATGCTAGACAATATTATCAAAGATGAAGGAAAAACTTGAAGCAACTGAAATGTGGTTCTACAGAAGGATGCTGCTGTTATCATGAACCGAGCATGTTTAGCAATGATGAGGTGTTGGAAAGAATGGAAACGAAAAGGAAATTAATAGTGAGCATCAGGAAGAGACAACTGATGTTCCTGGGACATGCAATGAGGAAGGAGGATTTGGAGAACCTGATACTAACAGGTCGGATAGAAAGAAAATAAACAAAAGAAAGCAGCGGATAAAATATTTGAACGGCCTAAGCAGGTGGATGACAGAATGGAGGTTGCCAGGTATTACATGAGAGAGTGTGCTAAGAGCCTCCAGGGTTAGGGAGACCTGGAGGGCCATGATTGCCTGAAAGAACAAGGCACATCCAAGAAGAAGTCTATGCCGTTAGACTTCACTAATTTAATTTCCCATTTTCGCAAACACTAGTCTTTCCAAGAATTAACTATATTTTCTTCATTAATTGTTTTTAATTTCCTTCTATTTTTTTCTTCTTGCGTGAATTTTATTCAACTCAATATTATGGTCTCGTGCATGAATATTTTCATTCTTGATATTCTTGGAATGAACTCATTTGCTTCGGCTAATGGCAATATGAAAACTTTCAATATTGAATGTCAGAGAATAGTCTCGTAAATCTCTCATCCGGTTATGCAGACAGTCTCTTCTTGAGTAATTCTTTTGCGTTCTTGCGTTTGTTAAATGAAGACAAATATATATATATATATATATATATATATATATATATATATATATATATATATATATGTTTGTTTGTTTTGTTATTAATGCTAAAATGGAAAGGTAAATATTCATAGATATCACCACTTGACTATTATTTTATTTGTCTTATTTAATTTGGTTATGTTTATAACTAAATTTTATTTATTTTTACATGTGAAACTAATAAATTGTAAACACAAATTCTACTACATCAGCTTCTTTTTCCGCACTTCCCGCCTGTAGAATTCCCTTCCATTTACTTTTCTCTCCCGACAGTTACAATCTCCAAGAATTTAAATGTAAAATCAATAGTTATCTCCTATCTCATTAACCTGCATCCTCTCTTTCATGCTTCTTTCTCCATACACTCCAGTCTCATCAGTATTCTCATCCTTCTCTTACCCACTTCCTGACACCCCCTATAACCTGTCACTCTTTTCCATAACTTTTCTTCTATATAACTCCCTAAAATGCCTTGCTTGGAGCGATATGATTATAAAAGAATTCTATACTATTATAATGTGGATATAAAGTGGGGGATGAGTTCTACATTACAATCAATATATAAACTTTATATATCACTTTATGGCCACATTTACTCTTCTCTTACCCACTTCCTGGCACCCCATATAACCTGTCCTTCTTTCCCATAACGTTCCTCCTATGTAACCCCCTGCAAAACGGTGGCAGTAAATTGCCTTGCTTTGGGCGATATGATTATAAAAAGAAAGAACATTTATGCATTTACTTCCCTACATACAAACACACACACACACACACACACACACACACACACACACACATATATATATATATATATATATATATATATATATATATATATATTGCATATATGAGCAGCAATACCTATTTTATGCAGGTTTAATTAAAAATGATAGACACGATATTATAGTTAAGTTTTTTATGCAATTCTTCATACGATCTCATGAGGGTTTTTTTAAGGACATAAATAATGTAAAAATTTTCCAAATATAGTGTTTATCCAAGCCCTTTTGTCTATACTCTTGGACATTTTCAAGGATGAATGTTATTTTATGTGTAACAGAATGTATGTAGTGTTATGTAGGTTTGTAGAGTAGTGTGTATGCCTTATATTCTGAACATGGTAAGCATATTGTTAGCATATTAGTAGTTGATATTATTGAGTGTTGAGTTTTCTTTTTATCAATATTTTTAGTCAATTCTGCATGTTGATGGTGCTATGATACTTGTGTTGTCAAATGACGCCATTTTAATTACAATTTAATTAAATTTTCAGTACCTGATATTCTTACTTAAATAATATGTTTTTCAGTTCCTATTAATGTTAGCTCAAAGTACACATTTTGAAGTGCCAGCATATACAATATTTCAAATAAAGATTTTTATTTAATATTTTTTTTGATATTTTCAAAATCAGTTATGATCGACACATGGTTAGTAGTTCTGTTACTATAATTGTTGGTTAGTATTCCAGGGTTAAGTAAGTATTTTTCTATGAAAGCATGTGGTCATTAAATCGTTTTTCTGTAAAGTAGATTATAATAAACAACAAAAAAAGCGATTTAATAATTACATGCTTCCATAGAAAAATACATAAATGCTTAGACCCCGATTGATACAGATTCCCTTATACGTTTGCCTCTCTTTCTTCCTCACTTCCTTATTTACCTTTCTTTCTTTCTTTCTTTCTTTCTTTCTTTCTTTCACAAATACTGATATGATAATTTTGAATTACGCTCCTTTGATTTCATCCGATATTTTATTTTTTTTATTTTAATCTTTATTTATTATTTTACATTCGAACTTTAAATATTAATCTTTCATCACTATGTATTATTTTAAATTTTACTCATGTTATTAAAAGCAGTAACCTAACTTTATAATATTTAACTCCCATTAACATCGATCGAAATATATTAAACGATCAGTATGTATTATGCTCCTAATGACTGTAAAACCCCGTGTCGTGCTATCGACGTAAGACATGTCTATTTATTAATATATATAATGCAAAATTTTAAAAACATTTACCACTTCCGCGATTTACGAATTACTCTTCACAAATGAATTCTGTTCTTTCGGTGGCTGCCCTGCGTATCCACCGCATATATATATATATATATATATATATATATATATATATATATATCTTAGTTATCCGCAGACAGATCTGTTTCGCTGTATCACATCTCATCAGTACGGTTAGACATCCGATTGCTTTTTATCCAGGATTGAAACGCGATCGAATTGGCGTCTGTCGGCGATTCTATCCCTGAGCTATAAGCGCTTGGTAGAAGGAGGCAGATATTTGAGCGTGTATATTATCATGATACACGCCCAATAGCTGAGAGTGTTCTAATTCATTACTGAATGAACGAGGCGTAGATCCTAGAGTAGCTACTGTTTTTCAAAGCCTACCATTTATACAGAGTGCTCAATCATGGAGTGAGAGCGGAAATAGTCATCCACAGACAGATTTGTTTCGCTGTATCACAGCTCCTCCAAAACGGTTCGATATTCGATTGCTTTTTACCCAGGACTTAAACCCAAACGAATTGACGTCAGTCGGCGATTTTAACCCTGAGCTATGGGCGCTCGATAGAAGTAGGCAGATTTTTTAACGCGCATATTTTCATTACACGCCCAATAGCTGAGAGTGTTCTAATTCATTGCTGAATGAACGATGCGTAAATGCTAGGGTAGCTACTTTTTTTCAAAGTCTACCATTCTTCCAGAGTGCTCAATCAAGGTGTGTGATCGTAATATATAAATTAAGACAGATACGTTATTCCATGATTAAGTGAAAGTATGGCCCTATTTCAGAAGATTTTACACGAACTTTCGTGTAAAATCTTCTGTACAATAAAGACGGAAGCTGAAGATGGTTCGCTTGAAATAGGCCCATACTTCCACTTAACCATGGAATAACGTCTCCGTCTTAATTTTTACATACATTTACTTTATATGTATTTCTATACATGCATATTTAAAGCTCTCCTAGAAAGTTAACCTACCACTTTATATACAGGATACTCCTTTTGATTCTTCTATAGCTACACCGCATATATATATATATATATATATATATATATATATAAGAGAAAACTCAACACGTCAATTAGTATAAATTATAATTCAATTTTATGAGCTAAACTTGCTTATTTCATCAGACCACACAATATTCGTTCTATTTGGTACATAAATTATTACCGAAAATGAATTATAACTATCATATTGCTCTGGATAGCATCCATTGAGCTCCCTATACACATATAACACTTAATATTTTATATTAAATTGATCTTCTTGAATTATCCTCGTCATTTACTGACTGGACATATACTCCTATCTAAAGAGTCAAAAATTAGTGATAGCGAAATTAAAATTATAGTTTTCTTGTTTGATTCGGGCAAATAAGAGCATCTACATGACCAGACATGACTTCTGTCGTTGTGTAGGTATATTTTTACAAACCAGCTATTCATAACCGAATACACCTCCTTAAATTAAGCTGCATGAAATTTGCTGAGGCCAGAAACATGTTACACGTTAAAACACCATGTTACTTAAACCTAGTGACCACAAGTGTCACAGAAACTCCCCAAGATTGATATTAGATTTTTTGTCACTCACAGACGAAGGGAAATCCTGTTATCTTTCTGGAACAAAACATCAACCCCAAAAAATATGAAGATAAAGATACGAAAATAGACAGCATCTTGGATGGTGCATATTGCTTCATTCAGGTTCACGGTTAGATGCCATTTATCATTATAAGGCTATTTTTTAATCAACTGTAAGAATTTTTGTTTAGCAAAGAATCTGTTTTCAAAACTGATTTTTTTTTACACTATTGTTTCTTTTTCTATTAATGAAATGTCTGCAAGCGATGCCTTGTTTACTCTTTCCCAGAATGCATCTGTAGAAGTAGCTAGAATTTCACTCTTGTCACCTAAGCTTACAATATCCCGAAACAATTCCTGAATATAATAAACTTAGGCATTAAAAAACGCTAAGCGTTCGTGCGTGATTTCCTTTGCCTCTGTTTTCTCTGACGTCTTCCATTCACTGAGCGTTGCCATGTTTACTGTCGAGCTTATTCTTTTGTTCCCACGTCTATCCTGATCTGCTACGAGGCTGCCTCCTTACACGTCTTTGTGATTAATACGCCCAAATTCTTGTCTAATCCCGGCTCGTGGTAGGCACAAACCTGGATACGATTGGGTGAGTTCTATTTGGCGTCTTTTTGTATTGTGCTGGTTTATTTGTTTTTATTTCAATGTCTGATCGATAATCCCAATGTGATTCCTTTGGTTTGATGCGTTCGGCAAAAAATTAATACAAGTTGATTTATAAAGTCCCATGAATCCAAATACATGCTCGGAATTGAAATGAGAAAAGAAGGTACTGCAAGATAGAAAGAAATAAAAAAGGAAATATGTCGTATGAAAGAGGTTCAATAGAGAATGGCTCAAATGATCAAGAAACAAACAAACAAGCAAATAGGAAAGAATAAAATAACAGTTTGATTAAAAAGAATGAACCAAATAGCGAAAAATAAAGAAATAAAAAATGAAAGAAAAAAGAAAGAAAGAAAGAAACAGAGAAAGAAAGAAAGAAAAAAATGGATGAAAGCTGAATAAAAACAAAATGCCAAAAAAACATTCGTAATGAGAAAATATGTTGTTGGCAGCAATGAAGAAATTAAAACGAAAATCGGAAGAAGGTGATTTAGAAAAGCAAAAAAACAAAAACAAAAACAGAATGAAACGAAAAAGAATGAGGAAAGGAAAGGAAAGGATATAAAAAAAATCCGGAAATAAGTTATGAGAGAAAAAGAAACGGTTTAAAAGAGCAAGAAAAGTTGAGAGAGAATCACAATGACAAGGAAATAATGAAATAAAATAGAAAGAAAGAAAGAAAGAAAGAAAGAAAGAAAGAAAGAATGAAAAAGAAAGACTTCAGAAAAAAGAAACAGAGTAAAGAAAAAGATTGCAAAAAAGATTGAAAGAAAAGGAAGAAAGAAAGATTTAAGAAAGAATGTAGAAAAAGAAAGAAAACAGAAAGAATTTAGAAGAAAAAAGAAAGAAAGAAAGAAAGAACCAGTGAAAAAACAGCAAGAAAGAAAGCTGAATAAATCAAAAATGCAAAAAAAAAAAGAAAAAAAATTCGTAATGAGAAGATGTGTTGTTGGCAGCCATGAATTAATTAAAACGAAAATCGGAAAAAGATGATTTAGAAAAGAAAAAAAGATGGAATGAAACGAAAAAGAATAAGGAAAAGAGAAAGAAAATAACAATAAAAATTGAAATAAGTTATGAGAAGAAGAAACGGTTTAAAAGAGTAAGAAAAGTTGAGAGAGATTCACAATGACAAAGAAAAAAAGAACGAAATAAAAAGAAAAAAGAAAGAAGGAAAAAGAAAGGCTTCAGAAAAAAGAAAGAAAGTAAAAAGAAAAAGTGCAAAAATGATTGAAAGAAAAAGGAAGAAAGAAAGATTTAATGAAAGAATATAGAAAAAGGAAGAAAACAAAGAATTTAGAAGAAAGAAAGAAAGAAAAAAGAAAGAAAGAAGCAGTGAAAACAATGACAAGAAAGAAAGCTGAATAAACAAAAAATGCAAAAAAAGAAAAAAACATTCATAATGAGAAAATGTGTTGTTGGCAGCCATGAATAAAACAGAAAGAATTTGGAAAAAAGAAAGAAAGAAAGAAAGCATGAAAGAAATAAAGAAAGAAAGAAAAAAATTCATTCAAATTGACTATGACCAAAAATATCATAATTTCGATGCCGTTTATGAAAAAAAGATTTGTTATCTCGAATTTCTTTCCGAGATAAGTTCACTGAAAAATGTGGTTTTCGATTACACAATATTTTATTTCTTTTTGGTTCTTTGCTTCGGATTTCTGATTCCATTCGTCATGCCATCGTCTTTTCCACACTATTGTTGTTGTATTTGACGGAAAAATATTATAAGCATCGTCTGTGTTCTTGTTTTTGTTCTTATCAAATACAGAAATCAAATTCAGTTTTATTACCGTATTTTCTAACTTTGCTTACCTTTAATCTAACTTAAGACTACCTTTTATTTATTTATTTATTTTTTAATTTAAACATCCAATCTCGAATATGACAAAAAAAGGAAATGAAATTTTCAAATTGTCACACCGTCCATGTCATTTTATAATCTATCTCTCCGTTTCTTACAAGAATCTGCCAATATTTAAAATTCTTCCGTCCTGCCAAAGAGGAGGCGCTGAGTAGACCGCATATATATATATATATATATATATATATAGTCATCCGCAGACAGTTCTGTTGCTACAGGCGCTCGGTAGAAAGAGGCAGACTTTTTAGCGTGTATATTATCATTATACACGCCCAATAGCTGAGAGTGTTCTAATTCATTGCTAAATGACTTTTTCATTTGTAAACGAGTTATTACGCGACCTAGGTTTCTACCATGTGATGTCTTCAGGTAATTTACAATAACTGATTTTACCGTTTACCGTTATTTTAAGAACGCTCACGTAACGGTGGATTTTTTTGAACGCTCACGTGACGGGGAATTTTTGAAGGTGCAATTTTTAAAATTACAACGTTTTCATTCATGGTTGTATGAACATAATAGGTATTTTGGTATGGTTACACTTAGTCATAATTTCTGTTCTTTCATTCAATAGTTCATTTTTCTTTGGGAATAGCATAATCTCTAACTTTTCTTCTTGGCACAGTCTTCATATTTTGCCACCGTTGTAAGTCTTGGCAGTTTTTATTATACTCCAGATTATGTTTTGGTCTTTTCCATATTTTGATTTCAATTTCCATACATGACTAGCCAATTTTGTACAGTGTTTTTTAGGTTTTCTATTTTAAATGTAGACTTGATATTGAACCCCCTGTTTTTAAAGGTGTCTTTGGTTGATCCCAAATATATTTTATTTTGACTATTTAAGTCATGACTTGAATATAGTTTTGTTATAAAATATGTTGTTGGCGATGTTTATAAAAATATACCGTTTGTATTCGACTATAAAATGTATTATTTGCCATTTTGCTATAAAATACATTGTTAATATTTTAATATAAATTGCATTGTTGTTCATTTTGATGTAAAATCTGTTTTTGATATTCTACTATAAAGTATAATGTTGGTTATTTTATTTGAAATGCATTATTGGTGATTTTATTATAGGTAGGTCTTTTTAATAATTTAACTATATAAATTTTTCTGGTAATTTTATTTTTAATACATCTTATAATTTCATATTGCTTGGCTTTTGTTTGGGATCAATATTTGTTCATAACATTGACCGTACTTGGAGCTACTACCCCACATTGTACTGGACATGGAAAAAAGAACTATTAATAAGTGTTTCAACACTACTGAAAAGCTCTAAATTCCCGATCACAGGACAAGATGCCGGATGTAATTTATCATCATACCCAGGACACTGCTTAACCGGTAAAACATAGTCTCATACTTACCACTCTGCAGTATTGAGAGCTAAATTTATATAATTGATTTAGAAGGGAGGCTCCGTCGGCATAATTTCTCTTTGCTTTCACATAGGGCAAAAACAAAACTAATATATATATATATATATATATATATATAGGGTGTCCCAGAAGTCGCGCACTATATACTATTTTTTTCTATGTTTCAGATTTGATCTGATATGGGTGAGAAATTAACAGTACAAGAAAGAGTTAAATTGCTTTTTTGAGTTTGGAAGAAATATGGCAACATACCGCTCTGTAAATCAAGAATTCAACCGCAATCATCTCGAGCGAGAAAAAACCTTGTGCCATACCACTGTCTGTTCTTTGATCAAACGCTTCCAAGAAACTGGATCAGTTGCTAACCGTTAGAGATGTGGCCGACGAAAGAGTGCAACTGATGAAGAAACATCCACCATAGTTCTGGCGAATGTTGCTAGAAACCCCGTGAAATCAGTAAGGAAAATAAGCCAGGAGCTAACGAATTTATAAAGGTATTTTAGCCAACATTATTTCGCTACTTATTTAATGGAATACGTATGATAAACTTGTGTGCATGGTCGTATATTGACTAGAGATATTTTAGTAGAGAGTGGCATATTCGATGCTTTACTAAATATAACGCAGCTTTTCTATGACTGATATACATCTAGTTCATTCCCAATAATGTACTACTTACCTTAGGGCTTTAATTAGTGATTTTTGTACAAAAAACACCTAAATATATCTTACTCGAACGTCTATATTCTTCGTACCAACCTTTACAGCATGGAATCCTTATCCCACGAAAACTACCAAGACATCCTAACACTCTGAGATATTAACCTCGGCCCATCAAATCCTGCCTTTGATTTCTTTATCCCTGATTACCTTCCCATATTTAGGAAGGTTGGTTGGTTTGTTTTTATGTCATATCAACCTCGGCGGGTCATTTAATGCCAACTAACTTTTATTTATTTATTGCTGGTAATACCTTTTTCTTTCAACAATTTATTGTTGTTTTTATATAAGTTTTCTGTTCTTTTTGAATATCAAGATTCACTGGTATTTGTTTTTAAGGGGCAAGGTCCCCAAGTTCCCCAAGTTCTACCCTGTTAGTTAACCCATAACTGGAAAGAAGGGGCGGATTAATACCATTCCCAATGGTACCAGTGCTTAAGTAAATGCAAGATATGCAACTGGAATTCGAACTCGGCTCACCGATATTTCTTTCCGAGCCGATATCCACTGCACCCGAACTCGGCTCACCGATATTTCTTTCCGAGCCGACATCCACTGCACCACAACGCAAATCCATCACTAAACTCTTACAACACCTGGTATTACGCAAGCGGTCACCCATCTAAGTACTGACCAGGCTCAACTTCGGTGATCGTGCGAGAACCGGTGTATTCAACGTGATATGACCGTAAGCCTCTTTAGGAAGAAATCCATTGCCTATGTGCGTGGCCTTGTTGTTTATGTCAGCAAACATGACCCTGTATCTAGGGCAATATCTCTTGAATCTTACATATCGGTCCGTCTCTCTCTTTTTTCCTCCGCACCTATTCTCTCCTCACTGTTCCCTGGTAGACAGCTTCTCAGACAGTATAGACAAGGTAATTTCCTCTCATCCGTTTGCTAAAAGTTTTTGTTCAGTGACTTAGTGCCCACTACGTCATGTGGTTGGAAAACTCTGCCAGAGATCTTGCTGGTGTCCATACAATAAACTTTTCAATTACTCACACACGCACGCAACTGGTGAATATCCCCAAGCCTTTCCTCAATAATTCTATTAGACTTGGCTTACTGCGGGATCTTTGCTTTATTTCTATCCATGATACTTGCCATGCCGTGGAGCTCTTGCCTCTTGCCAACTCTGATGATGTCATAGTTTCCGTTAATACTTCTTTCTAATCACCCTGCTTCTTGGAATCTTCTACCAGCAGAATATCTTACTGATATCACAAAGTGGATTGGGAGGCGTTCCGCGACTTCTCCCTGTTGAAGACTGCGCATCCGATGTCTCCTCCTGGGTGAAAGCTGGCATCAGTTCCTTCATTTTAATATGTTTCGTTGAATGAGAAAATGTGACTAACAAATATATCCTGCCGTAGATGATGGAGGAACACAAGCGATAGGCAACAAGGATATGATTCTCAAAAATATCTGACCGTGAATGGTGGCGCCGAGGTGCAACATCACAGGCAGAAAACAGAAGCGTCAACCGGCTTGAAAGGCGATAGCCAACAAGGATATGATTCTCAAAAATATCTGACCGTGAATGGTGGCGCCGAGGTGCAACATCACAGGCAGAAAACAGAAGCGTCAACCGGCTTGAAAGGCGATAGCCGAGGAAGGTGAATGACGTCAATTAAGGAATAAGTCTTGGGTTTTCGGCCAAAGATAGAGGAAAAACACAGGGACATAGGGAGAGAGAGAGGGAGAACAGAGAACTCACGCTGGCTAACGATTCCCCGACAACTCCTGCGTGTGCACGATTTCTCTCCGGCTATCCTCCTACTCCACAAATTCGTCACCGACGAAGAATAAAAATATAAGTTTATATTTTATAATTACGTGTTTGTCGTTGTCTCTCAGGACGATCGTTGTTTTCCCAGAGAGCCAGCAGCCGCAGTATATAACATCCTCCCATCAATGAAGTTTCGATTTAAGCCACATTCTTTTCTTTTGGGTCTCTTCTCCTTGCCTCCCGCCATTGCTCAAATCAGCCACTTTTTCCATCTTTACCTGAGTGACGGTCTGACCATACCAGACGCATTTTTTCGATTATCGATTTTCAGTATTTATCGGCAGTACCTCGACACAAATCCTTGCTAAGAACACTCGCAGACGCTTATAGTACAACTATGTAAATTTTCAAGAAAATCGGTTCAGCCGTTTCGGAGTCTATAGGTAGCGAACATACACACGCACAGAGAGACACGCAACACAGACAAAGTTCCATTTATAAATAAGTTTAGATAATAGTTAAATGTCCAGAACCAAAAGAAAAGTAATCCCGTTATTTTCATATGTACTATGCTATTTCTCTATTTATCTATATTAATCTGACAATCTCTCTCTCTCTCTCTCTTTGTCTGTCTACGTTTACATATGTCAGTGTTAGCATATCTATCTATCTATCTATCTATCTATCTATCTATCTATCTATCTATCTATCTATCTATCTATCTATCTATCAGGTCAACTCACTGCGGTGTAATGATTAGCAAGCTTGTCTTGGGGAGCCGATTACAACGGAGTAGTGAGTTCGATCCTGGCTAGGTACCCCTTACTTTCGGCTGTGTGCCACATCTAAGCAGCACTTTGAAAGTCTCTCGTCTATCTGACCATCTAGTACGTGAAAATACCTTTTTTAGAAAATATCTATCTATCTATCTATCTAACCAGGGGCACCTCGGCTTCGTGCAAGTTTGTTTCGCTAGAAACAGTTACAACAGAATAGTGAGTTCGATTCTCACAGGGTGTCCCATACTTTCGACCTTGTGCCACATCTAAGCGGCGCTTCGAAAATCACGTACCTATCTAACCAGCTAGTATGTGAAAATAGCTTTCTAACTATATATCTATCCACTTATCGAAAATGTACGTCAGTCTGTCTCTCTATCTCTATTCATTGTGAAAATATCTATCTATCTATCTATCTATCTATCTATCTATCTATCTATCTATCTATGCCTATTCATTATCTATCTATCAATCTGTCTATCTATCTATCTATCTATCTATCTATCTATCTATCTATCTATCGGTCCTTACGTATTATCGGGAGGACCTTGAACAATTGGTTTGCCGACAGTCGTTTGCCGTTCGTAACTGCCGTCCGTTTCTTCTACTGTTGGGCCAAGGACTTGACCTCAATCAAATGGTGCGAAGAACAACTGGACATGGCCGATAAGACTACAATTGACTGGAATTCGTATATGCGAGAAGCACTGTGGCACTGCACGTCACCATTTGGAGTCGTATTTGGCCGAATTCATGTGGCGGAAGCATGTTGCCTGTACTGATGTCTTTGAGTCACTTTTGGAAGCAATTGCGACGTTCTGGCCTCCGGAATTACAAATGTAATGTTATTTTATTGTTTTAACCGTTTCAATAAATAATTTACTTTAATTTTTGAGTCGTTTTTTTAAAGGTCCTCCCGATAATACGTAAGGACCTATCTATCTATCTATGCCTAGTCATTATCTATCTATCTATCTATCTATCTATCTATCTATCTATCTCAATCATACCATACATACATCTATTTCTGTTTTTGTGTTTATGCTTTCCTTTAATTTGCCTAGGAGGTAATTTTCTCTATTTGTGAGGCTAGTTTGTGTAGGGAGCTGCCTATTCTCGATATGATAAGACTCATTGGTATGCTTGATTTGTGCGCTTTTGTAATTTTATATAGCTTGAGAGATTTTGGATAGTGTTCAATGTCTTTTAACCAGGATGTGTCGTCATTTTTTAGTAAATTTTTGGTGTCATTATAAACTTTGTATCCCTTTCGTGACTTTTTGTTTTCGTTTACATTTTCGTAGATGTTTTTGTCGATAATGTATCTGATTTTTTTTCTTGAGAGGCGTGTTCGTCCATAATTACAATTTCTCCGCCCTTATCGGAAGGAGATATGTAGATGTTTTTACTGTTTGCTAATTCCTCAGGGGTTTTGTATATCTGCGAGAAAGAGAGGCGTCATTCGATGTCTTAAAACCTCGCTGTGTTTAGGTCTTAGATGTATTCTTTAATAAAATTAGAGTCGTTTTCAGGTTTTGTTTTTATTCATATATTTCTAGGAGTTTAATATATGGATAGAAATCCAACATGATGAATAAAATAAGTAAAGAACATGTGAGAAAAAGTCTCTTTAGTTAAACATGTTTCACATTTATAGATAAATCTCTCATACATATATCTTATTTTATGAAACAAAAATCGTCTTTTGCTTGATATTTGTATACATTATTTCGCTACTATTTTGAACGAAAATGTATTTCATTTTGTCCTTTACCCACATACTAACATTGCCGACATATAAACGCACTTATTTCATCTATAGTTTTAATAAGTTTAACATATACATTAGTTTTGCATACATTCACTTACATTCAAAATAAACAACTATTGCTTTTTATTACTCATATAAACTGACATTAGTTTTTTTTCACTACATTTAAAATATTCGTCCATTGCTTTATTACATGTGACACGTATCAAACCCCAATCAAAATACTGCCTCTGAAATTTTTTAAATTTTTTAAAAATTTTTAAATCATTCGTCTTTAAGAAATCTCAGAAGTTTATTATAGTTAAACATGTTTGATTAACGATATTTTCATAATAATATAAGCGTGTAATTTAACACCGGTTTTATTCAGAAGCGTGGGACTCAGTCCTTTTTCTCTCTCTCTCTCTCTCTCTCTCTCTCTCTCTCTCTTTCTTTCTTTCTTTCTCTCTCTCTCTCTATCTCTCTCTCTCACACACACACTCTTTCCTTTGTTCTTTTCCTTGATTTAACTTTCCTCTGCATATATATATATATATATATATATATATATATATATATATATCCGAAAGTCATTTGTCATCGGCTCCTTACTTTTTCTCAGTGTGTAAGTCGCTGTCCATTTCATTTGTCCGAATAAACTTTCACATGGGTTCGCTAATCTCTTTCTTGATCTTTTTATTTTTTCAGCCCAGAGCCAATCTCTTTTTTTTGTTAGTCAAAATAAATTTTCGCACTGGCTCACGAATTTGAAAACAGTGAGGAAACGAGTTATTTTAATTTCTTATTCACCACAACTACACATCCATAAAAACGAAGTGTGATGGAGATTTTGGAATTCTTTTTGTATCTATCTGAATTCATTTTGAGTCTTTTTCTTTTTTAACCATTACTTTTCCCCCCACTGTGATAATAAAAGATCTTCCAAGAATGGTGAAATATTATAAAAGCCAGGGCGAACATTTACTTCATATATCAATCATCACAGGCAATTTAATCTACCCCTATAAGCATGGACCAAGCAAGTCTCCCTGTGAACAATATACTGCACCTCCTCGGCCTTAAACTATCTTCCGATCCCAAATGGAGTAATTACATTGAGTCAATGTCTAAATCCACTGCTAGGAAGGTTGAGTCACTGTGTTGGGCCAAGAGTTTTTTTCCGCCTTAATCCATCTTACACATACACAAATCAATCATGCGTCCGTGCATGGAATACTTCTGTCATATATGGTCGGGTTCCCCCCGCTGTTCATCTCAGTGTTCTCGACAGGCTCCAAAAGAGAATCTGTAACGTGATAGGCACCGATTTGGCAGCTCGACTCCAGCCATTTTCTCTCCAGCGGGATGTGGCTTCCCTCTGCCTGTACTATAAATATTTTCATGGCTTCTGCTTCGACGAACATAATTCACTGGTTCCCTTGCTAGAGGAGTTAAACTCGTGCAACCAGACTGGCAACAGGTTCCTACACATTCACAGTTAGATCAACTAAATGCAGCCGACAATTCTACTCCACAGCTTCTTTTCTCGTACTTCCCGCCTGTCGAACTCCCTTCCATGTTCTTGCTTTCCTGACGACTACAACCTCCAGGAATCTAAATGCAATGTCAATACCCATCTCTTATCCACTTGACTCCAATTCTTTCTACATTACCGTGTATATTTTTTCTTTCTCTTCACCTTTGCAGATGACATTACACCTGTATTCCCATCCTTATCTTGCCCTTTCTCTGACACGCTCTGTAACTGGTTCGTCTTTCTCTTTATTCTCCTGCCTTAAACTAACTCTTATGTGGCCCCTTGTGCGTCAGTAGCTTTACCGCCTTGCTTGGGGTGAAACGATTAAAGAAAATGAATCTGTGGTCAAGGCACCCTGTAGATATTTACGTCGATTTGAATTATTTTCTTCTTTGATCAGAGTAGCATTTTTATGTCAAAAACGTTGTTATGGGAGACATTAACGCATTTGACATATTGTTTTGTAAAATGAACATTTTTCCATATAATCTTTTTTTTAGATTCATTAAGATATCGTCTTTGAGTTTTTTTGTTTTTTTTTGTGACACTTATTACAGGAGATGCAGTAAATTCCAGCTTCAGGTTTTACCTTATTTTTCTGCTTAGTACTGAGTAAGATTTATTGTTTTGGATGTAGCAACACATTTTATATCGAATTTAAATAGGTTCTTTTCGATAATAAATGTGACATAGC
This sequence comes from Ascarosepion bandense, assembly GCA_037127315.1. Taxonomy (NCBI): domain Eukaryota; kingdom Metazoa; phylum Mollusca; class Cephalopoda; order Sepiida; family Sepiidae; genus Ascarosepion; species Ascarosepion bandense. The sequence continues at coordinate 425,528 of JBBBDQ010000672.1, forward strand.
TATTTGATCAGATAATACATTTTTTGATTCATCGAGTTTTTCAGGAGGGGATATTTATTTGTTTTGGAATATATTAGATTGTTTCTGTTTCGAATTAAATATAAAATAATTAGGGTACTGGAGATATTTGAGTGTTTTCGACATATTTCTCCTCTTCGTGTAAATAATCAAAGCTGCATATTCTTAGTGCCCTTAAGTTCAATCTGATGATTATGTCTAAATTTATTTTGTTATGATGTGAATATGAATTTATTAGGTCGTTTTTGCTTGTTGATATCCGGTGGACAAGAAGTTTTAAACGGTTGTTAATGCAATGTAGTTTGATATCTAGGAAAGTAGAAGAAATTGTGTCTTCAATATCGTATGCAAATTTTATTGTTTAGTTCATCTACTGGGTCAGATAAATCATCATCACGAGGATATATCAGTATAGCACTTTTAATATAACGAAAATATGATGATTTTTGTGTAGAATATTTTGGAATGAACCAGATTCGAGATTTTTTTTTAAAAAGAACAACATTCTATTAGTAATCGAAATTTCTGCTTGTAACAATCATTGTTAAATGTAAAGTAAGACTAATTGATATGAAACGACAGATGTTTAATATTTGAGTTGTTGATAGAAAGAGAGAGAGAGAAACAGAGAGAAGAGAGAGAGAGAGAGCTCTATTTTTGATTTTGTTAGATGCTTTTCTCAGTAGTTGTATAGCTGAACTGCTATGTGATATCTGTCTTACTGAATGACAACTAATGTTTGACGTTCTCTTCAAGTATGAAGAAGAAGCTCGAGGCATCAGAAATCTAGTTCTACAGGAGGATGCTGAGGATACCATAGACCAAGCACGTGAGCAGATTGACGAGGTGTTAGAGAGGATGCAAACGAGACACGTAAGGTTACTGAGACACGTCATTAGGGTTCGGAGAATCTGATACTTACAGGACAAATAGAGGTAAAGAGAGACAGGGGAATGTAACGCAGGGCATATTTGATGGATTTGAGTAAATGGATGGGGGAACGGGGTTTCCGAGATATAATAAGAGGAAAAATATTAAGAGTGACAAGGGACAGGTGCAAGTGGAAGTCCATGATCGCCCACATCCTAAAGGGATACAGCGCATTAAGAAGAAGAAGAAGAAGAAGAAGAAGAAGAAGAGTCTTTTTTAATTGGGACATTGTTATAAAAAAATTGAGGCTTGCTCACTGTCTGAGCAGTCACTCTTATTGACTTCTCTGCGTCGGAGTATATATATATATATATATATATATATATATATATATATATTGTCATCCGCAGATACATCTGTTTCGCTGTATCACAGCTCATCAGTACGGTTAGACTCCGATTGCTTTTTAACCCAGGATTGAAACCCGACCGAAATGGCGTCAGTCAGCGACTCTACTCTTGAGCTATGGGCGTTCGGTGGAAGTAAGCAAACTTTTTAGCGTATATCATTATACGCGCCCAATAGCTAGAATGCTCTAATTCAATTCACTGAATGAGCGATGCGTACATGACAGAGTAGCTAAACTGTATTTCTTGTTATATTCAATTACCTATATTGGCCAAACGACAACTTCTTTTAGAGGACGCCTTACATGCAAACTATCTAAGAAAAGTGCTATAAAAATATTTACTAACACATAAAGAACCCTTAAGAAAAATTATACTTAAAAATGCAAAACGGCAATACAAATCACAATATCATTATTCGACAGGTATTATATATCAAACAATTTTCTCCTATCAATCTTACATTATTTAACAACGGAAATCGCGTTTTGAAATTTTTTTGACATAGTCAGAAGCTCACGCGATGGTCAGCCGCGTGCATCACGTGATAACTTAAAAACGTCTCCTTTTCAAAAACACCAATAATTACGTTACAGTGAAAAACATGAAGTTATGGAATATTCCTATATCCTTATATGAAGCAAAAATGAAACATGTAAGAATAGTGTAAAAATTAAAAAACAAATTAATAAGATCCTCATTTTCGTGTGTTTATAAGGAAACATGTGTAAAAGAAAGATTGCTGCCCATATATATACACACACACACATATATATATATATATATATATATATATATATATATATATATATATATTTCGGTATGCATGGTTATAGATGCATTTATATACAAAAGAATTAATATATATATATATATATATATATATATATATACTATTCGCATAAGCAAGACAACTTTGACTATAGATATTAAATGAAAAATATGACCTTTCTGTATTTATTTTTATCGAGAAATGAACCATTCCGACACAAAAAATAATCCGAAACAAAAGCTTATTTTTTACAGATCTTCCATTCATTCGTTCCTTAATAATAGAGAGCAATTAGCGTTAGGTATTCACTCGTTTGAAACGCCAGACATCACGATCAATGCAAAATGAATACTTTAAACAACCGAGCGAAATTTTACGGCTGCTAAGTTTGATCTCGGTAGTAAGTTTAGGATCAGGTGCTGAACGGAGAAAAAAAAATGCCGCATTGCCGTAATTTTGACAGTCGTAACGAGAAACCGGGGAGCCGAGTTCGAATTCCAGTTGAATCCATTGTATTCACTTACGCGCAAATATGCTTGGGGAAGGTATTAATCCGTCCCTTCCTTCCAGTTATGGGTTAAATAACAGGACAGATTGGGTTCTATAGCCTTGGTCGGCAACCAGTCTACCGCAGAAAGCAATGGCAACCTACTGCGGGATAATCTTCTGCCCAGTCAGTCATGTCTCTTTCGAGACATGATCCCCCAAGCGTGTGTCACGTATGGCACTTAACTAACTGAATATGTATTGTATGTGTGGGTCGAGTAATAGATGTCGATGCTGAAAATGGTATTAGAGATGCGTTCAAATTCAAGTCTATTCCGGTGTGTACACTTTCACAGAAATACTTTTTGGAGAAGAGAATAGAAATCAGTAGCCAATCATGTGTTAAATAAAAAAAAAAAAAAAACAAAATAGTAAAACCTTGATTCCTCTTCACTTGGAATTATATATATATGTATATATATATATATAATTTTTTTTATATTTAGGCAGCAAACGTCCCTTTAGATATGTCAGATGAAATAAATCGCTTACATTGTGTGTGCTTATTTTTAATAAAATTCGTTCATACTCACGGATTCTTGCGTATTATAAATGAAAGGTATTAGAAATGAGCTGTAACTTTGACAGATGTTTTATCATTCATTTCTCAATATACCCAAGTACTTTCAATCACTTTCCGAGACAATCTCCAGGAGTGTGAGTTAACAAAAAATACCTGCAAAACTGTCACACACACACACACACACACACACACACACACGAACACAAACATATACATATATATTATATATTCGGACTGTTGACGTTGTCATAATTTTCATATTCATGATATTTTGTTCGTTGCACTCTAGGATATTTTTAAGGTGATATACCTTGGAATTTCAAACCCAATCTTTTATTTATTCTCAAAGTTACAAAGCTAATTGGTTAAAAGCGTAGATGCGTTGAGTAAAGTCGTCCAGTATCTTGGCGCAATGAGTTGTGAGTTCAATAACTGGCCACTGCAGAGGAGAAAAAACTGGGAGTACTGAGTTACTAAAGATACATAAAACTGGTGCATTCAGGAAAAGGCATGACACATAGAACTAGAACAATCTACACGATAGACTGAGTAAATGGTGCGGTTCGCCAATGTATACCAACTGAAGGATGCTGAAAAGTACAACGGCCGAAACGTTGCCAGTATAATAAAGATACAGACTAAATAATGGAAAATAATTACAAAATATTATTTCATAATATTGATATATATATATATATATATATATATATATAGTGTATCGAGGTAGCAAATAATTTTCTAAGCATATACTGCTAAATATAAGAGACAATGAACGTCTATTATGTTTAATCATGAGCCGTTCTAAATGTCGTATTTTGGCTTTAATTTCAGGTGAAAATAAAGACAAAAATGCTTCAAAATTTGGATAAATCCAAACAACCCACATCTGGCCATAACATATTACATTGTATTTGAATACATGGTTCTGTTGTCATTTTGCGCTATCACGCGGTGTGACGTCATAGAACCGCATTGCAAATTTGCGAACTGTGTTTGTTATTTTTGGTAACTATTGCCGTTGCCTAGCGGAGTTTTATGTCAACGCAAAATAAAATCGTCGATGATTCTGGATATTATTGTGTTACCGTCTGGATGACCTCTTTGATGATGGCTCATGTGAGCCGAAAGCTTAGAACCAAATTAATAAAAAATTATCCAAATGTTGAAGAATTTTTGTCTTTATTTTCACCTGAAATTAAAGCCAAAATACGACGTTTAGAACGGCTCCTGATTAAACATAATAGACATTCACTGTCTCTTATATTTAACAGTATATGCTTAGTAAAAAATATATATATAAATTGTCTATAACTTATATGATTGTCTACTACCATGTCTACTACCATGATTGTCTGATTCTGAAAGATAGATAGATAGATAGATAGATAGATAGATAGATAGATAGATAGATAGATAGATAGATAGACGTATATAACTACGCTACTGTTCAAAAGTTTGAAGATACCTCTAGAATTGCTTTGGATGAACTAGACAGAAGAGCAAAAAGTATGAAAAAGTATGACAAAGAACTCTTGCAGGCATTGACAGAAAAGAATGGAATTGATTACCAAACTTATACTTTTCAGAAACGTTTGCAATGAATGCTAAAATTCGCGTTGCAGTAATACAGGCTAAAGAAGATTTTGAAGAAATATTTTTTTTTTGCAAAATAAAATTTTTACTAAAATGTATATAAATGTATTTAAAGTACAAGATAACTACATTTCTGGCCAACTTTATAAAATCTAGGGATTTCTGCAAACTTTTCAGCTGTAGTATATATATATATATATATATATATATATATTTCGGTATGCATGCTTATATATGTATTTATATTCAAAAGAATTAATGTATAGACTAACACACACACATGAATATATATTTAAAAAATTTTACGTACTATTCTAATATGTTTTGCCTTATTGCTTTTATTTTTATAATTTTTTTCTGTTCGCTTCTTCATAACATACAGTTGTGGTCGTTCATGCAAAAACCTGCACAGTTAACAGATACCATCGGTTTCAATAGATAGAAATAAATCTTTACCACACACACACACACACACACACACACACACACACACACATATATATATATATATATATATATATATATATATACTATAGTCATCTGCAGACAGACCTGTTTCGCTGTATCACAGCTCATCAGTACGGCTTAGACTCCGATAGCTTCCTCAAGATTGAAACGCGACCGAATCGGCGTCAGTCGGTCAGCCAGAGAAATTAAGTCCCTCTTAAATGCCACCATAAAATTAAATTTATATTACCTATTGAACAGAATTTTAAATTTACCCAAATTCGTTATGCTTTTGGGTTCATTCCTATTTGGCGCTGATCATTCGTTAAAGCTTTTGGCGTATTGAAGAAATTGAAAGGTAAAACTGTTATGTGATGGATATATATATGCCAGCATATGTGTACAACTATTTTGTATTATGTATGCAATTGTACATAATGTGCGTTGTGGCGCAGTGGATATCCACTCGGAACGAGAAATCGGGGAGCCGAGTTCAAATTTCAGTTGAATTCATTGCATTCACTTACGCCCAAATATCCTTGGGAAAGGTATTAATCCGTCTATTCCTTCCAGTTATGGGTTAAATAACAGGACAGATTGGGTTCTATAGCCTTGGCTGGCAAACAGTCTACCGCAGAAAGCAATGGCAACTTACTGCTGGATAATCTTTTGCCCAGTCAGTCATGTCTCTTTCGAGACATGATCGCCCAAGCATGTTTCACGTATGGCACTTAACTGACTGATGTAATTCTAAGTATCCGTCTTTGTTGATTTGCATACTCATGAATATATCTTTTGATACTCGAATTTAAATTATCCTACTATATCACAACTGTGACTTCCTTTCTTATTTGTTTAAATTATCCTTTGATAATTTCTGCGGATTGAAGAAATTGAGTTTATTGTCTTCTGTGTATTTGATATATATGATTATATATGTGTATAACTGCTTTGTGTTATGTATGTATTTTAATATAAGACCTTTTTTGTGTGTGTATATGTGTACCCTTATGTATATGTATGTTAGCACTAATTTCGTGTATACGTGTATATATCTAATTTCATAGGTGGTTATGTGGATGTATGAAAGCGAGAGTGCGCATAGATATTAAAATTATATTTGTTCGTAGAGTATTTTGTGTATGCGTATATATTTGTATATATATATATATATATATATATATATACGTTTGTATATACATCTATATATATATATGTGTGTGTGTGTGTGTATCCGTAGTTATGTATATGTATGCGTATTTCTGTCTGTGTGTGTGTATATGTGTATAAGTATTTGTATGCATGAAAGTAGGTGATTACCCAACTCTATCATACATTTTATAAAATACACTTTGTAATTATTTTGCGTTTGGAGGAAATTACGCTTGAAAACTCCGATATAATTAACATATATGCCTGTATATGTATCGATCTACTTTATCTTTCGTCTGTAATTGAATGTAGGTCTTTTTTGTGTGTGTATATCATGTATGCAGGTATAATTGAGTATATATGTGTTATATAAATTACACGCGTATACCTCTAGCTTTTATAGGTGTGCATGTGAATGTGTGAATACGGTATTTATATGTGGAAATATATGATTGTGCGTATATGTGTATGTATGTGCATATATATACATATATATATATATATATATATATATATATATATATATATGCGAGTGTAAGTATGCATGAATGACTAGTAAGTATATATATATATATATATATATATATATATATATATATATATATATATATCCGAGTGAATACAGAACAAAAAATTCTTTCAACGTCCAAAACATTAATTTAAAACAGTGCTCGATATATAATATACTATATAGAGCTGTGAATATTTATTATGAATTATACTTTAGAACATGTACATAATTTCCCTATATATTATCGCGACGAGACACGTTCGTTTCGGGATTGAGGGCCCAATCCCGAAACGAACGTGTCTTGGTCGAGATTATATATAGGGAAATTATGTACATGTTCTAAAGTATAATTTATAATATATATATGTGTGTGTGTGTGTGTGTGTGTGTGTGTGTGTGTGTGCGCGCGCATGTATGTTATGTATATATAGATATATGTGAATATATATTCATGTGCTTGTGAATGAGCGTGTATGGGTTTATGGTGATTAATTCTGCTCAGTGAAAGTTTTTTCTCACCCAAACTTTGTTATCCTTACTAGATAAGACTAGAGATTTCTATCTGAGTCATGTTACTTGATTTCTGTTTCGATGATTTTTTTTCTTTTGATATTGAGAAACTCTTTATATCTCTCTGATGAGATGAACTTATTAGCTCCTTGAAATGGGTTATAATTTATAAGCGCTTTAGATGGTAGACAGAATTTTTTATGTATACGATGCATCTCACAGTCCACAGTTTCTTTTCTGACAAAAAGTATGGTTTCCGCTTCACCAGGTCTACTGCTGACGTGCTCACGACCATCACTAAGTATATACACCAGGCTCTCGACAAGAAATGCTAAGCTCGAACTGTTGATACCTCCAAAGCGTTTGGCACGGTGGTCTTGTACGCAAGCTGCGGGGCTATGGTATAACTGGACAATTGTTTGACCTAATTCAGTCATTACTTTCAAATCGCACAATGAAGGTAGTATTGAACGGACATTCCTCCCAATACCATAATACGAACGCGAGTGTCCCTCAAGGCTCTATTCTAGGTCATACGCTTTTCCTGATGTTCATTAACGATCTTCCCAGTGTAATAAGATTCCAAGTAGGCATATACGGTGACAACACTACGATTTACTCACACCTCGATCAAAAATCTGCCTAGTCTGACAAAGCAAACCTCGCTGCTGAGCTTAAAAAAAGACCTCCAATCCATTGTAGATTTTAATGCCTCCAAAACGAAGCTGCATCAGGCAATCGGTCCTATCCCCATTAGCATTGGTCACTCTAGTTTCCTTGAAAGCAAAACACTCTGCCTCCTCGAGATAACTCTCACAACAGACCTCAACTGGAATGACTATATAGAATCCATAGAAAAATCCGCTGCTAAGAAAGTTGGTTCTCTGTGTATCGCCAGGAAGTTTTTCCCGTCTGAAATCATCCTGCACATATATGAATCCATCATCCGCCGGTGCATTGAATTCTGCTGCTATATCGGGTCAGCTATCCCTGCTATCCACCTAGGTGTCCTTGACAAAATCCAACAGAGAATTTGTAATGTGATCGATCCCGAATTAGCAGCTCGGATACAGTCACTTTCTCACCGGCGCAATGTAGTTTCCTTGTGTCTCTTCTACAAATACTTTTACGGCTTCGGCTCGAAGAACTTAGCTCACTGGTGTCCCCTATATATAAATTTACTAGAGCAATAAGATTAACAACTAGGTCCCACCCTTTTACTGTGAAATCAATAAGATGTAAACGCAAATTCTACTCACTTAACTTCATTTCTCGCACTTCCCGCCTGTGGAATTCACTTCCGTTTACTTGTTTTCCCGACAGATACAATCTCCAAGAATTTAAATGTAATGTCAATAGTCATCTTCTATATGACTGTCTTGTATCTTCTTTCTCCGTCCACACCATTCTCATCAGTATTCTCATCTTTCTCCTAGACTATTCCTGACACCTACTTTAACCAGTCACTCTTTCTCATAACTTTATTCCCATTTAATTCCTTGCACAACGCTGGCAGTAAAATGCTTTGCTCGGGACGATATGGTTATATCAAAAAAATGGCATTAAAGAACGAAACAATCCAAAAGAATTTATTTAAATAATAAAAAACATATAACTGAAGATTTAAAATTATCATGGTTTTCCATTTCATTGAATCAGAGTTTAAAAATATGAGCTTATTATTCTTTCCTCTCTTTTCCATTTCTTTTTATTCTTTCTTTCTTTAGTGTGTTTTTCTTTTCCCTCCCTTTTCTTTAAAACCAAAGAACGCCTAAGATATATTTTTCTTACGTCAAACTTAATGTAGTTTTTTTTTAATTTCATAGGATTTCATTAAGTTGCCTCAAACATTTTTTCATTTGAAAATCGCCAATTTATAACCCATCGGATATATATATATATACGCTCTCACACCCTGACTGAGCACTCTGGAGGAGTGGTAGACTTTGTAAACAGTAGGTACTCCGGCATTTACGCACCGCTTATTCGATAATGAATTTGAGCAATCTAGCTATCGGGCGTGTTTATACGCGCTAAAAAGCCTTCCTTCTTCTACTGGACGGGTTTCGATCTTAGGTTAGGTAGCGACCGGAGTTTAAGCTGATGAGCTGTAATACAGCGAAATAGGTTTGTCTGCGGATGATTATAGTATATATATATATATATATATATATATATATATTTGCTTGAACATTATTTTTGATCGATACTCGTAGTTAAGTAGCTATTCTGTTTATAATTAAACAGTATATATTTTTATGCCTACCGGCCTGAGTATTGACGATAAATGTTTGGTACAAAAATGTGTGTCTTTCAGCAGGATTTGGATATGCGATTCCTATCAACATAGGGGAAGCCATTAATTGATCTGGCGCGTCTTAGATCTCTCGGCTACGAATGAGCAACAGTCTAAACGAAGTCAAATCAAATCTATTTAACACAAATTTCGATTCACCGGAAATAAGCATCCTTGCACTGAAATGTATCGTAATGTCAACACATGTAAACATACAATGTTATGGAAATTAACGAAGATTAACGAAATGATTATAAACAACCGACAATTTTATATTATTTGTTTGAACATTATTTTTGATCGATACTCGCATTTAAGTAGATATTCTGTTCATAATCAAACAGTATATATATTTATTTCTACCGGTCTAATTATTTATGATAATCATTATATTACGAAATTAACATAGATCAACGAAACTGGTTATATATATATGGTTGTTAGTCCGTAAACTAAAAGGATAATCCAACAAGATTTCCTTAAGTGGGTTGACCTAATGGGGTCAAATAGACGGCAAAAGTCAGGGGAATTGTTTTTTTTTTTCAGAGGTCATGACATATAAGGCGGTCAAAATAACTTCAAACGGATACTACCCATATTTGGAACTGGACTCTATCTCTCTTCTTTCCTTCCTCCTTCCCCTTAAATTTATAGTCATTTTTTTTTATTTGTTTGTAATCTTATGTTTATTATTATTACTTCAGTTATGTTCCCTCTTCAGTTTAAGAAAACGTTCATTCCGGCAGGATTTCTTTTAACAGATGGAGGAAATATTGTAAAAGAGTCTGATGATATGAGCTAATTAAACTCATTAAAATGAACTATAGTTTATAACTAATATGACGTTTTGAGTTTTCCTTTATATATATATATATATATATATATATATATATATATATATATATATATTAATGCAGGTTTCATTGAATAATATAGACAAGTTTTGTCTATTAATTTTGTGTAGGATCCGTTCATACCGTCTGATATACTTGATGGTGATGTCGTTGAAAGACAACAAAAAATCACTGTATTTGTTGAATTTTTTATCGGGTCTAAGCTTTCGGCTCACATAAGCCATTATGAAAGAGTAAATATTAACACACAGTAAACATAGAACATTTAAGCTATTAACAATAAAGAGAATTGAATTGAAAATATAAGTCCATCCCTATCGTGGCGGATGGCCGAAGACAGTGACGAAATAGTGGTGTTGTGGTCCCTGGTCTGATTACAGACATTTGAGTACGTTATTGGAAATATCGAATTTGATTGTATTCAAACCAGGTTTAAATTGTTTAATGTAGAGTGCTTCGAGGATTTTTAGTTTCTGCTTATTATTTTCTTGTTTGAGTATGTACGTTTTATCAACAAGCGTTTTTCTCAGAAGTGTGCGTTGATAACCGTGTTGTTCTAAATGACGGAATATAATTGAATTTTTATTTAAGTGCAACGTCAGACGACGTGAGAGCGAATTTGTGGTGTGGCCGATGTAGATATTATTGAGGTTGTTAGAGATACATTCTCTAAATGGACATATGAATTTATATACTACATTGGTTTTTTGCAAATCACTAACGGTGGGGGAAGAGTCGTTGCGGACAAATGAATTAGATGTAGTGGATTTAGTGTAATATATAATAAACTTAATTCTTTTGTTAGAGTCTGTCGGAGAAATATTTGTATTTATGAGTTTTTTTTAGGATGTTTTCATCTAGTTGGTAGTTGGAGTGCATCTGGCTACGGTATAAGAGAGTGATATGTTTAGGATTGGTTGGGTTAGTATCATGTGTTGTTTTTTTCCATGTTAAGCTTTTTAAGAAAATAATATATATATATATATATATATATATATATATATATATATATATTATTATTATTATTAGTAGTAGTAGTATTAGTATTATTATTAGAAATTTTCCTACCTTTTGACGCACAACTAGCAGTTCCATGCACTTCTGCAACCTTTGTGTTCTATCATATTGGCATTTTCTCAATTTGAATTATTTATTAACGTTCCAATTTAAAATTTGTTATGGGTATCAAAACGGATGTGTGAATATTTTATTTATTATAGGTATAAGTTAGGTTAATACTGAAAAATAAAAATGGAATAAGATGCTAAAAACTAGATGGGAGAAAAAACAAATGTATAATTCAATTATAAATATAGATACAATTAAGGTACGTTCCGGTTAAGCCAAGGATAAAGAAGCTATCAGTAATTTGTTAACATTTACGTTTTTTGAAAAAGAAATAATGTAAAATGCATGGAGAAGCGATATGCATAGATCTACGCATCGATCCATAAGCATGTATTTACAGATTCATGCAATCGTAAGGTTGATGATTAGTGAATTTGAATTATATTTAGGTCGTATTACTGCACTACATGTATAAATAAATAATTGATTATTAACCCTCTTACCTATATATATATATATATATATATATATATATATATATATAGGTAAGGGGGTTAATAATCAGTTATTGATTTACGCTCTCACACTCTGAAAGAATGGTAGACTTTGAAAAGCAGTAGCTACTCTGGTATCTATGCATTGTTTATTCCGCAATGAATTAGAACAGTAACAGCTATTGGGCTTGTATAATGATAATATACACGCTAAAATGTCTGCCTCCTTCTACCGAGCGACCGTAGCTCAGAGGTAGAATCGCTGACTGACGCCAATTCGGTCAGGTTCCAATCCTGGGTAAATAAGTAATCGGCTGTATAACCGTACTGATAAGCTGTGATACAGCAAAACAGATCTGTCTGCGGATGACGATATATATATATATATATATATATATATATATATATATATACATATATATATATATATATATATATTCTTCAATTGCTCAGATTTTGGTCACAATAAAATTAGACCAGTGTACATTTGAATTAGAAAGTGTTCAATACAGTTATATTGTAGACCTACGTTTCTTCATAGGATTTTCAATAACATATATATATAAACTAAAATGTGTAAATAACCCCTTTCAACAATTTTGAAATAATTTTTGTCGTTTGTTATAGTATAAAATTATGAGTTAAATGGAAATAATCTGACCAATATATATATATATATATATATATATATATAATGATGATGATGATGGACTCTTCCGTTGATTTCGATATATATATAAGAATGCTAAAAAATCATTCAATTTTTAAGCTTCTGTGTTGCATAGGTGTCCGCATCTTGGGCAAGAGCGAGGATCTTGGACAACTGATTTCTAAATTTCTGATACTCCTCTGACACAAATACAACGTTCGTATGAGACATATTGAGACTTGATCTGTTACTTTTTAGCATAATACTATACCTGAGCCACCGCTGTCTGACAGTTCTCTCTCCACTCTTAAGCTAGCTATACATGAGGACTTAAAAACAGAGGAGCCCGAAATGCCAATTACAGGTGGGATAAACTAACATCAAGCAGATCCAAAAATTTATGAACTTGAGAAGTGTTCTAACAGAAGACCGAAGTGCAATACTGAGATCCGAAGCGAATTGGCATGGCGAATGACGCATTCAAGAAGCTGAGCAGAGTATTAAAAGACAGGAAAATTTCGCTTGAAACAAACAGTGTATTGGATTGCTATGTGGTGTCTGTTCTTCAATATTGAAGAGAATATTAGACAATATCATCAAAGATAAAGGAAAACTTGAAGCAATAGAAATTTGGCTCTACAGAAGGATGCTTTGGATATTATGGATCAAGCATGAGAGAATTGATGAGGTTTTGGAAAATATAGAATCAAAAATAAGTTAATACTGAGCATCAAGAAAAGACAGCTACAGCTCCTGAAACATGTGATGAGGAAGGAAGGCTTGGTAAATCTGATACTCACAAATCAGATAGAGGGAAATTGAGACAGGGAAAAGCACGGATACTTTTTTTTGACGGACATGAGCAGGTGGATGGCAGAGCGGGGTTTGGGTGGCGTAACAGGTGGAAGCTTGCTAAGGGCCACCAGGGATAAGGAAACATGGAAGGCCATGATTGTCTACGTCCTGAAGGGACATGTCACATAGGAAAAGAAGAAGATCGTTGAAACATGAACAGCCCAGCAAACTTTTGGCTGCATCAATAAAGAAGATAAACATTGGATATCCTATCGTCAAATATAGCCACAGAGAACGCGGAGACAACTGTTGTAGAAGACATCCTGTTGACTAATATGGGACCATATGGACTTCACGATTCTGAATCATACAACAGTTTTCAGTCAGTTAGCATTCCAGAAGTTGAGTAAAGTATTAAGAAACTGGACACTTACGCTAGAAACATAGAAGAGAGTGCTGGATTGCTAGGTGTTGTCAGTTCTTTAACATGGCAATGAATGCTGGACATTATCATCAAAAATGAAAGAAAAACTTGATACAGCTAAAATGTGGTTCTACAGAAGGATGCTGCGAATATCATGGATTGAGCATGTGAGCAATGATGAGATTTTGGAAAGGATGGAAACGAAAAGAAAATTAATACTGGGCATCAGGAAGAGACAGCTGAAGTTCCTGGGACATGCAATGAGGAAAAAGGGCTTTGAGAACCTAGCCAGATAGAGGCAAAAAGAGACAGAGGAAAGCAGCGGATAACATATTTGAAGGACCCAATCAGGTGGATGATGGAACGAGTGTTGCATGGTGTAACTTGAGAAGGTGTGCTAAGAGCCACCAGGGATAGGGAGACGTGGAAAGCCATGATCGCTTACGTCCTGAGAGGACAGGGTACATAGAAAAAAAAGAATTGCCATACGTTATACATGCTTAGAGAATCATGTCTTTTTCGAGACTTAACTGATTATTTTCCGGAAGTAAATTGCCGATACTTTCTGCGGTAGACAGGCTGCCAACCAAGATTCTAGAACCAGTCTGTCCTGTTTTCAACCTATAGCTGGACAAAGAACAGATGGATTAATACCTTTCTTAATGCTATTTGTACGTAAGTGAATTAAACAGCTTTATCAATATATACAATAATGTCTAATCCGATATTTTGTGAAGGCAGCAGTAAGATGCTGTACTAATTTTTAGACGAATGCATAATATTTCAAAGATGAAATGTATCTGAGGATCGCTTACATTCAGAGAGGAATATGAAATAATGTTTAAGTAACAAACTGTTTAATTGATTATTAAGTTTAATTTTTTTTGTGGGAGGGTTGGCTTAAAAATATGTAACTCACGTGTTAAAAATGGGGTGTAGAATTTATCTAATGTGACCTGAGGGCAGCAATCAAATTAAATTTGAGTAAGCTTAAATTAACATTGGAATATATCATTGATTGTCTCAACAGAAAATAGCTACTGAAATATGTTAGCTAAAACCTTAGAACGTCGAAATTTGAGCCACGATCCGGGTAAAATTATGAAATGTTCTAATAATTTAATGTATTTGTTCAGTTTTTGCTTTTAATTTAACGCTAATTTGGTTTTATAAAAAGATGGCGCGATCCTCTTTGCTTAATAAGGTCCCATTTGGTATTTGTTTCTGTTGGTGGTGGTGATGGTGTCTGGTCATTTTATTCTCTACGACTTTGAATGACAAGCCTTGTAACTTTTGTCCCCTTGGGGATGAAAAGAATGATAATGAAATTACGCTTCGTAGCTTTGATTGAGAAATATTATCATAGCCTAAGGCAATTCGTCGTGAAGTTTCCTTTATTAAGTTAATTAGATTTTTTATAGCGGAATTAATATAGATTCATGTGTTCATTAGGCTGAAAAATAGTTATACAAATACAAACAAAGATGAACAGATATAGATAGCTAGACAGATAGAAGTGTACACTACTGGTCAGAATCTTAATGACAATGCAAATGAACAAAACACACGTAGCTTTTGCGTTGTCAGACTCAATCGCTTATTTATTTAGAGCAAAATTAAAAACATTGTAGCATTTAATATCAAAAGTTTGAATACTGGAAAATTAGTCTACGTGTTGTGGCGCAGTGCATATCGACTCGGAACGAGAAATTTGTGTTTGTTTTTTTGTTTTTTTGTTTTTTGTTTTGATCTTTGTTTTTTGTTTTGTTTTGTTTTTTTGTTTTTTTTTTGTTTTACGGCGTATCAAGCCGTCTTATGTCATTTAACGCCAAATCGAATTATTAAAAATCGAAAAAAAAGTTAAGAACAATTTCAAGAAGTTTGTATATTTAACAAATTAATATATATAACAAATATTTAGACAAATTTATACATTTAACAAATTCATATATTTAACACATTTTAAATTAATAAAATAAAAATGTATATCTTTAATTTGGTTGTTTAGATTTTATGGCATACCAACCACCATGGGTCATCTGAAGCCAAATCCAGCCTACATTATATATGTTACATATACAAAATTTGCAAACACACATTCGTTAGAACTAAGTTCTGGAATATATAGCAAGTTGGTAGAAATACATATATCTATGTGCGTGTAAGATAGTATTCATCCAGTCATATTTTTGAGTACATTACGATTTCTTTTAAGAATTCGAGTATCCTGCTTGGTCTCGTTTCCATAAATATTTTTTTCAAACTACTTGTTTAGTAATACTTCTTTCGCACTATATTTAAGTTTTTACACTCTAAATGTATATGTTTAACACTTAATCTTTTTCGACAGCTGGTACATATTGGGGACTCTGTGACCTCCAGTAAATGATGGTGCATGATGTAGGTATGGCCTATGTGAAGGCGGGTCAACAAAACCTGTCCCCTTCTATTTCTGTATTGAATGTTCCATTCTTCAGTAGTGGGTTTTGGAGTTTGTTGTTAGTGTATCTATTCCAATAATTTTGCCATTTTTAAAAGAAATTTGAGGGCCGAGTTCAAGTAGAATTTATTGTACTTCAGGAATGGTATTAGCCCATCGCTTTTTCGTCTAACTATGGAATAAATAGTAAGACAGAGTGGGATCTATAGCCATAGTTGGCAAACAATCTACTAGAAAAGTAATGGCAACCTACTGCGAGAAAATCTCCAGCCCAGTCAGTCATGTCTCTTTCGAGACATGATTGCCACAGTGTGTATCGCACAAAAAATATTAACATTATAGCTAGTCAAAAGTTTAATATACTTTTTTAAAAATTAATTTGTAACGAGTTACGAAAATTTAGTCATCTGTGTTCAAGAATTAATGCGGTCAACCAATCACATTGGTATATCCTCAGTTATTTTGGATAAAAAACATGCCACACGCAAATAAGTTGATAGAGTTTGAACGTGAAAGTAACGTCCTTCTCAGCTTTCTATCGCTACTGAAATTGTACTTTACAATTTTGTTAAAGACACTGATTGATGCGGACAAAGGATTTCAAGTGATCGATGCAACAGAATGCTTGTATTCGTGATCGGAGGTCACAATTTAAACAACTTAATGTACCCAGACGATACAGTGCTGATAGCAGACACAGAAAGGAAACTGCAACACCAATTAAAGACGGTAGCAGAAGAAAGTAACAAGAAAGGACTAGAAATAAACTGCACGAAAAACCAATGCATGGTCATCAGTAAAAACGGCAGCCCAAAATGCCAAATACAGGTCAGGGATGCCAGAATCAAGCAGGTACAAAAACTTAAATACCTGGGAAGCTTTATGACAGAAGACGGAAAGTGCGGCACAGAGATCCGAAGGCGAATTGGCATGGCAAATGAAGCATTCCAGAAGTTGAGTAAGGGATTTAAGAAACAAGACAATTTCGCTAGAAACTAGGAAGAGAGTGCAGGATTGCTACGTGCTGTTCGTCCTTCAATATGACAGTGAATGCTAGACAATACCTTCAAAGATGAAGCAACTGAAATGTGGTTCTACAGAAGGATGCTGCGAATATCCTGGATGGAGCATGTGAGCAATGATCAGGTTTTTGAAATGATGGAAACAAA
Source organism: Ascarosepion bandense (assembly GCA_037127315.1). Lineage (NCBI taxonomy): Eukaryota > Metazoa > Mollusca > Cephalopoda > Sepiida > Sepiidae > Ascarosepion > Ascarosepion bandense. The sequence continues at coordinate 443,066 of JBBBDQ010000672.1, forward strand.
AAAGAATTTAAAAGAGAAGAGAAATTAATAGGAAATTAAAAGGAAATTAAAAGAGAAATTAAAAGAAGAGAAAGCTGAGGTTCCTGGGACACGCAATGAGGAAGGAGGGCTTGGAGAATCTGTTACTAACAGGCCAGATAGAGGGAAAGAGAGACAGGCAGAAGTAACGGATAAGGTATTTGAAGGACCCAATCAGGTGGATGACGGAACGAGGAGTGCATGGTGTAACAGGAGAAGGCGTGCTAAGAGCCACCAGGGATAGGGAAACGTAGAAAGCCATGATCGCCTACGCCCTGAAGGGACAGAGCACATAGAAGAAAAAGAAGCAAGATGATTTGATGGGTGGTACAACAAGATATCAGCCGATCATTGAAGCAGATTAAACCCCTTACAGACGGAGAATTACAGCTCAAGAGCAATAAGATGACATCTAGAAATTCTTTAAAAACATAAACGCCTAATCCACACTACAAAATTACCCAGTTAAAATTTGCTAAAAAACGCCAAACAAGACTCATAGAAATTGTAATAAGGATTTGTTCTCTGATGAGAAAAATATTGATCTAGATGGATGAGATGGCTTCTAACGTTACAAATACGATAATTATAACCCACTGGAGTCATGTTCTACATGACATAGGAAAGGAGGTCCCACCATCATCTTGGGAGCTACCTACGGAACAATAGAGCTTGAGGTTATACAGAAGCGTCAAACCGCGGCTGGTCACATTAGCATGTTGAAGAGAGCAGCCTTAATGAGTGAAGGTCCTCGTTTGTGTAAGTGACTGGATCTTTCAGCAGGGCAACGATGTAATCCATAATGGCGTCAAGTCAAAAGTGTTTTGCATAGAAAATAACAGCCGTGTAGTTTGCTGCTGTAGCATCTTGTTGGGAATGTTTTATTCTCTTTAGGAATTTTTTTAGGCAGTAAGATCTGACTATTATCTAAACTAATTTCCCAATATTCGAATTTTGCCTATTAAAAATAAAGGTTTTTAATTTAAATTTTTCGCTTTCTTATTTTCAGTTCTTGAATATCTACTCAAATAAGAAAAAAAAAGTAATGGCAGAGAGTAATGTCAACTTACTGCGGGAAAATCTTCTGCCTTGTTAGTCATGTCTCGAAAGAGACATTGTCACCTAAGCGTGTTCCACGCATGGCAATTAACTGACTTAAATAAATCGTTTAGTTTAACAATGCAAAATGTTTATATTTTTATTGGCCTTAAGATTTTGGTCAGAAGTAGAAATAGTATATTTATTTGTAAATAAATACAAAATGTGGCACATGGCCAAAAAAGGAGTGGGTAGACGGTTGTCTTTTGCAACTATCCTATACCTAGTTAAACACTTTCACGGCCCGCGCACTCATTAACAATTTGCACATTTACCATAAGAACCTATCCATCACCTCCCAATCCTTCACACACCACAATACCACATATTTCCAAAGGGCACCAAAAAAGGGGAAACACACTCATGAGGGAAAAATGTAAATAAATACAATATATTTAACGAAAATATATTTAAAATATTTAATGATAATGAAATACAAAAGGGCTGGGGATGAATTACCCAAAACAAACTAAAATATAACAAAATATTTAAACAAAATAAACAAATGTTAGTAAAACCCGACCACACCATAAAATCGAGAGTGACTGCTGTATTCCGTCAAACGGCGAAATCAAAAAGCACACTCGCTAATGGAATGGAAAAATCAATGACTGACCCAGTCAAGATGAAAAATGGGGCCAAAAACAAAGTAAAGAGGTTGGGAATCTAGACATAGATCATAACAAAAGAAAAAAACCGTGAACAGGCTAGGAATTCATTCATTCACATTTACTAGGTACACAAAAACCGTCTAACTTAACCAGAAGGGGATTTACAAAAAATCACCCACTTGTGCACAAAGGGGCTTGAAAAAGAAAATCAAGACTGGCTCCATTAATGCGAACCAGGTTTGCTACAGTTTCCCACCGTTTACTGAAATCTGTCGATATCAAAAGACTCATATTCGATAGAATAATTATACAGTAAATCAGTTACGTGTCATACGTAATACACGTTTTTGGCGATCATTTCTCGAAAGAGACATGATTGACTGGGTAGAAAATTATCACGCAGTAGATTGCCATTGCTTTCTGCGGTAGACTGGTTGGCAGCCAAGGCTATAGAACCCCAATCTGTCCTATTATTTGACTAATAGCTATAAAGGTAAGAGATGTATTACATTATTAAGTAGTAATTAGTGGGGGATCAGTTTATTACTTAATAACAATATAAACTGATCCCCCACTTTATGCCTAGTGAAAGTTTTAATTATGTTTCTAACTATTATATATCCAGTCAGTCAGTTAAGTGCCATATGAGATACACGCTTTGAGCGACCATGTCTCGAAAGAGATATGGCTGACTGAATAGAAGATTGTCCCGCAGTAGGTTTCCATTGTTTTCTGCGGTAGACTGGTTGCAAGCCAAGGCTATAGAACCCAATCTGTCCAATTATTTAACTCATAATTGGACAGAAGAGATGGATTAATACCTTTCTCAAGTGTAAGTGAATGCGAGGAATTCAACTGGAATTCAATAATGACAAGAATAACGCTCATATTGCAAGATTCCCTCCTTTCACAACGTCCAAATCACCATTCGAGCTACGGTCAGCAATGGGAGAAACACCATCTGTTTCACCCCCAGTAAACGGGGACGACACATTATCGCACGGGTAAGCAAGAGATCAATGGGCACAGGAAAATCTCGTCGACATTGTCCCAAAAGGGGCGCACCTGAGGACAATAGTAGAAGGCGTGCTCAGCCGTTTCTTCTAAATCGGGCATATCTCCTGCGCGATATCTAAAGTCCCTGTCATTGAGAGCTAGCAAGTTCCGAATCGATCACCAGCTAAGCGAAAACTCAGGGTTGCTGAGGTAATTCACTGCTGACGCCCAAGACCAAAACGAACATGACTCATCCACCGACAAGCCGAGCCGATCAAGTAGAGGATCCTTCGTCGCCATCCCGTTGACTCATACACGATACAAGTGCCTCCAAGGTCGAGAAAGATCAGAGGACCGAGAAATAGCCTGAAAGGCAATTCGACACTTGAGCAGGGATTCCGATTGATTTAGGGGCCCACGACAGCGCTCAACCCGCGAAACGAGAGAAGTGATAGTAAGGAAAGGGCAAACATCCCTGACACTCTTCCTCAAAATTGACTCCTCTGTCAAGATGCAGCATAGGAAAGCCAACCTCGACGCGTGTCGGTGATTCGTTGCATGTTGCATTCCCAGCCACCCTTTAGTTCTCTTTGTTGAACAGATGCTTGCGTCCTCCCTACAAGAGGTCGGACAACAAGCGTTTCATCGCCTTCTTACGGTCTCTACAAAGAGGGAGTACCGACAAACGGTAAAGTATAAGGGGAATGATGTATGTAACATACATCTCAGCCCTGCTCTTTATGGACAACCGCTGCCGAATACAAGTCGCGACTGACACTCCAACTTTTGCCAGTAAACTTCGACCAATTTTTCTCCAGCTTAAGATTCGGTCCGAACCACACACCAGGAATGCGGACGGGATCGTCAGTCTATCTGAAGGACCCCGAAATGCCATTCCAGGCACCTAACCGCAAATTGGAAAAGTTAGCAGAGTTATGGGTCTGTGATCATCTAAACCACGAACACCCTTGACCTTTTTCAACAGCGTGATGACACCCCTGGAAATCCGGACAGGCACGGAACCATACCGGAACCACTTGTTGTGGACCACCGTCAAAATCGGTACAAAATTGTGCTTCAGCCTCAAGTACAATTTAAAGGGTAGACCATCAAGATCCGGAGATCTACTACTGCCGATCCTTTTCAATGAACTCTGGAATCTCAAGCTCGCAGTTAGCCGCTTCAGTCGGCCTAAGACGTGGAAAATCAGCTAAATAGCTACGAAACTCCTCTTCACCAAGACCAGATTCCTTGTTAAAACGGCTCTCAAAATGCCGCCGAAACGCCTTACACATATCGTCGGTCGACCTCAGAATACGCCCCTCCGGGGTCTTGACCTCTCGATGTCGATCGCTACCTCGGCAGACTTTTCCTTACGCAATTCAGTGCCCATGTTCACAGCTTTGTTAGACATCTTGTTTAACCTATGATTATGGTACCGCTTGCTAGTCAAGTGGTCCAAGGCCTGCCTAACTAACGCTATCTCTAGGGTATCCCCCTAGCCTTCGCCAAGGACAGACTAATTTTAAGTGTCTTCAACTTGTTAGCCTTAGCTAGGGTGAGTCGACGGCTATAGTCAGCTGTGAAAGACCTGATACTATCCTTAAGCCTCTCCTATCACCTATTCCTGATAACCGTCCCCACTAATTCCCACTGCACTTCTCGTTAGCTGTTGCCGGAAGTCACGCTTGTTCAGTAAAGACATGTTGAAC